>KI915046.1:5998470-6351017 GCA_000473445.2 Anopheles farauti | reverse complement strand
TTGGGTTTCTCTCGCACACACTCTCATCTTTTGCTCTCCTCACCCCGTTTCAGCCTTCCGCAACCCACCCTCGCCCACAAGCTAGCTGCCATTTGTGCGTAGGGTCATGTCATCTTTTTGCTTCGGAGACTCCTAAAAAATAGACAAAATGTTGACATCTAGAATATTTTTTGTTATGGTTGTTGAAGCGTTGGGTGAAGCGCATGCATGTGTTCGCAGAGTGCGCTTCGCTCCTTGCACTGTGCACACATTTCGCTCTATGACCAACACTAATTGTAATAGCAAACTTGGTTGCATTAAAGACAAATCAAAATTGCTTGCGTATATTTATAAAATACGCACCTAATGCGACAAATTTAATATTTGCAATCAATGCTATGATTGCTTGACAAAAACACATAACAAAGAAATAATAATAATTCCTTTTAACAGAAATAATTTTATGATCTGCATGCGTTAGGTTGCCTCCATCAACACAAATATCGAATGAAATGTAAAATCCTTTATTTGTGTAAATGATTCTCTTGACATTTTATCGTACAGCAAATATTACCCTATGGAACACGTCTTTCTTGTTAGCTTCATTCGTGAAACTCAATAATAATAATTTTCCAAAAAGTAGCCCCAAATGTCAAACTATAAAATAAATATGGCTACTTTTACAGAGCTATGCTCAATTTGTCATGGTACCCATCAAAATCAGATTGACGTTTACAAGCAGTGCTGCCAAATATTTTAACTTGAGTCCGATTCTTTGAATCTACTCGAATTTTTAAACTACTCGATTGAAACAAACAGTTACTCGTGCAATTTCCGTTTTCTCGTGGATATTTATGCATCTAACTAATATGTATTCTGTTGTCAAAATTCATTTATATTATGACTAAGAATGCTTTAGAAAAATCAATTATGAAAAATCAAAATAGTTTTCAATAATTTTAAAGTGTTCTCTGATTAAGCCTCTTGTTAGTTTTCTCATCGAATAGCCGACACAATCTTTATGTGATATTATTTGAGAGAGAGAGAGAGAGAGAGAGAGAGAGAGAGAGAAAGAGGAGAGAGTGGCAGAGAGAAAGAGAAATAACAAATAGGGAGAGAGGATGAGAGAAAGAGGAAGAAACGAAAATGATCTATTCAATATGAATAGTCAGTCAATTAATATAGATTCATCTTAAAAATGTGCAGTCAATGTAAAAATTACTGTTTAAAACTTGTAATATCCTTAAATACATATGCATAAAGAACAATTGGTTCTATTTATTAGATTTTTAATGGTATTAATAACAATAATTATTAGTTTGCTATACGTTTCTCGACGCAGTTGAATTACATACGTTTGATGACCACACGTTTTAATATGGTAATCAAAACATAACGCAATAAATCGAGGTTGCTGCCCAGCGGCCGTGTGGAAAACATTCCAGGCGATTAAAGTTAAGCATTTCAATTAATTTCCTCGTTTCGTGATTGTTTCAAATTATGAACGCGCCAATCGGGTGTTAGTCTCGTAGTAATGTTTCCAATATAGCGGCTTAAAAAAGCTAGCTAGCAGCAACGCGATGACCGCAAAAATCCGCAACAAAAACCCCTAATTAACAGCATGTACGAACACAAACTAGCCCTAACGCTTACCCATTCGGCTGCATGTTTCGCCACCACCACCACCACCACCACCATTCCTACTTTTAGGACCTGTGGATCCCGGTGTGCAGGTTTAGCGGATTTGCAATGCTTTCGCAGCAGCGTCCAGCTGCGCGTCCGTGTACGTTTGCTTGTGTGGAAGAGGATGTAGGAGGGAAAATGGGAGTTTGTCAGATAACTGACCGGGAAACTAGTTTTTACTCACCCTGTCGCTCACAATTAACCTTTGGCCGGATGCCGTGCTGATCAGTGGAATGCTTTCGGAACACCCTTGGGAGCTATAGAATAGGCTCTCGTTGAGTGGGGGACGTAACGTGACCGATTCTTCACCCCAGCATGAGCCGAGTTAATTAAACTAACATTATGTCTAGCAATCAGTTACCAACAAATACAAAACAAAACAAAAAACGATTCGAATGAGTATGTGATTGCTGTTGTGGTTTGGTGAATTTTTTGCTCTGTTTTTTTTATTTTTGTGTGTTTTTCTGCCGCTTTAGTTATTGGTGTACAGATAGGATATTGCTGAATGAGCTATTTTAAGCAGAATGGGTTCAACATCTGAATTACTTTTCAATCAAAATAGATCATTTGCTTTTGCGATAATGCAATCAGTTTTAAGCACAGTAATAAAGAAAGTCAACTCCATTCCATTCTAGGAAATTATCCTCAGCATCTTAATTCGGTTCTGTAGCTCTGATTTGATAACATAAGCACTTAGTTATCACTCTACAATGGTTTAGATAACCGAATTCCTGGGTAACCAACGATTGTTTAATTTTAAATGATTTTATTTTTTCAGTACAGTCCTGAGTTATTGTTACATATATTGATTTTTTAACAATTTTTTATTGATAATAAATTTTAGAAACAGAAGCATTAAACAATTTTCGAATTGATTTTATGATTATATTTCATTTTTTCAAAGTCTTCGATTTTGAAAAAGGATTATGAGAAGTTAGTTCTTAAAAAGGGTTATGAGAAGGTAAATGCAGTATAAAATGTTTGGGAAAATAGCCTAACGATAATAATCATAGTGTTTCTTCACCTCACAATATTAGTTGATTCTATAATATTCTATCCGGTAAAGAGAAAAATATCAATTTAAACAAAATTTTGAGCACTATCTAAAGTCTAAAATAAATCTTTCATAAAAAAACACTCGGCTAGAAACAACCTTTCCTTTCTATGCGAAGGGATTTGCATTGCTCGGTTTAAAGTTATCTTATTGAATGTTTAATTTGGTCCTAGCGTAGCGATTGCATCTTAAGATTTTGCCCTAGCATCGTATAACGTCGTTGTTAATGAAAACTTCTCCGCCAAACTGGACAGTTTTGCATTCGGTTGAGTTTTCGTTTCGTTCCGTGCACAGAGTCTGGTTCTGGAGAAGTGCTCTCTAGCTCTCTAGCATTGCTGAGCCTTGTTGCGGAACAATTTCAGCAAGCCCTTATTTTCCACGGTTTGGTTTCCTGTTTGTATGCATAAATAAATAGTCTGCATTGCACATCTCATCTGACGATGCCATAAATGAGCATCAACGTGCAGAAGTGATAGACCAAATTTATGTTTTCTTCAAATGGGGAAAAAATGTCGCACAGTTTTCAAAAAAAAGGCTTCCGTTTGGAGGTATGTCGTTTAGTGATCGTTAACCTATTGTTTACGCTGAAGGGGACAACCGTGTTTACCAACGAAAATAGCTGCATGTTTAGAATCTTATCGTTAAACTATTATAAAGATGATAACTAAAAATGTAATACCAAATCGTGACTAATTGGTTTGTGTACAAATATGTTGATAATTCTCCAAAGTAATCCTACACAAATAAAGATGGTAATATAATATATTACTTCTGTTTATCTATTTACTGAATTTCAACTCATTATTTTTCAATCTATCTTTTGTTAAATCCATCAAACTTTTATGTTTTAAATCCTGTGGTATGGTAGCTTTTCTTTTATGTTTTTATAGCATGATACTCAAACTTATAATTAGCCGTCTTAGAATTAGATACAAACATACCAATGAATTAAGTTTATTTTCAAAAATATTGTGCTACTCTTTTCACACAGTACATTAGTTTCTATCTTACTTTGCAATTGTTAAAAATAGTACATGGCTATAACATTGTTCATATCAATGATTCAATTTATCTACCTTGAAGCGGAAACCATTTCATTACCAATTTCTCAATTGCTCGGGTAAACTGGAAAGAAAAATGAAACATCGTTTCGTTTAAATATATTTCATCCATTTTCACGCTGCTTCATTTATCTTGTTTACTATTCCGGCAAATTTGCATACCGTCTGGTCCGGCAAATGAGATACTCGACGAATTAATTCAATTTCCGTACGCTAATCAATTGTTCCATTGTGCTCCATTTGCCTTCTTCACGTTCGTCTGCATTTAGTCGCTGCGATCAATCGCTTAAACACTGGCCCCTCCGAAACGGAAGCAATCGCGTTCAAGGTCGGCCAAAGTCTAGCGTCTTACCAAAGAACGGATGTGAACGTAGTTTGCCGTTCACGTCGTGATTAGGGTGATTAGCCGCAGCGGCTGGGTTTGCAAATTGAAGCGATTTTATCTAATGTTGGGTTGTATAATTTTGTTTTACGATCTTGGGTTGAGTTTTAGGCCCTATAGTTTGAGCCACACCGACCGTCGTAGGTTCGTGTAGTTGGTACTAGCGGTAAAAGATCGATGTTCAAATTAAACCCAATTTAGGTTTTGGCTCATGGATCAGTTGTTCAAGTGGATCGGCACGGAATTTTAGTTTATTGTGACCGAGTGATGGCATGGGTCATATATCATATAATCATATAATTTTACATATCAATCCTGTACATGCTAACAGTACACGAAAGCTTAATTTTTGTTCGACAACTCATTTTGTTTCGTTGCTCTAAGATTATTTTAGGGACCTGTACTCGGTCGGGCTTTGGCAATGACTGATATTATATTTAATCTTAAATTTATCTGATTTCTTTAACGTTACATACATTCAAGATTGTAGAGCGATCCATAAATTCGAACATGTTTACAAAATATTCGACAATATAATTTATATTATTTGAAAATGTCTGACGTAAAATAAAAAAAACTGGATGTTTTTATGATTATTAAAACTTTTAAAAGACGTCAAAATGAAATAAAAACTTCATATCTGTCCAACCAAGGATTTGGAAAAACAACCATAAATTGTGCAATATTGGCGTTCGTTGCTAAGGGCGATAAAATACGTAGAAAATGACAGTAAAATTCTCGTTGACGATCAGTCAACACACTATTCTTCGTGGCCTACACTATTCTTAGTAGCTGAAGTATTTATTTAATTATAGAAGAAACGGCCTGGCCGTATTGCTTTAGTAGCTAAAGTATTGATGAAGCGAATAAGTAATATTTCATGGACAAATGCAAAAAAAAATATTACTTTCAAAAATAATATTTCAATAATATTTTTCAATAATAATATTTCAATATTTCAAAATAATATTTCATGGACAAATGCAAAAAAAATCTTAATTTTTGCAAGCATTTTGTGATTTTGATGTAACATAAACCCATTTTTACACGCGGTTAAACAAATGTTTAGTATTTGAATCAGCAAATAATGCTCCAGTATTGTTTTGGCCGTCTTTGATGTTAGTTCAACTGTCCAAAAACACAGAAACCATGTCAAGCCAGTGTATTTCATTAGAAAGTTTGCGAGTATACTGGATAAAATTGTCCAAATTTGGCATCTGTGCTGGAGCTAATGAAGTTTATCACGCAATTGCTGTCAAACACATTTTCATAATTAGTCTGTTAGTAAGTCCAAAATAATATTAGTATAAGCAGAAATTAAACGAAATACGATAGAGACAAGAGTATAACATTATTTTTTTTATTTAAAGGAGTAACGGCCTGGCCGTATTGCTGAGCACAAAGGAGAATTTCCTGTTACAGACAAAAATTTGATGATCATTCCTGTTTTACATGCAGTAGACATTGATTCGTATAAAAAAGACTCAACATTAGGTATTTATTTCAAGAAGCAAACCTCAAGAGATCTCAAGAGCTGCATGATATCTTTATATATTTGATCGAGTAATTGGTCATTTATATTGCATGGGTTCTACCTTTCTATTAATTTACATTCAGTTTTATGTGAAGTAACCAGTGGCCTAATTTAAGGGCACTTTAAATGCGTTTTCCGTTCGGCAGAAAGATAATTACACCGCTCGGTAAACCATTGCTCATTTACGGATGGGATCGGGGGGATCTGTTTATCTTTCAGAGCTAATGTTTTTCTTTGGTCACGGCGAATAATTCAGCGGTGTTGTACTAGTTGGAAATGAGCACAAAAAAAGGACGCACCAAAACCAAAAAAAACAAAAACTTAACTATCTCTTTAATCGGTTCCATATTGAAATTAGTTCGTACGTTTCGGACAATCGCAAAATTACGTTTTTTTTGCGTTTACGGGTACGTTGGACATTTTAACATCGAGAACATCGGTAACATCGGTTTACGATGCAGAGAGGAAATGAAACTAATTTACATCACTTTTCATCGCAGCTTTACCGTTCATTCGCTCTTAGCGCGTTACGAATGTGGTTGTGGAAGGTTCGCACTATTTTTCTTTCATCTAGCCTATAACAACAGGCTGGACGCGTGGTACAGACGATACGAGGATGTTTCGCGCTTCTGGAATAGGTTTCTCATGCATCGTGAGCTTACTCAAAGATAACAAAAACCAGTGTCCAAATGGTTTTTGCTGGACTACCTCAGGGAGCATTTTACTGTCGGTTTTCACCAGATCATAGCAAACACAGAAACATTCCTGAGCTCGGAAGTCGCGGTCGTGTTTTGAGGAGAAAAAACTGAGCGGGAAATGTAAAGTAGGTGTCAACATGAAATCTTCTTGCAACTACAGCTTACGAAACTGTTGCTACTCCAATGCATCTGCAATGGAATGTATTGCAAGAAGGATACGATCAAAGCAAAAAAGAAAAACAAATAAACATTGTCTTTTTGGCATTTCAAATGAGCCAAAGTGCAAGAACAGAGGTATTACATCCAAGGTAAAGAATAAAAATCCGACAATCTAAAATGAAACTGAGAAACTAGATATAAAAACCCGCCAAAACCAGATTGTGTCAAAAAAGAGCGCACGTGTTTTGAAGACTACGTGCTTCAAATGGGCAACGTAGTACAGCGTGTTCAATTATGTACCAGATACGAGTTTCGTTTTTTTCATTAAAAGTGTTTCCATCTGTTCCGGAGTTCCTCTTTATTAGTGCAGTTTTGCATACAGAATTGATAAAAAAGAGTGTGGTAATATTTCTACGACGACGACTGTAATTTTATGCAAACTAAAGCACAGACTAATCTAAACAATGATAAACTTTTTATTTAAGATAAACATCCTTGTTTCAATAACTTATACCAAAAAATATTGTTTTAGCAAAATTAGGCAGGATGCGAAATTTTTCACGTATTTTTCACTTATTCAATACAAATTTACTCTTTTATTTAGAATTATCAAAAAAAAAATACATCGATAAGGATAACATTGACGTACGTAATGTTGTACCTAGTTTGAATGATTTTTAACGTTTATGCAAGCTTTGAAAAAGTGATGTTAATACACATAAAAATAAAATAAAAATATTTGATAGATCAGCTCTAGCCTACGGTAAAATGTGTTGAACTGACATTTATGCGGTAATAAAAATACGAATATTATAATCTATATCGTTTAAAAAACGAAGTTATAAATTAAATAAATGTACTTGGTTTTATCTTTCTTCAAATGTTTTACATTTAAACTAAGTTTATCCGAAAACAAACTCTGAACATGTGCATTATTAACCCAAGGGGCTTTTTTATGCCTCAGACTCGCGTGAACTAAACTTGTCATATGTTATAAAAACAAGAATGAAGTATATTTAAATAAATCACACAAAGATTGTTTTATGTGGTATGATTTGGAAAAATATACAGAATAGTTGTTCATTTTCACCATCATTATCATTTAATTGCTGAAACGAAATTGTTGAAAGATAGCAGACACTATGGCAGTACGATTTCTGGCGCATTAAAAGCAACAAGTTATTTCTTATGATCCAGAATGCCAACATCTATTCCAAATGGGTGATGTTTTCTAACGTTCCTAAATTTAGAACGATTGGAAAAATCTAATTGCCGAGTAAAAAAAAAAATTGTCTAAATATTCAAACATGAAATTCTCATAATCTTGAAAATACTTGCATATTAATCTTAAAGATTTCAGATGTATCCTCCTCCTCCTCTTGTGGGCCTATTAGCACCAAGCATTTGGTTGCATTGGTTACATGCCATGCCTCTAGTTCTAGGCACGCCTCCGCTAAAGATGCTTCTCACACCCGGAAGGCATTCAGGTTTGCAGCAGTCTGCTCCCTTCGCCAGCATAGTTGAAGGACGTTCGTGATATTTTATGCCGGTTTTACTATCCTGGATGAATACAGTATTGTACGTAAGCAGCATCTAAATGAATGATGAAACGGTTAGTTGTACAAACATTCGAAGTGTTATAAATGCATAAATTTGAAGCTAAATTTAAGTGATATAAATGCATAAAGCAGAAAGCCTCTACTCACTTCGCGACAATAATTGGTTTTGTAGATTATAGCAACATTCAAGGTTAATTTAACTAATCAATTATTTGCAACTAACGCAATAATTTTTGATAATTGAATCACGTTTTTACATTTCAGCTGATCGAATTTTCTTTGGTTGGGCACACAACGCATTTTATTTGTATGTGATTTATATATTTTTATTAGTTTCTCTCTCCAAAAGTAGACGACCATGCTGGTTCAAATTGGGTAAATTCTGAGTATGCCATTAAAAGTTTTAAATAAACAGGACCGCCGGCACGATGAGGTCATTCCGGGGTGTCCTTTACACCAAGGCAGAGCTGTTTTTTTTTGTGGAAGAGCGCACTAGGTTTGCGTAGCTTCACGAATGAAGAAGCCTCATTTATCTCATGTTGGGGAAGTGCTGTACGTATTATGTTGCTTTCTTTCCTTTGCCCTATGAACTCATCAGGTACGGCAGAAACAACACGAAATGAGTGAAAAATTGCGTAATTAGTATTATTACATCAAGGCTTTTTTTTATCCTGCCTTTTTCCCGGCCCGCTAGTTTTATTTTGTCTTGCAGCATGAATTTTAGCACGCTATACCGTCCGTGGCTCACAACGAAACGAGAAAAACCCGAGTTAGTGGCGTTTTTTTTTTGCCGTTGGGTCAACCCTCGGACGAATGTGACTGATGATAGTTTCATTCAATTAGCTGGAGTTGTGTCCACAAGAACTTTTAATTTGCGTGGTCACAGTTTCGGATTGCTTTACAAGGTGCGTTGGTAATAGCGATGGCAACACTGAAATGAGTTAGAGGGAACCACTTTACGAAGTAATAAAATGGACGAAAGGTACCAACTAACCTACTGGCGGTACAGAATGTAGCGTATGATGTAATTAATTAAACCTAGCCCATCTCAAAATGTGCATAGAGGCGCTACGGTGATGTTTGTGAATAATGTGTGCAGTAAGAGTTAATGAGACTATAGCGCTGATCAGAAGAAATAGAGGATGTTTGATATAATGTTTCGGATCTACATGATTTGGTCGGTGGTTAAGTTATCTTCACACGAACTAATCGGTATTCACATTAAAGTAAGCCGTATATTGAAGACCTTCTAGCCTCGAAGCATGCAATGGCAGTAAAAGATATATTTATTTTCATCTCATAAATTCTAGATTCCGATTGAAATATATGAAATATATGAACATCTGCGGCAGTGTGCGCGGCGTACACCTGACTGAAACTCGAAGCACTCAGGATTGCCGGAGGCATTGAGTATCAGCTAACGGCGACGATCTCGAGGTGGTAGAGGAGTTCTGCTACCTCGAGACGATCGTTACTTCGGACAACGATATGAGTATCGAAATCCGGTGACGCTTGTTTTAGGAAATTGTGCCTGCTCCGTAAGCTCCTGAGATCAAGAAGACTCCAGCCCCTGGGACATGTCATGAGTGATGTCATGGCCATATATATAGAGAGAGAGTGAGAGTACATCGACCTATGAAAGTGTCGTTGGGTTTTAGGTCGCAGGTTATAAGGGTCTTCAAAATATCTTTTGGTCTGGATGCTTGTTCATACTTAAATAACTGGAAGTAGAAAACAGCACGATAAAAACGCTCGCACACTTTGTATTCTTCCTTGAAGATTAAGTTGTACGCTGAACGCTGAGTGAAGAAGATCTTCTTATCTTATTTTACTTTATACCGATGCTAAAATGTACACGGTTTCATTGTGCCATATTAAGGCTAATATCTAATTTTCCGGATAATATGCACCATTATATCAACTGTCAAACATTAAGAAGATCATATGTGGTATTTGTTTGCGATGGTCACAGTTCAACTCGATTCATCAATGAAAACCTCACATAAAAGAAATGTAAGATCTTGGCGTTATTTAAGTATCTCCAGAATATCTGTTTGGTCCAATATTACGAAAGCAGATGCTCTGTTTGATGAGGACAAAAAATCCTGTCCTTTATTAGGCCAACAAATTATATGCTATGATAGGACAAAAAATGGTAAAACATATATGCCGAATATGATAGATTGCGACAAAATTCTACATGAGCATAAATGAATCCATTTAGCAATTTAGAGACTGTACACTTCATTTCATCTTAATACACTTGCTCTTATTCAGTTCTCAATTGAGTGTCGAAAAGTTTGGAAAATCATATTAAAATAAGTATATTAATAATATTGTTATAAAAAGTACCATTTGGATGGATTCGGCATAAAGATCCGTTAAAAATAACGCTAAAGGTGTAATCCATACTAAAAGGAAAACCATAATATCGCATGTAGCATTTAATGTCATAATTCATATAGGCTGGTTTTTTTTTTCTCGACAATGCTTCGGACACCTACCGGAAAACGCAAGAGAAAAAGCTGGAGTGGGTAAAAGTAATTGAATAGCTGCAAAAAGAGCAAAATTCACGGCACGCGTTTTGTGAAAAGCTTAAAAAAAAGAAACCAGTAAGCGCAGGGGTTGGAAGATGATCACACTACATGCAACATAATTTGGTACAATACAATAGCTTTTGGTGAACAGGGGGCAGAGTGAATCCGGCAAAAGTCGTTGCTTTTCAACGATCGACCCGGTCGCAAGGTTTGCGGGGAGAAGAGTTTGCTTTTATCCTAATTACTAAATAAAATGCAAATTAACTATAAGGGCGATTCATGTGACGTGCTTTACTTACCGTTTCCGTTTCCGTCACGGTGGTGAGTTCGACTCTTTCGCTTCACTTTTGTCATCTCTTTTGCGAGGCATCAGGTTGTAGCATGTCTGCCCTGCGACGCTTTGCGAGTGAGGAATTTCATGGGAAGTGTGGTGAGAACGGTTGCCATCCGGAGCAGGGTTGCGTCTGCCGATCGCGTTGGCTAGCTTTCCCGTTGTAGATCCCATTCGCGGCATGCACACATATTCTAAGCGCTGGCGCTCCCGTCGACTTGGTATTACCATGGCTTCAACCGTACAGAGGCCGCAGAGTGGCTGTGGATTATTTTGTGGTGCCGCGTATGCCGTGTCACTGTGCCGTGATGGTGTGTCGCACGAGCTGGATGGGTGGGTGGCTTTTGCTTGGTTTGTCATTTTGCTTGGTTTGTCATTTTGCTGGGCACATACGTATAGCGTTGAGGGCATGTCCATAAATACGCACCCCGGCGTCGGCATCACGCCACGCGGGTGTACATTTTCGCGTGCCACAACCCTCCATCGCTCTACCCTTTCCGCTGGCTGGTGCTTCTGCGTGTGAAATGTGGAAGGATTTTAGCGCCCGACGTGTGATGGCTGTTGATGATGAGTAAAGTATGAATAATTAAATTAATTAAGTTTTATGCGTGTGGTGACGGCTGGAAAGCGAGCGGGAAAGTTTGATGGGAACGGCGCTGCGATAGCGGAAGACGATGATAGTTGTGCGTATGGAAAGCGTATGGATTTGTGTATGATTTATCGTGGTCATGCAATATGAATAGCAAGAGGCGGTGCTTAAAAGCTACTCTCATTACACTGGCAGTGCTGTGGTTAATCGTTTCTTCGGCACTATAAAGGCTTGCCAAAAAGCTGGTGTGGTTAATGGTGTGTCTAAATGTAGCAAATGACTCACACGCCTGAAGGATGGTTTGGATAATGGGAGCCAAATAGGCGACAGAATCCTTGTTTGTTAACATCCATTAGAATGAGCTTCTTTCGATAGTACAGGTTGTCATTTAAATGGTACTTACGGTTTTTTTTGTTTCAAAAACCATCCACAAATTATTTCATCAGTTTCCATTAAAACTATTTCACTTTTGGAATCTGGAATTGAAAACATCGAAACTAAATCTTATTGAGATTCAGTGATTTTCGAAGGGATACGAGAGATAGGGGTAATCAAAATCGATTTGTGTGCAATAGGAAATGGTCATTAATTATAAAGATAGGCAAAAGTTAAAATGCAATCATACCTTTCAGCCTGCTAGTACGAAAATCTTATCTCAATACTAATCATAATCAAACTTACATAACTACATTTTGCAATGTTCATTGATTGATTGATAACCTACATCATAGAAACAGAAAAAGATAATCATGATAATAATCACAACAACAATCACAAATAGATAAACGTTTAACTTAACATTAGTTAAAAAAGACAATCACAATTAATAAAATGGAATCAAAAGAAATAAATAGTAGAAAAGTGTATCCAGATAAATCATTTCTGGTAGTGTGAGTAATTTAAAACACTAGCATGTTGTAAATAAGTTAATATTTTAATGTGTCCTCTTCGATAATTACTGAAACTTCACGTGCTAAAAATATTCCAATGTATGTAGTTATAAAATATAACTATTGCCTAGCTCATTTTGATTCAATTTTGGTTTACATTAAAACAAATTATTTCATTGTATTGATTTGACAACAAAGCTTTATAAAATATGTAAGTAATATCATTTGTATATACATACTTGTTTTTGTATATGTGTAAGTGACATTAAATTATATGAACGATTTTAATGGCATTGAAAATGATTCTCGGAACGTATCATGAAACAATCCACTGAACAAAAATCAGCACAATTTTTTATGGTTATTAATTTATTACCAGCGTATCTATAACATTCCTCAGAGAGTCTAATGGAAATGAATAAAATGTTTTCTTTGATAGCTACAACGCGCTAATGTAAAATACCCGATCCGATACACCTTGTTGAATGAATCGATTGTTAAAAGGAACATAGCGCAGGAGAAAACAAACCAGTGCAACTAAAGGAACCATCTTCCCTGCTCAATCCATCAGACAATAGCGCCCTGAAATTCCAAGGCACAAACTAATCCTCTCGAAATGCTCAAGCTGTTTTCCGGGTTTTTTCATCTGCGTTTTCCTCTTGATTTGCTACACCAGACCAGAACCTTCCAGTATCATCCCACCAGCCCAACCGAATACACAGTGCCTCCTGCTTACGGTCCTGTAGCTAACTCCTGCTGGTGGTGGTTTGGAGGTGGGTAGAAGTACCACCCCCACCGGCTTCACAGGTTGCCGATTAGCGGGTTACCGACTAGCAGGGAGCGGAGTTTACGCATCCCGAAAGGAAACAACTTTACTCTAATCCCAAACAATGGACGTTGTGTTTGCGCTTTGCTGGGTATTTTCCGGCTGAAGTCAGTGTCACTAGCGAACAGTGAGATCAGTGTTGAATGTGTCCTTTCCTTCAAGCGAACGCCTTTCGACGAACGTTCGCGTATCTCACATCGTCCTTCGCACCGATCATTCCCATCGCAGATGGTATGAATTAACAGGCCAGTGCGTGCTGGTGGGAGCATAACTTTTGCATTACAGAGTTGCGCTTCGGCTCGGAATGGTAAACGAATCCCGACAAGCGGTGATTCGAGAAGAAGAACTGGGGTACTGATACCACATAACAGCGATTTACTTAATACCTCTGTGCGAATTACTATTGAATATGGGCAAATCTTTAAAGGGAAACAAAGACAAAACATCGTCAAATCTCTGAGTAGAGGGAACAAAACATTGTATTGAAAATTACTATATCAATGCGCCTAATCGAGGCACATGAATAAATGATTAAGCATGAATAACTTTTAGTAGGTAAATATAAATCATTTATTTATATTTCTTCTGTTGTATCGTGTCAGGCTACTAATATCTACTTAATCTCAAGCTAATATTAATGAAATTATGTTTGCTTTATTACTTCTGTATAATATTCATTCAATTAGAAAAGTTGTGCTAAATGGCTTAAAAAGTAGAGCATTTGGTGCAAATTAGTTCAAATTGTGTGAATAGATATATTATAAGGAATAGTATTACTATGAAAATAAATCCAGTGAACCTGAACTTAAAAATATTACTGTGAGCTGAAAAAGAAATCCCAGTATGTACAGATTCAATTCAAAATATGAAACAATAGAAGATTTAATAAATGTCTGTAATTTATACTGAACAAACCGAAAGTAATTTCGAAAAAAAGCGAACCACCAGTACTTTCGCAAAACCATATACAAATAGTTTTAATTATTTAAAGTAAGTTTAAAAAGTGTGGGATCTATTCTTTTTTGTGTAGTTCATAATATTGTATAAACACATGTGTAAAAATTATTCATAAATGCATGCGTTTAATCAAAATATTAATGCCTGATTTCATGACAGACGCGTGTCCATCGTGCAATTCTCGTGACGGATGAGATTATCATCATCCCTTGCTGTAAAATCAGGGATTTCAGTATCGTTTTGAACGTGGTTTTGTTGCATTGGGAGCAAACAATAATATTGCTAACGGTAACATTGTTTTAAATTCCCGGTTCTATCGTATTTCTGATGGTATTTGTATATATAACAAAGTACAATATGAAGAACATACTAATGTGTAGGTCAGCTCTTTCACTAAATGATACCAAAATTAGAACAAAATGTAAGCTAGTACTTGCTGTTTGTGCAAATTACCGAAGACGCCCGAAGTGAGGTGTCAATTGTAGCGAGAGCGATACGATAATGCTGTTGAGTAAACTTTCTCTGTTGTGCTCCACTCTCTCTTTCTCCCACAGGTTATCTCTCTGTTTTGGAAAATTGTTGTGAATAACGCACACAAAAAACCATTCGAACTTGTGTTGTGACTTTTTATTTTTAATTTCTTTTTAATTCTACTCAGACACATGCATAAATCCCCCTTTGTATAACTATTTAAAAAACAAAACAAATATTTAATGGATCAAACGAATCCGAATTAACAACTTGCACGGAAAAAAGGTCTATGATCAAGAAAAAACTTACGGTTTGCATTCCAATCAATTCGCGTACTAAAATCATAACAATTCATGGAAGGATATCAGATTCTTGGAAATCCATCTCAACAAGATGCGATTGCAAACTGCGTCCCTGGTTTTTCAACTCTCTCTCTCTCTCTCTTTTTCTCTTTCTCTTTCTCTCTCTCTCAGTGGTAGAATGATGTGAAAATAGCGTTTTCGCGCTCGGTCGCCAGAGTTTTCCTTCGGAATAGGTTCGGCTAAAAGGACCTCGCCGAAAACTTCTACACCATGAGACCGGCAGTATGCGAACGTTGGTCGTGTGTTAAGGACGTAATATGTTTTCCGGTGTTTCGAGCTCATTTAAAGCTGGTTCATAGTACGGGTGAACGTATTGTGGGTGTTATTTAGCGTGCATGGTTGAAGGTGCGTCCCGGTCGGATACGGAGACCAAAGATTTCGGGAAATATCCGTCTGCTACGAGCCTGGTTTGAAGGAGATTGTAGGATGTGGGCAGCAGCCAGTCAGACACGTTTAGCGATGCCTGTCATTTACGATTCTCGTGTGTTTGTTTAGCGTCAAGTGCCGGTAGATCGAGCCGTGTGTTCGGGTTCGGCTCAAGCTGCATGCAAGAGCAGCTCTCCCGTCAGCCAGGAGCCGGATGATTGACAGAAGGAAATAAAGTTGAACCAGCCAGAGTGTGCCAATGGAATCGAGATTGAGTGAATGTGGAATTGCGGCTTCTTCGCAATGTTGGATTCAATCAGTGCCTAATGGGCTACTGTTTATACCGTGCTTACAACGTGCCGATTAGTACATTACGGATGTTTTTGTTCTCGGTTCAGTTTCGTTGCTCAGTGTGATTCAGCTGAAAATGCTTATTGTGAAAAAGATTTGCATGTTTGGCGAACAGCTACAGTAAAGTGTTATAGTGAAAGTGAACGTTGACCGTTTCGCATAAAGTGTTTCAAAGGATTACCTTAGTGACATGTTTTGTCAGTGAACTTTCGTTTCTTGAAATGCATTAAAATGGAAAATGTAATTCATAACATAGTAAATGATAAATGGTTCACAAGAGCAAGGTAGTGAACGAGTGAGTGATAGTGTTGATATTGTGTGTAAAAGCGAGCTTAGAGCTATACGTGCTAGAACTAAGCTCTTTTTGGAACGTGATAATGCAACAAAATCGAAACACTCGTTTTGTTAAGCACAGTGATAGTGTGTATGTTGAAAATATTATTATAAGGCAGCTGATTTGCATATAACAAGGGGTTTAAGAGATAACATCAACATCGAGCACACCCTCCCCCCCCCCACTCTCGCCCTTTTTCATGTAAACCACCTTGCATGATTGGCCGCTCAGTGTAATTCAGTGCTTACAGTGCTTTTATTATCGTACACAAAAATACGATCAGTTTTCCCTGAATCTGCACTTCGGAGAAGCCCAGCAGTGCACCAGAGTGACGGACGGTACGGTACGAAGTTACGACTCCGACCCGTACACGAGTAAGTAACGAGCGCTGCTTAGTGGCGTTGTCGTTAACGGGTGTCCGGAAATCCTGATCCCATTCAGCCGAACCATGCGTCTGTGCATGGATTTACCTTCCGTTTTGTACAATCCTTTTGTGTTTTCTTTGCGAGCATGTGTTTTGTGTCCCTCTTCCGGGTGTCTCTTTTAATTGCAGTTTTGTTCTATACCTTGGCACTAGCCTCACACGGCCCTGGCACTGTGGTGCAATATAGTTTTGAGTTTGATCTCGTTTGAAGGCCAGTGATCCATTCACCATTTCATCGGTACGGTGGATGCACAAACGAATAGACTTTTCTTAGTTATCTGTATTTCTCATCGAAGTTTGTTGGTGTACTTAATATTTTGTTTAACAGTAAACGAAGACCTTTTCGGTGCGAGTCCTTCCGTCGAGTAGATGGTTCGTTTTTTCAATGGCGGTCATGTTTTAGAGTTACTTTTTGTTGAATCTGTAATTGTTTGCAGCAAGTTATAAACTTTGTGAGGAAACCGTCTCCTTTTTCTTTAGTAAAAAAACTAGACGAAACTTGTAATGCAATCAGCTAGTTTCGAATCGGAAATGTTTGCTTAATCAAACGATTTTATCATTGAGCTCGCAGTAGAATTCAATTACATAAGTTGTCGAAGAATTCTCTCACGTAAATAACCTTCAAGAAACACTATTGGTTTTTGTAAAATTTCTGATAACTAGATGATAAGATAAGATAATCGTAACTGATAAGATAATCGTATGAATTTTAAACATAATCCATTACTTACTGAAAAAGTAAAAGAAAAACTGAAAATTTAAAAAAATAATTTAAACTAAACATCTGAAAAATCTAACAACGGCAATACACTTACAAAATGATGGAGTTTTCTAAGAGTCTTAGGAAAAAATATAACAAAAAACTTCAAACAAAATATTCACATAAGCCTTCGTTTGAAACCACGATCAACGAATAAAAAATTAAGTATTTGTCTCATCTTAATCTATCTACATAATATTTAGTTCTTCAGTAACTCCAATAGTTCTTCAAAACTATGTTAAACATATTAACAATATCGATCATTCTAAAGAAACAGACATACATCGTTACTTGAGCATCAGTGGGATTAGTTATTATTGGCTCAAACGATGATATAAACTATTATTTTGTTAAGAAAGTAGAAAATATGAAACTAAAATGTAAAGAAATATAGAATGGAAGTTTGCTTAATAAATTTTTAAACACCTTTGTTGATCGTACCATCGGAGCTCTTAATTTTTACTGTGTAGTACAAGCTTTCTTCGAATAATGTGTAGTAATACTCACACATTGCACATGGTTCGGATATGGTTTATCCCAGAAGTCAGTTGTAGTTTGTTGAAAATGCTCCGAAGGTTTGATCAAAAGCATGCAGCATCATTAAACTTCAATTTTGGATCGAGTGTGCATCGCTCCGGTATGGAAACACATATTTCATCCAACCATTACGTTACTAACACTAGTGTACTCCGGTTTTATAAAGATTAAAATTCAGATGTATAGGTAGAACACGAATTGAGCTATAGAAAAAGGAGTAATCTAATTCATAGCCAACTCATTACTATAAATATTCGCATGTAAAAGAATCATCTAGTCGAAGCAATGTTCACGAGTGACGAGAAACGTTCCAATTATAGTAGGTTTCTTCATTGCAGCAAACATGTGCTTAGTTGCTGATGCTGCTGCAGAAGCAGCAGCAGCGTTGGTTAACAGAAAAAGCCCGCATCAAACAGAACCTCCCTTAATAGCGCTTTGCAGTATTCAGGAGGTGTGAAACTTGGCCGATTTCATGTACCTTCCATAGCACAACGTTGGTCAATGAAAGCAAATGGGTATAGACAAAAATAGCTCTTTTTATGGTGGTGCGTTATAGTTTCGTGCGTGACTCGGTTAGCAATATTAAAATAGTATTTATCCAGCCCTGGAGCCCGAAGCATCATTTAGCTGTGTTTTGATGTAAAAACAAATATTATTAGATAATAACGGTGAGATTTTTAATAATTCAACTCAAATAGGCACAACGATACTGTGCAATGAGTACAACGAATGTTTCGTAAAACAATTATGTTTAATGAAATATATCTGTATGCTTTATCCAGAAAATTGACCAAAAATTAAAAAATTTGATGCATATCAATCTAAACAAGATTAAATCTGTATTAATAAGAAACATAAAATGTGTTCGAAAACTGTGATAACTTATGACAGTGACAGTGTCTGTAGTCATTTGTGGTTTTGTTGACATGAGTGCTTGAGTTGTTCGAGAGAACAACACTTTGTGTTGCGTAATTAGTTTCGATATCCCACTGAGTTTAAACACTATCATTCAGCTTGCCAATTTTCAACACCACTTTAACAAGATCACACTTTTGGATGAGCTTGTACTTGAACGCATAATTAGCTTTTCGATACGGTTGGCGCTGACATGGATGATTGGCAGACTCACGCGCTTCGTACAACACTTTACATAGTTGCTGTAGTGTAAATATACACATTATTTGACTATTGTTGCTGCGTGTGGTTTAAATTTTTTTGTTTTTATTTTCGTTGGCCTGCTAATGGAATTTGTTCCATCCATCGCCATTGAACACAACGTGGAGTGACATGTTGTTTATTGATGTTTTTTGGAGCTCATATAACCTATTTTTTACGTTTGTGCCCGTATCCTAGTTACGTTTGTGGGTGCCATTGTATCAATTCCTCATGCTCACATGTGCAAGGTGGCGGTAAAAATTGAATGCTGTTTTTTCCGCCGAATGTTCCATCAAATTTCATCGAACCGGGCCATCCTTTTTCTAAATTGATTTTCACTTGAAACCGTTTGATTTATTTGACAACGTTTTTTTCGGGTGTTCGCTGATCGTCCGTGTGGTGCGTGGTCACTGTCACTTCCATCATACCCACCGGGTAGGTTCGGCAGCCAGAATTTTGAGCTTCGTTCAGTACTCTTTTGCTCGTGTTTCGAGCGCTTCGGATGAGCCTGGAGGGTAATCAATCAACAATCCGTGAAGGAGTTTTTTTTTTTTTCGTGCCACCACCCAGCACGTTTGCCACTGAAATGAAGGTGCCCAGGCGACAAATGGACAACGACTGTGTTTTGTTTGGGTTTTGAGCAATATTTTGACGTATGAAAAGGATGTTGAGGCGCATGTGATGTCTCTCAAATCGGTGTTCGAACAAGCTTGATGGAAGAGCCGAAATTATATCAAGCGAGATTGCTGTGTTGGAGCGCTGAACAACCGGGATGAAAAAACTGTACAACCCGGAACTGACAAAATAATAATTACCCCCAGACAAAAAATGCAGATTGTATAGTTTTTTTGTTCCATCCAAACAATATGTTGGTATGATACAAACAACGGCTGTTATTGATTGTTGTTTTTGAGTGATTTAAAGTTTAAAAAAAAATCCAAGTGCTGATATGGTATCAATATCATTTGTTTATTTACAGAATTAATAGGGAATTGATTAAATGAATCGTCCGTTTAAAAGGCGATCCCTCGACGGCGACAAAACAATATGCTATTTATTATTTTCTGCTTATTTTCTACAACATAGTCATAACTGATTACGGAACTATTCATAGCTTTTCCATATTTTTATCATAGCATATCCTTTCTAGTGCGCAACGGACCAGTTCAGTTTAGAAAAATAGTTCAGAATATCAAAAATAGAGTAACGTTTCCATAAATGCACTGAAACTACGTGTGAAATACATCAGTTGTAAATCTTACACAATAACTGTTACGTGATCTGTATGTATCACCCGATTGATACAATTTATGCTTTTTGTCTAAAATTCTCTAAAATCCATTACGATAAATGCCCGTCATGGCGATGCTAATGCGTTTTATAGGATTTCCAAAAGTTGTCGTCCTACGGATTAGTAAAACGATATTTTAAGATAATTGAAATGACTAGACGAAGCGATGATGACCCATTAGCTAATTCATCAAGGCACATCGCAGCCGCGGCTGCGAATGATAGTGGTAGAAAAACACAAACGATCAATTCCGAGAACAACATTCCCAAATTACGAGGCTTAGTATCACTACGGTCATGTTAGAGAGTTAGCTCCTGCAAAAAAGATCAGTTCCAGTGTCATAGTTAGCGGCAGAAGATATGTGATTCCATTAGAACAATAAAAAGCTAAATAGATAAGATACGAATCAGGTGCTAAACGTGTTTTGAAGCTTAGTAGCGTTGAGCGGGTTGCATAGATACTGGAGATTTTATCTATATTTTCGGATTAAGCTGGGACACAGAATGATTCATTTCATTGGTTCTCTAACGTATGAATTTGTTTAATTTATTGCCAAATTACAAATTCTCAGTTTTTTGCTTAGTTTTAAGATCTTTATGTGTACAAAGGATCATATTTTAGATTATTTTGGATTATGTACACTAGATGATGGTTAATTTAATTTGAAAAATGCCATAGCCATATTCTATTACTTGTGAGTCATATCATCAAGTTTTTAAGAAAGAAGTAATACAATACCTTATTACCAACACTTGTTCTTTGTTTAATGAATTCTTTGTTAATTAATGAAAGTATAAAAAACGTTATTACCTTCAGATAACTTATACAAACGTGTTTTAAACTTATCATGTTTGTGTACAAAATTCTTTGAACTTACCATGGAATACTGCATACGATAAATTATATTGTATTACCTTAAAGCATGTAAAACATTGGAGAATTAATTAATTAATGGTTGTCACGGTAAATTAAAATTAAAACATGAAGTGAGATACATCAACAAATTGTATGTTCTATGTGTGTAACTTAATATTTACGCAAATATGTAAAGTTACTCAGTGCCTGCTGTTTCTTTAATCCTTTTTCCAATACTGCATCGCTTGTTGTAATCAATTACTACAATAAACCTAGAGATTTTTCACTTTAAGAATCATAAACGTTTGCCAATTTTTTCCAATTGCAAAACACTTCCAGTTTTCCTTTATCATGTCTTAACTTCACTAGAATGAACAAAAATGTTTGAAAACAGGTGTGAACAGCGCACAATAACTCATGAGTACACGGATCATGTGGGAAGGTTACAGGTTAAGCGAACAGCAAAAACAAAAAACACGCAGCACCAACACCGTACGGTGCAGTATGGTTAAACGAACATCTAATGGTCAAACGGCAGCCAAAGGCAAATCTGAACAGCAGCGAAAACCAAACCGAATCCTCTGAATGCTCGATTTATGGCTTGTGATACTAAATTATGCATAATTTTTATGTTCTCCTGCGTTGTTTACCATTGCTTCGTTTTGAATCTGCCATTTCCAGCTACCAGCACCGCTGGTCCTACGGCAAACCACCCCCTCGGTTAGGCCCATCTGCCCACCATTCTCTCCATCGTGAAGACTTTCGGTACTCTCGATTCATCCTGCATGTCTTTTGCTGGCGTTTGAAGCTTTCCTGTCCATGCCTTGTAGCTGTTTCTCATAAAATATTTATGCCTAATTGAGTGAACGTATATCTGGGGTGGGAGTGAATTACGTGGCGGGTTAGGATGCGACTGGGTGTGTGTGTGTATAGATTTGAATGTACGTTGTCTCGCGCGTAGCCGAGGGACCTTGGGAAAGAAAGTTTGCTTTATGAATGTTATTAAACGTTGGTGTACTTTTTCCGTTAGCATTTATCTGCTACATTTTATTCATTTCCCACACATATAAAATTATTTATTACTTTCCCTTCTTCATAATGTGCCGTGACATTGCTGCTAGTAAATATAATGCGTTTTCCTGCTCGCCTGATTTTCTTCTTCTCGTTCTCTCGTTTCAGGAACGCTAAGTGATGGCTGATAAAGAGAAATGTATCTTCATAAATGCTATAATTGTGCTTCTGACTGCACACATATGCGGTAAGTATCGGTCAAATGTTAGTCTCGCACATTCATCAACGGTGAGAGTGTGTTTATCTGGATGTATGGTGGAATTGAGGGACGAGAATGAAAACATTATCGAACAGAGGTCATGAGGGTTCGATAGGGTATCAATACTTAAAGAAGATGTATTACTGCGGTTAAAAATGATTCCTTTTAATGTCATCAACTGTGCTGCATGAATTTATAGCTTGTGTGAAATAAAGCAGTAAACCTAAACATTTATCGCGGTGCTAGCTATGTTCCATAACCGCAGGGGACGACAATATTCCAAAATTGAGAGTTTTTATTCCCATTTCATGATTTCATGAAGGATGTATTCATTGCAGTACAGCGTGATTTTTTATTTCACAGATTTTGATGAGCCTTATGCCAACCTAGCCTTGCCAAGCGCCACTCGTTTAATTTTTTACGGAACACGATTGTTGAATGAGATATTTTAACAAGCATATGAAATGCAAGCGTTTGCATGCAACAGATACGAGGGGGTTAAAAATAGCGGCTTCACGATTTTTGTTATTACTGATGCAGTCTGTGGGCCTGGAACAAGATCGTACATCGGTTATTGTCACAGGCAATATTTGAGAGGTGCTTTGGTGTAGAAATAATAATTTGGTCGTTTCGGCTTTTATCTTCTTGGACAGTTGGGAACGTTGTTGCAAAATGATTTTTATATTGGAATGTGATAGCGTAAAGCGTTCATGACATTTTCATGGCTTGCTTGAAAGCCATGCTATGAATCCTTGTTTTACAGTCATGGGTTGATTGCACGATTGTGTTCAATTGTGTTGTGAGTTTTTAAATGAGAAAACACAAATGTGTGGGCTGTAGAAAGGGGATAGGTAAAAATTCATTTAACCTACGATTTTATAAAACAAGCTACAGCGAATACAATTCAATATTTCTGATTGCAAATATCGATTCATATACCAAAATTCTTTCAAATACCGAAAAACTTTCAAGATAAGGGAAAAAATATTAATTATTAATATAAGGGAAAAATTATGAATTTTGAAGCTAAAAAACTGTTTTAATGTAATTGCGTACTGAAAAATGTATTTACTTTATACATTTTTCAGTGGTTTTCTTTCTATATTATATATTTTTTTCTAAATATTTCAAATTACCTTATGATTTTTTCTAAACAAAAACAACCAATCATAACTTTCATTTATGAATACTATAAGTCGAATTGTAAAACACATATGAATTCATTATTCGATTGATTCTGTTGAAACATCATTTTGGGGACATGGGGTTCTAAACACGTTTTAACGACATGAAAGGCTAGATATTATTATCAGAATATAAGCGCTGGCTTATGAGATAATGTCTAATGGTTTATGTCTTATGTCTTGCATTATCAATTGAAATGAGATATCATCGTTCGAGAAAAGTTGGCAATCTTGTCTCTAGGTGTCAGAGGCCGTCGAAGTTCTCAGGGCGAACGACGACCAGCATGGAATGAGATGTTCTTTAGGATTACGGGTATTGAGAGTACACCTCAATTACAAAAAAAAATGAAAAAGATTTTATGCTGATGCTGCTTCATTGTCACGTTAAAGCTTATTTTTGTCCTATATAAACGATTTGGAAGTTTTATTCATATTTAAACAAAAGTGCATTTTAACAATACTGTGCTGACTGACTTTATATGACTTGAGTCATAAAACGCGTACATACGCGTCGTATCAATTGTGTATATTTCATTTAGGAATATTAACCACATTTACTATCTACCAAAGTTTGAAAAGCACAACTTCAAGCAAATGAATATCACTTATTTGTCTACAAACGTAATTAAATACAAAACAGTTGCTGCTTAAATGAATAATATTATCATTTTCTAAACCATTCAATCACAAGCACACTCACGAAAGGGTAACTTTTCTTCAACGCTGGCCACAAAGACACCGCCGATATTCGCTCACCAGCAGTCATGGTTGGAAATTGTGCTTTTCTCAGCCGGCCGTCGGTGCAAACAGCAAATTAATTCTTTATTTATTTTAGCTTCCAGCTCGTGCGCACGAAGCTCGCTCGTTCGTTTGAAGGTTTGGCGTATGCAGATGGCGCTTCAGCCAGCATCGGGTATAGTAGCAGTAGGGAAACCGCATCCCGTGCGAGAATTTTGGAAACACACATGCAAGCATTTGCGCACGATTATCAACTGAACGTTCAACTTCCCTAAAAGTTTCCCGAAAAAGCCGAACACTACTCCGCATTGGCGGTCCGGACAGTGAGCCACCGAGACCGAGGTTATGAAGGACAAAATGTCTTTCCGGGAAAGAACGCGAAGGCAGACCAAACCGACTGGGTAACAGGGAGAACGATTTGTGTGCGAGATGTACGATCGCAGGTCGCATGCGAGTGCCAAACAAATGCAAATCCTGCTTAATACGCATCATTAAGTAAATCGAATAAACGGACTATTTCAGGGCTCTTTCCAGGACGACCCGAGATTGTGTTCGTTACGGTGGACTTGTATACAGACGTTTAGAGCGGCAAACCACCAGCAAAGGCAGTAGCGCAAAAAAAAGGATCAGCGTTTTTGCTTTATGTTATGCTTCGCTACCTGGAGGACACAGGATTCGTGGTGGCACAGGAGCTTCAGATCCACGAGATTCCAATTCCAAGCTGTTTCACGCTGTTTTCGATGCAGCGGTTACCCTGAACCCTTTTCGCGTACATGCTCTCAGATTCAGGATCAATCATCGTAGCCGAACCGATAGGAAAGGTGATGATTGTAGTCAGTAAATCTGGGAAAAGGGTAGGACGGGATGCTTGGTCACTGTGCCGGCGTTCGTGTACGAATTTTTCCAGCTCATCGAAAGGAATCGATACATCGTTCGCAGCCGTATGGTCCGCCGGTTTAAGTTAGCTTGATTGAACACAATCTTGGCTATATGTTGAGGGGTGGCTGTTGAGATGCTTTGACGATATGTGTAGCTCATTTGCGGTTTGCGTTAAGCATCGTCCGTAACGCGAAGCCAATGAATAGATAAGAGAGAGAGAGAGGGAGAGGGAGAGTCGAGACAGACGAAGAAATTTGCATAGTTTTGCCCTTTTGTCGATGCCGACCGTATTGGAAGGATGCTGATTTATGTATCCAGAGCCGGGTGAATGATGCGAATTGGTTTGCCTGGGCGTTGAAGGACGAACTGCTAGTCCCATTGCGTCCGTGGGTAAATGATGCATTCCTAGCGGCCTAGCGTGCGTTTCTTAAGATGCTAACTCGGGTGAAACCATGCCCCTGGGGGCGAACTCACGAACGTGCGTGTGTCTGGTTCTACTTTGACGTCTGCAGTGGAACCTTCCCAGGGGGCGATTGGAATAGTTTTACGGAAGATATGCTGATAGCACATCCGGGCCCATGGGACGGATTGAATCCGTAGAATGTAGCCAAATTTATCACCGCACCGTAAATGTGCACGCAGGCTCCCAAAGGAACTGAAAGTAGAGCAGCTTTCTGGAACGCAGAATGCAGAATGGTCTTTGCTGTTCGAGATCGATTTAGCTGTTGCGCGCTTCTGCCCCACGGGCACACATGGATAACGAGTGGAGGAGGTGGAACCAGATTGCAAGCCCGCGTGAGCCCAGCTACACGGACGGTGGAATGAACGAGTCTATTAATCTTCCGGTTTAATTAGTTTCCCTTCAGGTGATGGTTCGGTTTTATTTGCTTTCCGGCTAGAGTCGTTTTTTTTGCACGGCATCGTAGTAGCAGACACAAACGGTGCTGCTAGAAAAGCTATAATAAGAAGAGCAATGAAAGAATGATAATATTAAAAAAAAACAAACGATATCAACATTCATAGACATTCTTATTTAAGTTATGAAGTGTGAAAATGAAAACAACTCCAAATAATTATGAATAATGTTATAAATTAGAAGCGCATTATATTCATCTTGAAATAGTTTTCTGGTTTTTCTAAGCAACATATTTTTAGACAACATGCTATCTAAAAAATAATTTAAGTCTTACAAAATAGTAAAACAAGTTAAGCAAAAAACATCAATGACTACGTTCTCATCGAGCGCCTACGGATCATGATAGGAGAAAGGAAGGAGAAGGTCATTCGCAAGCGTATGTTAGGGTGACGTGAGAGCGATTCGCTCTCGGCGACGGAAACAGAAGGACGACTTGAGAAAATCGTATGTATCATTTACTTGCTTGCCGCTGCCCATTTGTCGGTTTCTGACAAACTGGTGTATTTCATACTGCCTGTTGTGCGTACATCACGAGGAAAAACATAAAAAGCACCCAGCGGTCCCTTTACCTTCCCTCCCTACAACTGCACGGTTCAGAAGAAAAGGAAAAGGATATAGAGCGGGCTGCGTGTAGTAAAAGCTTCTGTACGGCTTAGGTACGCACGCAATGTCGCTACTGCAGTACGGGCACACCAGAACGAAAGGAAATCAAAATGCTAGGGTGCTGTTTTTCATCTGCGAAATAGCTTCAAACCAACAATGTGTCAGTTTAACTCTTGAATCCCGGGACGGATACTAGAAGCGGTTTTGATAGTATCGTTCGCAGATTTCTGTGTTTTTTTTTCTCTTCATTTCTTTCCACCCACCGTGACCGATGGATGCCTTGATCCAGCTCACACGGCTCTAATGTATTAACATTGTAATCTGGACCCATTTATCTTGACGTTTAAGATGACTTCGGTGACGCCTTCCGCACTCCGGTGACGGGGTGAGTAAAGAGAAAATAAAGGAATGCCATCACATGGGTGTAAGTGGATTCTGCTAGAAAGCCACCACCGTGCTTGTGGTATGTTCGTCTGATATGTGATTCACTCTGCGTGTGAGTGTGTGTGTGTGTGTGTGTATCACTTTTTGCTTTGATTTTTCGCCGCAGGCACGCTGTACCAGAACAGAAGTGATAAAGTAATGACAAGTTTTTTCCTTCTAACCTTTGCGGCCACTTTCACTATTTTTTTGTAACACCATCGTAGTATGCTGTAGGTTCACATTGGGTCATCCGCTTACACTTTTATCCTCTCGCAACAGTCGTAACCGATTGCAAAAACATTCAATAAATCATCGGAGTTGAGTATAAGGTTACTTTTTGTGGGTGTTTTGCGTTCTTCCACAAACCCCTACATTCCACCATTGGTGAGCTGCGATGGGGGAATGGCTGTCTTAGATAGAATGGGTTTGGTTAGGATAGGAAGCTGAAATTAAGTGAAAAATATGATACATTTATCATGTTTTACCCCAAATTCGCAGCAAACCGGTAAGACGATGGAAACAAATGAAAGTTCGATAAAAATGGGTGTATGTGTCTGGCTAAGGGAGTCTTGTGTTGAGATTGTTGATGTGTTCTGGTTCATTGACTTGCTTACTAGCCATGGTGGTTAGAAAAGATGAATGGGTATGATAAATCTCCCAGACTATATGAATGCGTGTGTGTGCGCTTATAGCGTTGTCTCGGGTTTGAACAATAGTTCAACCAAGCAAAAATGATTCAAAGGGTTGACAAGGCACGTTCGGGAACGATCTTAGTTTTTGCTCTCTATCTTGCTCCACTTTCGTAAGCACACATGGTAGGACGAAAATAAGTGTTCTGGAAAAACGATAACTAACCATACGCTGAGTGAGATTATGTTTGATAAAATGATTACACACATTTATTATCGATAAATCTTTTGAAAGCTTACGCGCTTCGCGTTCACTCGATATTCAATGAATAGCAAATGGGAATTTGTTGCTTCAAAGGTCCAAAACTCGCCACAAGCATCGTCATTTCTATCTCCATCGGCACAGGGAGGAACAAAATCGTCTGGAATAACTTAACTAGACGTGTAAAAGAATCAACGATAATGCCTTAATTCTATAAGCATTACTTTCGTGGACAATCGCCTTTTGTGGGCTGATGGCCGTGCAGCAATAGGAACGGTGTTCGTTATTTTTTGTGCGTAAAAAAAAACACGAAAAAACGAAGCGTGAACCCAAGTCATCAGGGGCTTTTTTCTTCATCCAGCACCAAAAGTCACCATTGTTACCAAGCGTCGCCATTAGGTGACAATCTGCATTATTTGTGCGACCTACGTTCGGGCAGAAGTATGCCGCCATCTCCTCCCCCTTTTTCCACCGGACGTGACTCCAAAGCAAAAGCCGACGGATCCCGGGAGGTAGAGAGTAAACAAAAATTAACTTTCGAAATTATAAAATCATTTCGGTGTATAAAGACATCGCCAATTAATCAGCACAACACAGCGCTCGCCATGGTGCGCCGAAAACGACAAAGCTTCCTCCGTCGGCAAACTCCGCATCAGCGTATCCCACACCACTCCACATGCTCCATTGTGCTGGGCGATGGATACAAAGCGCAAAGGGCAAGATTAGAACATCCAAACATCCGTCATCCTATGGCATGCTGATCTGATTCGTAGAACGGCTGAGACGTACCTTTTTTTTTTTTTGATGTTCTTGTCGGACTCCGAGCGTTGTTTTCCCATTCTTTAACATTCGCCACCACCTTTCCGGGCACGGCAAAGTTTTCTGTGTCAATTTGTAGTAGAAATGCACAGCGGAAGCGCGGCGTTTTAGTGGGACAGACACGTCGTGGTGGCTTTTCTCGCGTCTCGTTTGAAGTTTCATTCGAAATAAAATTAAAAAAAAAGAAAAACCATCATCGGACCGGCATCGGCATCGTTGCGGCAGTCTCATCATCTCAGGCGATGTATATTTATCTTTTCGATTTTAACTTTCTACTCTACGCAACACGCCGGGCCTGGCTTGGGGAGCCCTGGACACGAACGGTACGAACGTCCGAACAATGACAAGGCAGCCGAACCGAGAAAAGCTCGTTAGGGATCACAGGGCACTCGCGGTGCCTTCACGGTTGAGCAGCAGTGACGAATTTCGACATGACTTTTGAATAAATACATTTACGGGTGCGAAATAGCAATAGAAAAGTAATCATCGCTTGCTCACCGAAAATGGTGATTATAATGATAAAGTAAGACTGTGCCGCAGCGCGTGGCTCGTGAGTGGACACCGACCGGGCGGGTAAGTCCGGGTGGGAAAGTTCATCTCGCTTTGATTTGCTTTCATTCGCTTACGTTCATTCGGCGAACTAGGAGTTCGATTTTTTGGTGGATGATTTTTAGCGTGAGCTTAAGAAGGCCGGAAGACGGTTCGGTATTGGCTACAGCTTTATTACTTTCCGGACACCGATCATCCCAACCGAAACGAGAGTAAACCGATGTAGAAGTTTGATGACTTGCGCCGACACTTCCCATCCGCACGCAGATAACGATAGGCAGAATCGATGAAAAATCGAGATTAAGCCAACCGAGTCGAGAACCGGATCGACCGAGCGTCGTCACCCGGGCCTGTGTCAACACAATTACTTGATAATGATGGAAAAACTCATCAACTTCGGGCCGCAGCAAACGAGGGAGGTAGTGACAGTGGGATCATTTTTCCAGACGCAAAACTAAGTTTGGAGTGAAACCGAAACGGTGGCTGGCTTTTTGATTCGAAGCAGAAAATTAGATCCCTTATCGCCGACCGCAGCTGCTCTGTAAGAATTAATTTCACCATGTGCAGCCTCCGCACAGCTCGCACCACAATTCATATTTCACTAACTTGAGCGATTTTGCACAATTCGACCGGAGATGGATTCTAACCAATTGTGAATTCTGGTCTGTTTGGTTTTATATCCACATCAGTCAGCTTGTGGCAACCATTCACCTCGTCGCACTCGAGCTAAATAAAGAAGAATAGTGTGTTGAATACTCGGGCGGGGCTGATCACAACCTTTCCCTATCGAGACCCTTCCAAGGAAGGCGTTAAATTACAAACGGACAAACGGTGGAGCAGTTTGTCTTTCACCGCTCCGATCCTAGGCCTCCAAAGTTTCACTTGCGCACTTCTTCACTCTCGACCGGACACGTTTTCCGATTTGTTTACATAGGGCCCACCACCGGTGGTATTTATGAAGGTACGCCGTTCGCGAAAGTGGATCCTTGCGTGGTAGCGCGGTGTGCGTATTTGATTTCGACGTTCGCGCTGCGTTGCACTGGCGAAGAAACGGCGGTAGTCACACAAGGCAGATCGCCAAATAAACGACCACCATGGCTCAAGGGGAATATGATCAATATTTGATATTCAGAAGCCGTTTTCAAATGAATTAGGAGTGGCGTTAGGGATTTATTTATTGTGCGAACCTTCGGCTGCGGGGCTGTGTTTGTGTTTGGTTCCAACGAACATAGCGTGGCTTTTCTTGCGATCGAAGACGGCGGCGCCATTTGGTGGAACGACGTGAGGGCTTCCAATCGTGATAATTGAAAAGCTATCGCTGTGCTTGTTGGTGTTTCGCTAATGTTGTGATAATTTGAAGATTTGTGATTTGGGGTGTTTTTCTTACTTCGTTTATTTTTTTGCATTGTATTGGGGAATTGGCGATAATGCTTGGATAATCTGTAGCCATGGGACATTCGGTGATTGAATTTGTTCTGAGACAAAAATAAATGTTTTGTATCGTCAACAACATAATGCACTGATGCACAAAACACAAAAAATAACAAATAGTTTCTTATCATTGTTTTCATTAAAGTTACGTAAGCATAGAAAACATTGATTTTTGTTCTATTTTCGTACAGTAGTTTTCGGTATGAAAAAACCGAACCGGTTGAGTTTGAATATTTTTTGGTATTTTGCATAATGGTGAACAATTCATGGCTTAAATATATGCAATATTTATGTGGGTGAAATAACAGAAATTTGCTTTTTGTAGATTTTTAATATCTATAAAAAACCAATATTTTGATGCAAGATCTGTACCAAACCAAATTTACCAAATTTAAGTATATTTTTATCTAACTTCTATGTTTCTGCAAAAAATCACAAACTACTTACGATGTTCAAGAAAACACACAAATTAAAGCTGCATGGTACATTCGTTACTGGCCAATCATATTAAATCCGACCAAATAATTACTCAGTTTTCATGATTGTACGATGTACCTTACACAGCGCCAATCGTTCTTTTTAAAATTGAAGTTTCCATTCTTCTCTCTGTGTGTATTGTCATCGGGCTGGCGTGCTAAATAAAAGTCGAATAGAAAACGCTTTATAAAACCTCAAGAAAGCTCTATCTACCATGAGATGCTTACTATCAGTGAAATTGTAAACGCTCGGGAACCGAGAATCAATTCAACATCACCTAACGCTGATCACGGTAGTGGAAAGAAAGATCTATGAAAGCAAACGTGGAGGCAAAAAAAAAACGCACGAAAATGGCAGTCACGGAAGGTTCGTTGGGTTCTTTGACGCACGCAACGCGTCGATGGTGCGATGATCGAACCAATCACTTTCCCATGGGTAAATCGAGAAATCAAAGTGAACTTTTACTCCAAATAAAGAAATAAACTTTCATCGGAGAAAAAATGTGCCTCACCCGAAAATCCGTGGAATCCGATAAACTTCTTGTCAATAGGCTTTCTTTCTTTCCGCTTTTGGATTCGACGGTGGGGATTCTTTCACCGTTTGCCTCATTCTCTCACCACTGCTCTCGGTTGCCACGGTGCGCGCTTCCCACGACACGCTTGGACGGCACGGCTTGCTCGGATATTTATATCCCTGGGAGAATTTTCCGACGGCGTTCTTTCTTTACTTAGCTTGTTTTTTTTTGACATCCCGTCGCACATGCAATGGTCGCTGGGTTCGTGGAGGAGATTTGGAAAAGATTGCACCAGCATTAACACACCATTTGCGTGTGGTTGAGATGAAGGAAGGGAAGGAAAGCTTGGAAATATAAATTTCAATTCGATTGATCCGCTGATTTTGAGTTCAATTTTTAGGTCATTTCATTCACGGTTAAATGGAAAAGCATACTGTTTGGTTCTGCTCATTAATGTGTCAGTTGTTTTTTCCATCTCACTTTCAGCATCGGTAACCAGCACGGGGCTAAGGAATCTTTCACTTTCCATCAAACCACCGTGGGTGAGGCGCGGACAGGAGGCGCAGCTGCACTGTCAATACGAAATGGAAGGTGCTCCACTCTACTCCGTTAAATGGTACCGAGGCACGCTCGAGTTCTATCGGTACTCACCCTTTGAGAATCCACCTGCCAAGATCTTTCCCTTCACCGGCATCAAAGTTGACGTAAGTAATGAAAAGTATGAACAGTGTTTTGCAAGATTAAATTTCATTGAAAAATAGCACGCGCCATAGTTCTTCAAATTTGGAATAAAAATTGGGAAACATGAGAATTTAGGCTTTAATATGTGTAAATAATAAAGGAAGATTGTCCATTGTTATTCCCTAACAAACGACTTTCCTAATGTTCTGCACAAGTGATTATTTTTAGGTCGTCTTCAGTTTGAAAAATGTCACAATGTATTAACTTAATGCTTGGGGTGAATTAAGATAAACAAAAAGTTAGTAGTTAGTTCGACCGGATTGTATTAAATGACATCTAAATTATATGTTAGAAATTGAATGAGACTATTAACCTTAAGGCAAAAAAATCATGTACTGTTATCATTTTTCTCGCCTCTTAATAGGATGCCATATTTTTCGAAGGACAGTGTTTGAATGATTTTTTGTATCCACTTGCAAGAAGGTGGCCCATAAACGCCGCCATCATCATCGTTATCACTTTTGTCATCCGTAACACTATCAACGGATTAGATTTGGTTGTGGTATGATGCATGTACTTCCAACGAGTCCGCATCCTGTTATGTTTACCCTGACTCTCGATTAGGTGCTGGCAAGAAAAAGGCATGATAAAGCAGGCATAAAGCTCTTGGGTTTTCAGCACCGGTTTGCCTCCTGGTACGCCTTTTACGAGGACTCGTTCAGCAGCAATTAAATGCTGGAAATGAGCGATAAACCCCCACTTCCCAGCTATCTTGAAAGGCCAGACCGGAACACTGGTGGGGCAAAGCGGTGCAGTGAAGTAACGAGAATGTGTTTGAGTTGCTCTCACTTCATTTTGTGTATGTTGCGATACCGACTGCCTTCGCATGGATGGGCGTTTCTTGTATACTTCTCCGTTCGCCCGGAAACCCATCCGTTTGTGTTGCGTGGACCATTGGGAAAACGAGACGCAAAGCGGAATCAACGTTTCCGGAAATGATGCTCATCCGCGTATTTTTTCGGCCCCGTCCGTGGGAGTGCTTAATAAAAGTGATTTTCTTTCTCGAGCGCGATAAGATGAAACGAAACGCGTAAGGTTGTTCTCGTGAGGGAAGCATGGTGGGCTGGTTTGGTCTTGAGAGTCTCGTACTCACTCGCTCACCCATGCACTCACCCACTTACGCTCTCGCCATATCGTCTGCAAAAACGCACATTAAAGTGCCCGTAAGCTGTGTCCCATGTGGCATGGTGATTGCTTCCTCCGCATGACGCGCAGTGTCGTTCTTAGTGGATTTGGTGACAGTGGTACTAGGGCAGGGTGGAATGAGGTTTGGCACGTATTAACTGGCATCTGCCACGCCAGACCTCGAATCTGGGCCACAAATTGTCAGCGTCAGTTCTGTCGCGGATGGCGAAACGGTGATGTGTGGATTTTATATGTTTTGTTTTGCAAAAGAAACCTACGGAGAAGGTATTTATCTTGCAACAATAGCGTTTATTGCGTTCTCAGAATCATAGAAACCCAGTGGAGTACGCTCGTAGGTTGAATTCGCGTTTGTCTCTGCTATCATCTATTGTCAAAGGCATTTGTCTCGGTCGCTTTCATGTGGCCAATACTCCCCAGTAAGCTTTGTTTCAAAAGGAAAATTATGAGGATCTATTGTCATTATCATCAACTATATATCGAAGCTACTATTCATACCACTTTGAAGCGGTACACCTTTATTCTTTAATCTTCTTTAAACTGTTGTGGAGCTACATGTGCGCTAAGAAAAAGTGGCATTTGAATAATATGTATAAAAGCAGTATGAAAATTTTGATCAAATTCAAATTTTAGAAATGCTTATGTTATTCTTTGAGAATTGCTTGCTGCTTCTATTAGCTTATATTATTCTATCCTTTTTTTTAGTTTCTGCGATTGGTCATACTGATGTAATCGCTAATAAATTTAAAAATATGAATAATTATCTTAAAGTGCAGAATTGTAAGAAGTAAGAATAAACACTTAAACACTATAAAGGTTCAGATGGAAACGAATCTTAAGTATAAGAGTTAATTGATTTGATCACGAGAAAACATTTTAATGTTAAGATTTAGCTTTTAACTTTTTTGAATACAGTAATCTTCCAATCCAATCCAATCGATCCAATCCATCCAATCCAAGGATAGAACATAATAATTTAAACCCTAATAAGTGAATCTTATTTTCATGTTCAAAACAGGTTATATCAGGTTTGGTTTATCATCATTTTCCTAGCATCATTTTTTTATAAAGTGAATTTTTTACTATTTCCATGTAATTTTTTCATTTTAATTATATTTCGCAAACAAAATACTCTTTGATGATATGAATTCCTAGACATGTTTTTTTTTGTATAGAATGAGCGAACATTTTAAGTATGGTAATAAAGCTGTAAAAACAAACTGAAATCACTGTCGGCAGGCTTAATCAGTCTTGATGCCTTGCGTTTCACGGGCAAAGTTTTGTGTACATTTGCATTTTGCTGAATAACGACTCCGTGGAAATAGCAACCAATTTAAGGATCATAAAATCTGCTACTTTCACCAGATTTCCTTTGAGTGGCTCACTGTTAATAGCAAAGGAAATTCATTTTCAGTATTCTTTGCTGTTTTTCGTCGTGACAGTAAGAGCGAATGTGCCGTTATGTGTCGAACACTCAAGGTTGAAAGGGTTGAAACTCAATCGCAGACTCAAGGTGCTATAAAGCGCTTGTACCATGTTCACGGGTTCGTGCGCTTGGTCGTCGGTGTTTTGTTTCGGAATCAAAGCTTCTTCGCTGGCGCTAGCTGACGGTACAGTTTTTTTTAATATGAACGCTGTCTGCACCAACAGGATATTGCTTATCTCGGTTACTACACGTTAGACTTTCAGCAAGGTGTGTGCCAGCACGCAGGCAAACAGGAAGATAAAATGTCAACCCGTGTGCATGACGTTAATTAGTTTATATTTCAAGATGCCAATGTATGGGTTCTACACGCTTCGTAGCACAAACGAAGGGATTCTATCTTTTTCGTTGCCAATTTCGTGTCTCCAGCCGAGATGGTTATTAACTGTGAGCTCAAAGCAAGAACCACTCACCACTCATGCGGCCATTCAAACTCGACAGACACTTAAGTGTACGGGTACGAGCACCGTACGGGCAACCGAAACGGAAGGGAACAAAATTTATGCTCCATTGACTGTCAAAAAAGGTCAAGTAAATCAAGACTCTCGGAACAAGTAAGCAAAGGAGGGGAGGAAAAGAATCGCTTCTACACACATAAAACGCACTTCAGTCTATCATTCCATCCGTTCTGTCCATAAGGAATGGACCGTTTGAAGATAGAATGGATTTGACTGATAACAAGCGATTACACGAAATCTGCTGTTGGTGGAGTATGTCTGGAAAAAAGTTAACAGAGGCTGGTCGATCGGTCGGTCCGTCGACCCTGTCATGCAAACAGCTTTTGATCGGGCCGTGTGAGATGAAGACCGATTACAGGCAATCTTGATTATGATAGTTTAACTTTCTTGCATTGATTAGACTCTGACCCATGTCCAACGAAATGGTTAATGCGTTTCATTTGTCAACGAACCTCTCGAGCAATTTTTCAATTCCGAAGGGCTGGCAGAACATCGTTTTCAACGTTAACCGTTGGAGATACATTTGAAAGGTGATAAATTTCTACGTACCGTCATGGATATCGTATGGGTTTGTGCAGAACGCAGATATTAATGCTAACAATGTTGGGTAAACGTTATGGCTTCATTAGTAAAACCGAAAACAAACGTTGGAAACGTCTTCTAGAGAAGAAATTCTTCTACATCTCAACTCCGATCGGTCATTATACTTTTTCAGCTTAAGGGCTAGTTTTCAGCCACACTGCTTGTAATTGCAACAGATTAACTTTTCCTCCATTCCTTTCCACTGTTGTGTTAAGTGTCGAGCACTGTACGATAGAACGGTTTTTTTTGCTGCACTTATCACGCTACATTTCTCAGTTGTACCCTTTTGTGAGCGGTTCCGTGGCACACCAACGACCAAGGAAGGACAGATTGTTACCGTTGTCGTAAAGAATTAACCATAACAATTACATTTAATATCTTCCCACCTACTGCTGCTGTCTTCTCGACTAACTATCTGCCACAAAGGCGCTACTTCTGTATGACACAAAACATTGTGCCAGGTCTGTCGAGATTTTCCATCCTGAGTGTGTTAGTCTCGTTACAGTCCGATTATCTTCCAACACTTGCCAATGACGACAGTGCCGAGGCGAATCGGCTGGTAGCTAACAGTGTAGTGGAAGCATCATAAAACCCGGAAGATAATCACGTGACCATTAGGTTAACCCGGTCGCATACGCTTTCCACGGTGGTGGTGATGTCCCCTAAAGGATCCCCAGGAAGCCGTTGCAACTATCCACGACTCTTGGGCGTTTTTTCCCCCTGGGGAACACAGGAAACCGAGCAGAATCACGGGGAAATACAATTCTATGCTTCCCAATACGCAGTGGAAGTGACAGGTGACAGGGAGCGTAGATTTCAGGCGTCAAGAAATAATGAGCCTCCGTTTCTCACTCACCCAGACGCCGAGCACACTGATCCCGGAGTTGTTTAATCTTCTCCCTCACGGGTTGAGGTTAGTTTGTCGCTGCAGACACCATTCTACGCCACCACCAGCACGGTACGGAACGTAATGAGCGTCTAATTAATCAACCGAACGTGTCCCGCAAAGCTGCAATGCGTGGAGGAACGCGAACGGAACGGAACCATCTGTGTGTCAGACGTTTGATGTTGATCGCTGTGGCGCTGCTCGGGACGCGTCTTATCCTGATCATGGTACAAGGTTCGAGCTTTACCCTATCGAAGACGTGCACCGTGCGGCTCATCAGCACTTCAACAAAACAATTAGTTCCACTTGGTCAAACACATTACATAGTGTGGACACACTGGGCGAATGTGTCCGACCGGCGCACCATTGTTACCTGTGCCGCACAGCCGGCACTGAGGGAATTCGTGAACAGTCGAGGAAGGTCACGCACGTGCTGCTCTTGTTTTGGATATGCGATTTTCCAGACGCTATCGTTGCTGTATTATAGTGGCGGTATGAATCAATTTGCATACCTAATCAAGAAATGAGCTTTGCCGGACGTCCGGACGGCTGGAAGAACTGGATTATCTATCGCTTCACGGTTCGCTTGTTCACCGAGTTCCGTGAAACTGGACAGCAGATGGTGCGCGTGCGAGAAAATACCCGGATAGACAATCCCGTCCGTGGATCGCGGTTCCGTGCAGCCACCGCAAATAATGCCCGTTCGTTTCGGATTCCTACCGGTGTCCATTGTAGGACAGGTTTTGGTGGTTTCAATTAATCTCTCACACGTCTTGCGACGTTGCGTTTGGGTCAACTTTACGCTTCGCGTTGATTACTCGTCACGGTCACGCTAATTCGGTTACGCTCGGAGAGAGATTAAACCGACGGAGAGTAAACAGAAGCGTCGCAATTCTTAGGCTCGGTGTCTTGTGTAAATAACGTCAGCTGAATGTGGAAACGCACCGAATGAGATTTTTGAACGAAATGCTGGTTGATATGAACGACGCGGGCAAAGGGATTACCAACCATGTCCCCAATGCTAACTGGACGGACCGTATGGTTCATGCACCGTCCTGTCCGCGGGCTCCAAGATGATGGGAATGATTTTATGCGCGGTTATTTCATTACACATTTGATCAAAGGCTCGCTTTCAATTCCCGCACCTATTTGCATAATCGGTCGCTCAACCTACAAAACGGACCCAGTATGCAGCCATCTCCGGCTCCTCGCTTCACCCGTATCTGTAATCACGATAGGATTTTTAGAAAAAAGGGCACTGTGCGTCAGTCAGGAAGATGATTATGGAAAGAAGGGGCTTATGAGTTGCATTTGATGTCCGGCTTAATGGAAAAGCTGTACGGTTCCAGCACCCGAGACACGAGCGGTCGACCGGGGACGAAGGGTATTGGTTCGGATCGATTACCCATCGCCGGCAAATAGAGATTGAAGGAATGCTATTCATCCGAGAATTTAGTTCAATTAAATGGAAATTCTTACCAGCTTCTTGGAGGCAGAGCGCCTGTGGGCATCTTCATTGGTGTGTGCTGTTTTTAGTAGCGCAAGCGTCCCGTTACGCACGTTTGAGCTATGTAGTTTAATTTATGATTCGAATGTACGCAATCAACCATTCGTTTCTGAATGAACGCGTACGGAAAAAGTGGTGGATGAATGACATTTCCATAAATATTGATGCTGAGATGAGCATGAAATAAGGCTGTGGGATGATAAAATAGCAAAGTACGTAGTATCGACGTGTGACAAGGAATATGAAGAGCCTCTTTCGGCAGCGTTTGTTGAGGAAGAGACGAATCAGTTCATGCTACTACTTAGCGATGGAAATGCTTATGTCTACTGATAAAAGCTCTGAACAGATTCTTTTCCAATCTTTACCACTATAACAACGTTGGGTCCTCAAATCCGTACATCAAATCGGTAGACTCGTTAGGCTGCCTATAACTGGATTAGAAATTATGAGCAAACTATTAATACATTCGATGTAACACTATGACAATAACTATTAGAAAATGTAGCTTACCGAAAAATATTGATAAAAATTAATTTTAAAAAAAGCTTATTTAAAATGAGCAAGAGATAATCAACATACGAACATCATATTTCATTTACAGGTGCATGTAAACCAAGCTATCCAATATCTGACATTTTGTTTGAGGATGCAACTTAAAATAATATTATTGATAGCAACTATTCATTTAACAATCAGTACATTTTGGCTACCGTAAAGTATTCACTGTACCGATTAAAAATGAACAATAAATTGTGTTAAACGTTGAAACGTTAAAACGTTAAAATTAAAAAAACTTTAACAAAATGTTTAAAACATACATTTTAACACTATCAAAAAGGATTACTTTTTATTTTCATTTATACATTTAATATGCATAGACTACATCAGAGAATGAGTGAAAACAAATATATTGAAAATAATGGGAAAAGTTTTACATTTGATTCAATCAAATGTCTGTCGGAAAGGCGATGAAATTTTCTTTGACTCAATATAAGCACCACCACTTCGGTGATGATCTCGTGTTTTTCGTGGGTTGTTTTTTAATAAATGAAGATAAATAGTGCATGTTAAGTTGTAGTTATTTCTATTTTCTCAATCTTGCAATGGGTTTTTTCTATGCTTTCAATCAACACTCTCACGAATCCTTAACGATTTATCTTTATAGAAAGGACTGTGTTCAGTAGGAAGTGCATGAAAAAGAGAGAACAAAATTTTAATTACATGAAAAAAGTAAAACACGGAACGCTTCATTCGAGCGTAAACCTCGACTGTCAATCCAGTGCTGAAGAGTTGGATGGATTACTGAACCTGTGGATGGCCAACAAAGTATGGTACAAAAAAAAACTCTAAGTCATACCGGATCAAATCAGATCCATGTGGTTCTTTCATCAGATGGTATGTTTTGCTTGTTTTTTTTTTTTGCTGTCCCTTGCCTAGGTTCGTCAGCCATCCATCGGCTTCGGTTTGTTCGCTTATGACTTTATTTTAATTAAGATCATTAATTATGATTTTTAATATCACAGTTGCGAGGGAACACCATGCCTTTTTGCGAGGGACACCATGCCGCACGACGGATGCCGTAAAACTCAGTCTTAAGGATCTCTTTTGAACCAGTCACCGTCACCAAACCGGCGAAAGGATATTAAAAACGGAAAGAACAAACGGTTTTCGCGGGTGTCAGGAATGAAACTCGCGTACTCATCCTCCCGTTTCGATGGTTTGCCGTAACTCTTACCAAATTGTTCGAGTGAAAGTAATTGATCTCTTGCTTTCCCATGCGACTCGTAACTTAGCAAAGCTCTTGACGAATGACGAGAGAGGAAGAAAGTAATGACGGCAAAAGTACACACAGTACTGTGCAGATTAAATTACTCAGGTAAATGTTGAGGCTGAGTTTCAGAATTCTGTGAAAAATTGTATTTACATTATGCAGTATTCTTTGTGTTTAGGTATTATTCTGATCAAATATGTTGGGATGGTTATGACACGTAAGGCAAGAGTTGAAAGATTATTTTGGTTAAACTAAAATACATATTTCTTCGTTTATTGAAATGGACTACACAATTAAATTAATTTTTTATGCAATTAGTTTGAATTTTTAATAGTTTTATTTCACCTTCAATTGTGTTAAAATACTAAAGATAATTTGTATTATTTATTTGATAAGAAGCAAACATTTATTTCCATTTACTTTTTTTATTTGTTAGTTATACTGTGATAATCCTTTATCTATTTTTATTCCAGACCGACTAACGTTTGAACTAAACTCAAAAATATGGAGTTCCGCAAAGAAAAAAGTTAATCAGTTGTGTAATAACCTACCCAACGTTTATAATAAGGTTTTAAATCTCTATATCATCATAAGAAGAGGGGATTACAACCTTTCTCTACAATGCACATCTGGCTATGTGGAAAGCCTGACACACATTTTCTATACGATCGTCTAATGTTATGAATCAGTTTTTATTACTTACCCCACTGCTACAAAACGGCATATCTTGCGAAGCCTTACACCATTTCTTCATTAAAAGGAAATTTTTCATTCAACTTCATGGTAAACATCGACCTGCAGTAGCTCCTTGGCACTGAAGCTGGCAGTCGTAAATCAATTTCTTAAACCAATCGCAAATACCAACAGCAAGCACTAATGGTAACAGACCAATCATTCTGTTTCATGCTGTGCACAAAGCTCCACAAATGCCAAAGCAATCTGCACGTATTGGCCACGTTGGGCACGGTGGAGATTTGAAGCGTTGAACAGAAAACTTCTGACACGCGCGAAATGATCGATAGCATCGAGATTCGGGATGCTCGGCCAAGGTGGTGTTGGCGTGTAGTATGGGATTAGAGGGCAGTAGCTGGCCGAACACGTTCACCTAATGGAATCGTACCTTTCCACCGGTCACATTCCCTGTACAACTTGCACCATAAAGGTCTAGTTTCATTTTGCTTGTTAAGGCATTATGTGGCATTTCTTGTAAAAAACATTTAGCAAAAGGTGCGATCGTGAATCGATTGATTGCACCCTTGCAGCAGGTACTTCATTAGAAGATTCTAATTTTACGCGCTACAGAAAGTAAGCAATCGACGTGTTACCTCTGCGCCTCACCAGGATATCCCTGGTACCGCACGATAGGGGCAAAGTTTTTGATTAATTACGGTATCGAGAGCGAAGCGGCGCAAAAGCCGTGTCTGGAATCGATTACCTCCATCGTCCGCTTTGGTGCATGAAAATGGTACGCTCCGGAATAGAAAGTTTTGGCACTCCGCAAAAAGCCTTAAAGAATGAAAAAGATAGGTTGAGTGCAATCAAACATGGAAGCGTTAGAAATTTTCGACCCGAAACAAAAGGCAAGAACTGCCATTTGTTATCGGAAAAGTTGAGGTTGTATTTTATTTATTTATGGAAGGGTTTATTTTTTTTATTTATTTTTGTGGGTTCGTTTCTCTGGTTGAAGTCAAATTGTTTATTTTATAAATTGTCATTTTCTTGCATTAGATTAGTTTGCAAAGATATCTAATTGGAAATGCCGACCTTGTTTATAAAATTACTTACAATTATGAGCATTTGAAAAACAACACTAATCTTATAAAATTGTTGTCGTACCTTTGTTGAAACTTGTTCAAACAAGTAGTGCAACAAATATTGATTTGGATTTTAAGCTTATTAAACATCTTTTTTGTTCTTCCGTACCACGTGCAGAAGAAACTCGAAATACTAACTCTATGTATCAAATTTGTCCTTAATGTTCTTTTCTTGAAGACAACAATTTAAAGGCTTTTTCGTAAGCGTCGATCAATAACATAAAATACAGCAATTATCTGCATGATTCGTTATATGCTTTATGCTGCTATTAAATCTAAATGAATTAATCCCGTCGTAAATTTTATTGAAATATACTGATAATTTAAAAAAGGATAAAAGTTTGCAAGCCTATGACACACATGGCACAAAAGTGAATCTGTTTTATTACTTGACTGTGAATAATTTGCTTTTGCACCGTGCGATGTGTATATGACCAATTTATTACACACCTACGTACGCGTGTATCATCCTCATGTCCCAGTTGCTGTTTGTAGTTGCACTTAACGTGGTGTTGTGAAAATAACCGCTATTTTCACGAGCACTGTGTTTGCAGGTATCCAACGACCAATAGCATCATCAGCAAGAGTGTTCCCGCAGCCTGCACGGGTTCCGCTGCTACGCCACGTAAACGCTCATGACAGGCGTCCGAACGCTCGAACGCATCCGGTCCGAGACAGGCCGCGTACAGCAGCCCATGTCCGATGACGTGCTGCTCGTACAGTCCACTGAAAATGTGTGACCAGGGACCCTTGGCAAACACGGCCACATCGTCACCACCGTGGGTCTCGTCCTCGTACGGGACGGCAGCCGGATACGTAAAGTCTGGATCGTGATAGCGGTCGCGCATATCCTCGGGATTCCTACGTCCGCCGGTTTCGTAGAAGTGGTCGCTATAGCTCGGCCCGTTCGCGTAGGTCAGCGTAAAGAACGGCATCCGGTCGAAGCGCGAGAAATCTCCGGTCGAAAGGATATCGTTGCCTCGCACCGGATATCCGCCGATCGTGAATGTGTGCGAATGGTCCGCGGTCACCAGCAGCAGCGTGTCCTGTTCACTCGCACCTAGATGCTGCATGGTACGCTCCACCGTCCGGTGCAACTCGAGCGTCTCATCCAACGCTAGTCTGGCCAAATTATCGTGGTGTGCGTGATCGATCCGTCCACCTATTCACAAGAAAGAAACAACGAAAGCACGAAAAAAGTGATACCGGATGATAGCGACAGACACGAAAATGAAAGTACCAAAGCGCTCGTAACGTGGGATTTTTCCTAAAACAATTCCACACGTTCTGGTTGGAATGGAAGATTTGAAAAATTGAATCACTACACCATTGTGAATGGTTGCTACAGAAAGCTCTAACTGTGGACATATGGGATTGGGTGGAAAACCTAGCGCTCATTGGAGAGTGACTGCATCAATCACGTCAACTTGTCGTCACGTTGGCTACTCTGTTCTCTGTTCTCCGTTCTATTCAAGACAGCAAGACGCACGCTCTCGTACCGAGCATTAGACGGAAATAAATCGGTCAAAAACCGGATTTTTGGGTCACGTGGTTAGGGAGCAGGATGGATGGATTAAATCGTTTAACGGCTCCCCATGCCGGATGTGCTACAACGTCTGCATAGAGGGAACTATTCGCGCGAGTATGAGTACGCAGTTTTTTGTCTGTGGAACAAGAAAAAAAAAGACGTGCAAAATCTGTTGGAATTGTAACCATCCATTTCGAGACATTGCTCGCAAAGCTGGTGGATTGGTGAGTGAAGAATTCGGATTGGAACGCATTGGATTCTCATGCCGTGATTGCACAGCATATCAGCTTCGTAACGATAGCATTCTACGAAGCAATTGATGCAATGGATGTTATGGATGGGCTATTGTTTGTAAAGCCACTTGAATTACACGGCGAAGAAGTTAACAGACAATATGTGTCATTGGTAAAGTGGTTTTGGCATTTTCATGCGAATTTTTGTGTTCTCCCAACTATGACACAAATTTTGATGAAAATGCTTTTAACAAATGTTGACTGATTGAAACCCGTTGATTCCAAATGCTATTGTATTAAATAAGAATTGAATTAACCTTTTTAAAAAAATTCAGCAATTATAAATACTATGTCATAAATATAACATATTTGGTTTATTGGGTTTATTTTATATTTGTGGGCTGATAATCATTCAGGCGTACTTTTCGATTAAAATTGACTAATAATAAACTGATTATAGCCAGCATTGATGTTGAATAAGAAGTAAAACATAAAAGATTATTAATTCATTGATTTATGACGTTGTTACCACATGGAATTTACTTCATTTACTACATATAAAATTTCGTAGTTTGTACACAATAACTAGGCAAAGACAATTTTAAAAATATAGTTTTATGATTATTGCAAAACAAATGAACGCCATTACAATAAAAGCCAATTCAATTAACGGAGGTAGATTGAAATTGTATGGTTGAAAGAAGAAGCAATAATTTTTTTTATTAGAGTAAGTTTTTGGGAGCTCAAATGAAAAAGTAGAGTATTTTTTAAGGAATTGGAACATGATTTCCATTTTTTATTTTTTATCAAAAAGTAAGGAGCTAACGCACTACAAATTGCAAGCTAGAGGATTAGAAATATTAGAAGTATTTTATAATTTTACAATCCATTTCATTTTTCCTTAATTTTTCGCCAAATTCGGTAAAGAAAGGATGTCGACTGCAGAACATCTGATAGTAAATTAAGTAATAAATATGTTTTATGAATTTTGGATGCGACTTATAGCAACTATTATGCTTGCACTTGTCAGTTACTCAGTGTTGTACATACTTGAAGTAGTTTACATAATAACAAAATCATCATCAAACATTAATAAAATCAACTACAATCTGTAAGTGCTTTTGAAAATTCATGTGCAACACTGCCATGTTTATATGCCATCACAATCAGTTATGTGTACCACAGACGACGGTGAAGTATGAAAAATATTAATTGTGCATAGAAGCAATACGGCCAGGCCATTAATTCTTAAAAAATAAAATAAATAATTGTTCATAGGACTACGTATAACAAAAGTTGAGCTAAGTGTAGTCGAAATGTTGATACTAAAATAATTAATTGAACACATGATGACATAAATCGATTAACGCCACAACAAAGAACAATTGCAATGCCCGCAAATACCAATAAATAACAAAAGAACAATTGCATAACACCAAAGGTTTAGTTCTTCCACTACGACTTACCCTCAACTATCAGCACGTAACCACGCTCGTTACGCTGCACAATCTCTAGAGCCTTCAATGTCATTTCCTCCAGGGAAGGTTCTCGCTGTTGGTCCGCCAGCATCCGGTAGGCCATGTGGTTTGCGTTGAACAAACCGAATAATCGATCCACCTGCTCGGATTGCACGGCCAATAGTTCAGTCTGGGAAACACGCACGATAAGACGCTCAAATTTGCTCACACGGATCTCTCGTTAGAGTATGTGTCCCCGTTTCCGGTGCTTACCCGATCGTGCACAAACTGGCCTCGCAATTCCCGGGCAGCTAGGTCGTTCATCCATTCGTCGACAAGATTACGCCCATCGGTACGTCTGCCCGGTTCGCCGTTTCTATCGACCGTCCCAACCGGGTAGAAATGCCTTGACCCGCCACCCAGAGCTACGGTGAGATTCGCCCCGATGTCACCGTGAACCAACTGTGCCGCAATGTCGACGCAACCGGGAGGTAATTCCGTGTCGTCTTCCCAGTAGCGTGCCCCGGAGATGGCGTAGGCCACGGCCGGTGTGGCATGGGTGATGCGTGTGTTGGTCACGACGCCTGTCGAGCGACCGTCCTCCTGTGCGTACTTCAGTATCGATGTCAAACGGTTCGACTCCTCCAAACTGAGTGGGCAGTTCTTGAGCGGGACATGACCGCTGACCCCGATGGTGCCATAATTGTTCTTCACTCCCGTCAGGATGGCGGCCGCCGTGCAGGATGAATCCGATACCTGATAGTTAATGCAGTACGTCTTCGCGAGTCCCGTGTGGGGGAAGGCCTCGAAGGACAGTTCCAGTTCTTCACCGCCCATGTATACCCGGGTTGCGGCAAGTGTCGGAATCGACAAGCCATCGCCCAGGAAGATGATTACGTTTTTGGCTACTTTGAGGTTACGTTGAGCGTTGTGCTCCAGTTGACGCCGTAACCGTGCCTGTCCACTCTGCAACCAATACTCACGGTCCTTCTCACGCGTCGGTCCCGTCGGGGGAACCCAGTCGGGATTATCCATCGGATGGGTTGGCTCGACATTCGGCACTGTTACGACCGCGGATAATGGACTTCCGAACACACCGTGCTCTGTATTATGCAGCGCCACAATACCACTGAGTACGAGAAACACACATATTGAAACCATTATTGCGGTATCGCAACGATAGACTGACACCGGCATAGACACGGCAGTCTTGTAGCAGGTCGATATTATCTTGACCCACCATCACGATTCCTGTGCTGTCGGAGACTAATTGACTCTAAATCCACGCTAATGAAATGATAAGACCTACTGCGTGTTTATCGTCCAGCTGTGAATGAGACAAAAGTGGAAGGCTTGCATCTGGATAAGAATTCAGCAGTTTAGTACAAGTTCTAATCAAACTTTATCTTTTGATTAAATCGTAATGTTATGCTTCGTACAAATGTACTTATGGCTTGTGAAATTCACAATGGGTCATTTGATTTTTTTTCTTTTTCTTCTGTTTTTTCTGTAGATGACGGTGTCGAATGCAACGCACGTTACGTTGCGAAACGTCGGTTTCAACTTGTCTGGCAACTTCACCTGCGAAGTGACAGCAGATGCACCTTCGTTTTACACGGGTGTTGCAACGAACGTGCTAACGGTAGTGGGTAAGTGTTTGTTTCATGTAATAATGCATTAATACCTCAGTAATGTGTATGTGATTTATGAAAAATTTTGTTCATTTGATTCTAAATGTTATCATGCTGCGTCTTCAAACGTGCTCATGAAAAAATATGAGCTCATCTGTGTTATAACACAAATATAAAAAGTTTGAGTGATCATTTCCATTAAAAGAACATCTATTTCTAATTAAACCATACATGACATTTCCTTGTACAAATTGATCGATGTGTATCATATAATTAAACCTCTTGTCCTGTGCCAATTTATGAATAACAAGCGAGGATATCCATTGGGCTATAAATGCTCTAAAAAGCAATAGAACATTTGATATTGCACGCTGAACAATGAGGTTGATTTTTATATTACTGTTACAATTACTTTGGATTGCAATTTTTTAATTTTTTTAATCAAAAAATGCTTTGCGTCCAACTACTTTGAAGATCGTTTATTCCATGCAGAAGGAAAGAGTTTTTATTTCAGCCGTCATAAACTACTGTAAGAGAATCAAAAATAAATTTCGATGGGAATTTACTGAGGTCACTGTTATGTAAAATTTATTGCTCATTTTTATTCTTCGCGTTTGTAAAAGCATTTATATTCATTTTCCAGATTCAAATATTACAATGATTCAATATTTCTTGTTCAGACGAAAATGTACGATTTTCTTTAAAAAAATAAAAAAAACAACACCGCAATGTATACTGTAAGCAGCACCCACTTTTGTTCGTACGAGAAGAATTGTTTCATTTTTCTTTAACACATTTGAGCTATATTTCAATTGTCCAGAACAAACACCATCTTTTCATGAAATCGTCACGTCTCGGGTTATCGTCCTCCATTGAAAAAGCTCAGTTCGCACACATGCGGGTCATTTCAGGAAACATTAGCTACAGCATATATATATGTTTATAGCATATAAACAGCTAAACAAATATTAAGATAGTCAAAATTTAAGATTATTTTATCTAGTGTATTTTATCCGATCTATGATCTTTTCATTAAACATCCAATTTTTGTTCGAGCCGACCGAATTTTCATATATTTGGATGATGATGTTTTGATTAACAAAATGCCCAGTGGACATTATGTTATATTTTTACATGTTTTATTTTTGATGTGATGATTTATTTGTTACCAAAAATATGGTATTCGGTGCTGATTGAACATCATCGTAGCTATCGAAGCAGATCGTAGCTTAGCAGCAATGAATAATTGTTTCATACATCAAGCAAACGAGCCTGTTCTGGTTTTTAATACTTAAATTCTATTCCTGATGAGAAGCTCGAAAAATGTTCAAACTTTTTGCCTAATTGTCGTCCGTTGCTGAAAATCTGCGTTGTTTGATTTTATCGCTGTTGTTTACCAAGAGGATTGTGGTCTATGTTCTCCTTTGCATACGTTCCTAGAACAGCCAACAGCGCTCATCGGATAACTTTTAATTGCATTCTTGGTTCATTCTATTTCGTTCACTCGGACTCCTTTTGTTAGTGGTCCAGAAAAACGTACAACAAAGGGACATAGATTTGAATGTACAGTGGAGCGTAATTAATTTCCTTAAAATCGATTTTTCAAAATACAGGTTGGCAGAAGATGTTTTAAAGGCACACTGGCTGCTAGCGGCGTTTAAATTGTGAAGCTTAATGATTGAATATTTTTCCGATGTCATTACCTTCCTTTGCGAGATAGTGGATGGAAAAAGGAAAGCTGCACTCGAGTTTATCGAAGAAAACCCTTTACTTTAAGGCTTACGTTGTAACATTCTTCGTCTTACATTAAATGCTTCAATTGTCTTCGTTGCTTTGCACGAAATCATTTCCTGTATACGTAAGGCCTTTATTTGTAACAAACATGTTTCGTTGAGCTGTACCGGCAACAAGATGTACGTTAACTCAAAGGAACGTGTAGCAATGTAGAAAAAACAACTGTACAAAAGTCGTCCGTGAAACGATTTTCTTCGCAAAACATAATCACCATAATATACCATATAGTTAACTGTAGGATATTGGAGCCGAGGCTTCGTTACAATCAAAATTGTGGGATGCTTCATCCGAATCTTGAACCTCTGCTCTGCAGCACGCTCTTCAAGTGAAATGGCGATTTAGATAGGACGTTAGAGGAGAAAATGAAGTGCACTTCCCTTTGCTTAATAAATTGCCTTCGTTTGATGCAGGATTCGGTTAGGGTACCTGTCTCAGAATCCAAGTGATCAATTCGTTGACGTCAGGAACTAAAACCGGAACATAGAAAGACACATCATTCATGAGATTCGTTCTCTCGAATGGCACGTTCTCTCTGTCTATAGCCTAGCTTGACTTTGCCCGGGGCAAATATTTCACTACTGGGGCTGGGATTTCAGCGAGTTGAGATGACGCGTTCCATTTCAGGAAGCATCGAAAGCATCCACCCAAAGCACTGTCCGGCCAAACCGGCATCATCGTAAAATGATTTGATACGTTGACGGCGTCAACGATTTCAGATTCGGTCTTTCATTTTCAATTCATTGCTCACCGCCCGTCCAAATGCTTCCCGGGTGCTTTGTGTGCCGTTGTTCCAATGCGCTGAAATCGGACGGGACACAAATGTATTTTAAATCGTAGTCGTTAATTTATCAACAGTGGCATAATTTATCATCTTCTTCATTCGGTACTTTGCACTGCAGTCATCATCATTAGTTTGCATTAGCTCGTACAGCGACACATTATTCGTTCCACGACGGGCTGAAAACGAGGATGATGTACGATGCTCATAGGAAAGTGAAACATTTACAGTGTGTTGGGATGAATGTAAATCAGGAACATCGAACTATTTTTCCGTGATATTTTTCAACTTATTGCACCTAAATTCAGATTATATCTGTCCTAAAAGTTAGCAATAATATCATTTGCATGTGGTGTCAATATTATTTGTGTTGAAATTATTGTTTGAAATTTTTTGGATCACGATTTTGAAATACATTTCATAAAATATGTTTAAAAAACCGAGTGATCAATGAAACACACTCGAATTTCACGGCGAACCTAAAGCCCGGAATGTACGCCTATTTTGTGTTATAATAGTTTAAAAAATGAATAACAAAATAAAATTCCCTACAATCTGTAATTATTATAACAGATTAAATGAAAAGGCTACATCCACAAACGTTGAGTATTGATGTAAAATCTTGGGTGTTTTTTAGTACAGTGGTTGAACTTTCAGTATTATGAAAGGAGTAAAAAATCTCAAATCAATAGTTTTTGTTTATTGCTTTTCATCTCAACATTATCCCACTAAATTAAACCATTACAAATAAATATCATATCATAGAATCCAAGTAACATATGATAATTTCATCAGTGACAATTATTTTATTGTGCTTTGATTAGTTTGTGATTGCATCCTGGCTAGCTATCGGTCACAGAAACTTTAGTGAAAGAACGAACACTACTTCATTATGTCCGGTTTCATGTTTAACATAGACAACGGGTATTTAGAAGGTTTATGTCGTGGTTTTAAGGACAGCCTCTTGAAAAAGACCGATTACATGAATCTGGCGCAGTGTGAAACACTCGACGATCTAAAGCTGCAGCTCCACAACACCGCGTACGGTCCATTCTTGGCCTGTGAAACCGCTCCTCTAACAGCGTCCATCATTGACGAAAGGCTGCGCGAAACACTCGTTGTCGAGTTCGAATATTTGCGCAATCATGCTGTTCAACCTCTGGCCCAGTTTTTGGATTTCATCACCTACAGCTACATGATCGATAACACGATTCTTTTAATCTCTGGGACGCTGCATGATCGACCCGCGCTGGAACTGATTCGAAAGTGCAATCCTCTAGGTCGTTTTGTACAGATGGAAGCCATTAATATGGCGCTTGCTCCAATCGATCTGTACAACGCGATCCTGATCGACACCCCACTCGCACCGTTCTTTGCGGATTGCATCGCCGAACAGAACTTAGACGAGCTAAATGTCGAAATCATGCGGAATGTTCTGTACAAATCGTACTTAGAAGCGTTTTTTGATTTCTGCAAAAAACTTGGAGGTGCAACGGGAGAAGTCATGTGTGAATTATTGGCATTCGAAGCGGATCGCCGTGCAATTGACATCACGGTCAACGCTTTTGGAACTGCGCTGTCGAAGGATGACTGCATTGCTCTCTATCCGAGCTGTGGACTATTATATCCTGATGGGTTGATGGCGTTGGCCCGAGCTACGGAGTACCAACAGGTACGGTCGGTTGCGTCATACTACCCGCAATATAGCGTTATGTTCGATGATGATTCCAACAATCCAGACGAACGATCGCTGGAAGAGAAATTTCACATCTACGAAGCAAAGTTGCATGTACGCAGCTTCATGCGACAATTTCATTTCGGCGTGTTTTATTCGTATATGAAATTGAAAGAGCTGGAGTTTCGCAATATCGTATGGATCGCGGAATGTATTACCCAAAAACGTCGCGATAAGATTGAAAACTATATTTCGTTGTTTTAAATGGAGATGGGTGGCACGATGAACACTTGTACACAATGAATAAATTAAGTTATTTCAGCAATCGCTGTTAAAATCCCTGTATGCGTTTTATTTACGTTTACATTTGAAATTATCATTTGTACACACGTTTTCATCAGACTATCATAGTTTTCATTTGGTTAGTAAAAAGAGTCTTTTGTTTAAAAAAGTATCTTATTATGATGCTTTTTTATTTCCTATTCACTACTGGCATGTATTTTGTTTGCTGAAACCTTAAATCAATTACAGTACGCATTGTGCACCCTAACCATCATATCTTAAAAGTTTACGGCTTTTGTATGGCTTTAATAATACACACTCGTTTTATAAAAAAATCATAAAAAAATTTATCGCATTGTGCACAGGAAATACGGACACTGTAAATACAGATTTTCTAATGCAAACAATTGGTCAGCAACTTTGGCTACCATAAATCCGCTGAATGGTTGTGGCTAACGACAGCATTACAGCAGCTGACTTCCGTTCCGATGGGAGAGTATTTTAAATCGTACGATTCATTTTCCGACAACATCATTAAACTCTTTTACGTGTTTTTTGTTTGTGCTTCCTCCGCGTAGGTTTTCCCATGCATTGTAGATTGAGATATTCGCCGCCAGTTTTATAAAAAATAGATAGCATTGTTTTCTGCTCGTTCTATGTGAAATCAAAAGAACGATATCGTAATCAGTACTTCCAACATCATCAACCATTTACCCAAAACGGCACAGTAGCATGCGTTAGTTGTCGGTTTCGATTTCGTTTGTTATTCAGCCACCCTGGGAACGGCAAATGGCGAATTCGATGGTATGGAGTCTACGTAGATGTGGTTCTTTCGAGCTGAACCGGTTGAGCAAACATCCCTACAAACCATTCCGGTGGGCTTGCAAACAAACAAAAATCCTCAAACCTGAAACCCATTTGTCCCAACTCCCAACGAGATCCGTACGAGTGGATCATGGATCCCCTTTGAAGCCTCTCACTGTGCGGACATGTGAACGAACCGGTCACGTTGACGGCCAAAACATGCATACGTTAAGTAATTTCCATACCAAAAATTGCAAACCACAGGATCCGTTCGCATCCTTCTACTGCGCCGAAACGAAAACAAGAAGAGCATGAACTACACTGGGTGAAAAATGAAAAACGTCATCCACACGTGAATAATGATGTGATAAATGTGTTACGTATTGTGCTCCGTGAATGATTTGTTGATGAAAGCGGTACCGACATCCGCGGTTTCCGCGTTTGAGATTTTGGAATCCAACGGCGTACCAGGCGGTTCGTTTTTAATGCAACGCGGAAATCTGGGGTTTTTCGGATCTGTCTGTGTCCTACTCCCATAAAGTTCTGCGGCATCTTATAATGTACACGAAACAGGGCCGTTTACTGGCCATGAGCTCTCTTGATAAATGATCTTCGCGGTCGGTGCACGAACCGGCTCCGGGATACGAAAGCCCTTGTTTGACATTATCATTTACTTTCACTTCATGCGCTGGCGAGGGTGGGGAATAGTGGAAGGGTGACGGAGTATATCTGTACACTATTAATCAATTTTGGGACATAAAGCCTCTCGGAAATTGCGTGGATAGATCATGCCTTGCTGCTCAACGGCTCGCTCTGCAAGATAAGTGAGAAATGCATCCCGAACCTGCTTGTTCAATTTACTACCGATGCCGGGAATCGGAGAAATTTTGCAACTGTAAGTGATGCGTTGATCATCCATTGGAGCGAGTGGTAATTTGCGTTGCATACAGGCGATTTCTATTGGATCAGTTTGTGTAGCACCTTCATTGATGCTCGCCAGTAGCGTATGCATCGAGGGCGTTGGAATGATTGCACTCGGCACTGAAGTTTCTTCGGCCAACACTTCAGGCTCCTCGGACGGTTCTGCAATTGGAGGTGGAGCCACAAGACCCAATATCATGTTATCCGATATCTTAGCCTCGAGTAGATTCGCATCAACCTCGATGCCACTCTCCCCGAATATGTTGAAAATTTCTTTAGGCTGCGAATCGGTTCCATTATCCTGCAAGGCGCGTTTGAAACTTTCGCTTACGAAAAAGTTGTACAGTTCGTTGATGTCTTTCACTTCCATTTCGCGGGCTTCTGCTTCCTTCAAGAACGATTGCAACTTTTCGTGATCGGTGGGTGCCAGAAACTCTTCATTGGAATTCGTCTTCTGCTCTAGAAAACTCGCTATTGAGCCCACCGAAAGCTCGCATTCACCATCAATAACTGCCTGGTCGATCGAGCAGACCACCTTGGACAAAATGTCATTCGTAATGAACGCGGCTGAATGGGAGCTGACGCTCATCCGTGCGCGTAGGGTTACTGGCAAGGAGAAGCTAGATTTACGGCGTTCCTGTGCAACCGTGATAAAAGGGTCCAAATCCAGAGTGTCGTCGTGTATGTTCTCCATCGAGTATGCGGAAACTGAATCTTCTGAGATGGAGGTGGAGCTTTGTTCGACATAATTGAACGATTTCGTTCGTGAGGAGTCTTGTGAGAACAAATACAACAATAACCATGGTGGACCCATCTCTTTTAGCAGCTCCAGCCGTTCCTGCTCTTTCAACTGGCGGTATTCTTCGTCACTAATGGTCACTTTGAGTTCTTCAATTTGTCTCGAACGTTCACGCGTCCGTTCGAGTGCCGCCTTGGACAGATTCGTACCACTAACCACCGGGATGACTTCGTTCCCACGCAGCCGTTTCAACAGCACGATGACACTATCAAAATCGGATGCTCTGCGGAGAACATCGTGTGCGTCGGTGTCGTCGCCGAAAAACTTAAAATCAGATTCCAGCCTCGAGGGAGCGGCCGATGGTCCTGAAAGTTGATCGTTGTCCTCTATGTTGATGTTGTGGGATAGCGTAGGACACTGATGGTCGGGTTGATCCTACAACGGCAAACAAGTCGAGCAAATAACAAGGACAACATCGATAGGACAAGTACAACCTGAGCCACTCACCTCCACCAGGGCACGGTACTTGTCAATAATGGCATTTTTAAATGAAATTGTTGACAAAACTTTTGGAAGTGCAGGCGGCATCTGTTCCTCCTCCAGTGCTCCGGTGTCATCGTCGCTGCTTGTGGAGAAGAATGGGTAAGCGGCAGCAAAGTTTCCAATGAAAGAGATCCCACAAAACGACTACTCCTCGTCACTGCAGTGGCAACATAACTTACAGAACTTTGCGCCCGTTGACAAACTTTTGCGCTAAGCCGCTGTCCAAGTCTGCTACAGCAAGAAAACACTCCCGGAACATCCAAAGCGGTACGGAGGCCGCCCCACCGTCCGGATCTTCGGTCAGCATTTCACAGATCATTTCTGCGGTTTCCGCAAGGTCCTGGGGATTAAAGGGTGTGAGAATGTTTTTCGAGAATGTGTTACAAATCGGACGGCTGCCTTTCGGTTGGAGAAACGGCACACGAGGTGACGCACTCGTGAGAGTAGATAATTGAGTGTCGTCGGTACCATTAGGGGACCGTCATTGTCGAACCACCAGCCAGCAGCTAGCTTCTACTTACGTTACACAGTAGACCAATAAACACAGCAACAATCTTCAGCCAGTGTAGTTGGGACCAATTCAGCATCCGAAGCAATGACAAAACATTCAATAAGTCTTCCTTCCTCGTTGTATCGTGAGTACGGTTGAACGATACCCATGAGTAGGAACGGGGGAATAGGATCCCGGCGAAGAAATACGAATAGATACTGTTAGATGTTACAAATAGCTGGAGGTAAAACGGTTGCAACTACTGGCAGCAACCCTAGGAGGTGTTCAACATGGTAATATAAGAACCGTGTTTATAAACAATAAATGCATGTGTTGTGTATCTATATGTGCGTGTGTTTGTGTGTGTTGTTCGATGCTTATTTTTTGCTCTTCAAAAGATGATCAATAAAACAACGTTTCTTACTTCGGGCAAACATAAACCTTCCCACTTCTCCAGCAACATCTTCTTCTGCACGTAATAGCCTTTGCCGAGCTGGGACGACATCGGGGACGATGGCAAACATTAGTCCGTGGTAAAACACGAGCCAGAACACCCGACAGATGAAAGATAGTAGACCGGAAATACAGAGCATGGAAAAGAAAACAACATAAAAAATAGGAATAATGTTACACTGTAGCCTAAGACGACACCGAACTGTAAGCAGTAGATTCACGGGAAGTGAGTAAACCTAGTACCCGTAAAGTAGCCGCTTGCAAGTCGAGCAAGTTGTCCAGTTTTGCATTTTGTTTGTGCAGTACACAGTCCACCACGTTCAAGTGGCCGGACCAAGTGTGTCGGCACAGTGCAATCGTTGTAGCAGAATTGTAATGAATTTGTACAAGAGTCTACGAGTGCGCCTAGAAACACAAGTGCCACCTGAGATATTAACTCAAACACTCGGCACCGTGCACCATGGACGGCAAAAAAAACCCTTCGTCTTCGAAGTATTGCTTCGGTGGGGTGTATAAAAACTTAATCATGAATTTAATTTATTGCTTGGAACGGAGCCGTGCAATGCGACTGTAATGAAGTGTTTGTTGGCGAGCACTTTAAAGTCGGTGCATAAAAGGAAATGCATTAGAAAGTACTGGGAATTGGAGTGGTATTTGCTTTGAAACAGCATGAACAGTATTCATCCAACACAAGTCATGCAACTTCTAGATGAATTATAAACGTGTTCAGTCAAACACTAAGTTCCTATTGATACTCTTAAAGTTGAACCTAGTTTCCGCGTCCTGTCACTGTTTGAAAATAATTTATAATTCCTTGCTCATTTCCTGGTAGCGTATGTTCTGTTCAACAGGTTTACGGATTACTGATTTCAATCAACAATCTCTTCGAATCTTACCTGATCAATTAGCACGCGTACTATTCCTTTGGTAAGACTTCCTTGGCGTACTGGTGGTTCGTAGCGAACTTTTACCGGAGGTTTGACACTGAGTGCTAAGCAGCGGAAATATGCGGCTGACCATCGCAATAAATCGAACGGTTGGGTTCGAATGACCGCTGTGGCATAATTTAAGAAAACAATATGTTAATATCGCTGTCTGTATCAGTTAAACGGTTCATAGCAAACCTTTAGCGTATTGCTTTAACGTGAGATGAAAGTTTTCTGGTATCACGATCTGCTCCGGACAGTAGATTTCTTGAAGAAGCACCATTTTCGACATCAGCTAGCGAAGAACAGTTTCGAAGGCACAAAACTAAAAGTGACGTGCAACGCAGCTACACTGGAAGATATTTGTGTATTTATTTGCTCTTATTTGCGTCGTAGTTGTGCCGCGTTGCTTACTCTGCTGCTTGACAACGGCGGCCGTTTGTTTATACACCGGCAGCAAAGCGACGTTGCCATGGGTTACTGCGCTCGAGTTGCTATTGTTCGCCTAGACCGCGGTGTAGAACCTTTTTGACATTTCTTTACCGTTCGCTATTTTACTTCCAGAATTGCCGCACTCGCCGCCAACCCTGTGGACGGAGCACACTAAGTACGATCCCGGCGATATATTACGGGCCAACTGTTCCACCCCACCCTCGAAGCCCGGTGCCACGATAACGTTTCTGCTGAACAGCATGACGGTGAGTACTGGGACGCTGGGAACATAAGCAACCACATTTTCGGGTATTTACGATGATACTTTCTCGCACGAGTGCTGGTCTGAGGGAGTGCCTCATCCAGCGCAAAGAGAGAGGCGTTTATTTATGGTGGGTTTATTAATAACGCAGTTTAATTCCATTTTAATTAATAGAACTTTCTGTCGATTTGCTGCTGGTTCGTAGCTAAAAAGTAGTTTAATGCATTGATTGCGGTCACCGGTTTAGTTCAGAGATTGGATTTTCAATTTTCACACCGCAAATTGTCATTCCTTTAAATAGTTTTAAAGATGATGTCCAATATCTAAATGCATTCTGACGTATTGTAGATCATCATTCTAAAAGAAAGGACATAGAGAATGTGTGTTATGGGGTAGTGACATCATCAATCTCTACATTAAATAACGCCAAACTGATATTAAAAAACTTTTGTGAAATCACTTAACTTTACCTTAAACTATACAGAAAGATTTCAAATGCAAACTTGCCTTCTTGTTGAGCATGACATCGAATTTCTTTCTAAAAAATAATTACCAATAATGATCGCCCCACTGTTATTTCCAAAAAGCTGATACATACTCAATGATATCACGAAACTTAGGCGCATTAAATGAAATTGATCTTCTTCTTCTATTCGTAACAATCGAAGTCACACCTCTGTTTTACTTGCTTACTGGACTGCTTTTACCTCTATACCACTCAGGTTAGTCAGTTCCTCGGGTCATGGTACCGGTCTTGTCGTGTGAAAGATCGGCCCCGCTACTACTACATTAGGCCGCTCAAATGTTATTATTTATACATCTAATATGCAACAACATTTGCCTTGTTTTTACACACTCAATGTTAGTTATTATCAATAGTGCAACACAATAAATCCATTATGAGCCAAGTTTTTCTCCCAGTTCAATAGCATTTGACGTTGTCGCACTCCAAGTATGGTTATCAAAGTCTTCTTTGGAATACTACTCGTTAACTAACTTCTCGTAGCTTAACTCTTACGCATTTTTCATGTTTCTTTCCGAATGTGGATACTGTATGTTAAACTTACCTATAGCTTTTCCGCAGTAGTAGTAACAATAATGAAACATTGATAAGAAAGCATTTGGATGGGTTCTTTATGCAATGGAACAACTTTTCTTTAATACATTTTAGAATGGAATGATATTTCAACTTAGATTAAACATTCGAATAATGTTTATCCTTTAAGGACACATCCTCCTATCATTTATGCCGAGATCGAAAAAGGCATAAAGTAAACATAGCCTTCTTTTACCAATTTACGCCGTTACACACACCCATTGATATTCAGGTTGCGTTTAGCCTTGTTTTTTGCATACTTGCTTTCATAAAATGGGACAACGGTCCGTTCGGTAGGGCATGTGATTTTGGCGAAGGTCAGAGATGAATAGATCGTTCCGAAAATCATTTTCCTGCTCTGCAACCGTAGCAGCGTGACAGGAGGAAAAGAAATTGAAGCAGAAAAATCTTATTAAGCTCTATTTGCACTCAACAAATCGTTTCTCCTAATTCTATTTTCTCCGTTCGGAACACCCCAACGCATGTTTATTTGTGTCCTTCCTGGCACTTTCACCCTTGATGGTGTAAGGGCGTGTTGTCAGTGGAATGTGTGTCTGTGTGTGCTATTTTGCTCTTATCTGGCACGTTCAATTTATATTGCACCATACGCATCAAATGTTTCCAAATGGACAAGCGTTCCGGAGGGGTATTTTGAACCATTTATTCAGGTGTGTAGAAGTTTTAACGTACGACACCAGTACACCTAACGATACTTCAAATAGATAGAAGATAAATATTTACAGAGAAGTTCCTTTTCAGTTTTCCCGTTTTGCTCCTTGTTTTTTCTACTTGATGGAAATAGAACTCGTTGGTATTTAGTACGTACTAACATCAGGGCTACGATAACATGACTATGAAGGCAGAAGGAAATGTTGGAATTTGTACAAGCGTGGCAAGCACGGGAACTGCGAATAGTCACATACGTGCACACAAGGTAACAAACAAGCGCACATCTTTCTGAATCCTCATGAATCCTCATCTCCTTCTCTGGTATGAGAGTGCGTCTCAGGATTCTGTGCAGGAAGGTTCAGAAACAGTTGTTAAAATCAAGACCAATCAATACATAAACGATACACGCATCGGTACTCAGGAAACGGTCGAGGTAATGTCATCGGGGGGACATCTGATCGGAACAACATTCGGTACAAGAGAGATAGGATATTTATTTCAATTAAACTTCACTTCATCTTTCTCACTTAAAGGTCACTGATTGGGACACACTGGGTGTTCCGGGAATGATATGCACTAAGCTTTCATTACGATAGGACCCATTATTCGATCATGATTGTGACAGATGATGGGATGAAATGTCTTTCGGATAAAACCGAGTGGAACAACAACACCGTATGCAAACACACGCAAAGCAAAAGGTTTAACAAAAAATCTTAAATCATAAACGGCTAAAACAACGATAACAAAGTGCAGCTTTCCTCGCGTGCGAAGCTGCCCAGAGCTGGTGCCTTCGTGTGCTTAGAATTGCTGATACCGAGCCGGACCGGACGGTGGACCGTAGGCAGGGGCAGGTGGGCCATACTGCTTGTGAGGTTCCTTTTCACCCTCCTTGTACTTGATGAAGTACACCTCCGGCTTGTTGGGCTCAGTGGTCTCTGGCACGGGGATCTCCAGTGGTGCCGGGTCTTCGGGTTTCTTCACCAGCACGTAAACGAGCGTCTTGTGTTCGTCCTGTGGCTGGGGCGGGATCACCTGTTTGATCGGTGCCGGTGGAGCCGGTGCCTTGATGAAGATGATTTTGTAGTGTTTCTTCGGGATGGGTGCCTCTAGGACGGGGCTCTTGATGATCTCCGTCGGTTCCTCCGGTGGAACGTGCACGTAGACATTTTTGGTGATCAGTTTCGGTGGTGGACCATATTCACGAGCCGGGGGTCCATAGACGGTGGGTGGTGGAGGACCGTATTCTTCTGCCGGTGGGCCGTACTCTGGTTTAGGAGCTCCGTATTCGTACTGGGGGAGCTGCTGTTGCTTTGCTGGCACAACGATTCGTGCACGGGGTGGTTCCGGTTCGGGGCGAGCGAGCGTGCAAACAATGCAGGCGAAAATAATCTGTAAAAATAGAACAACAAACATTTTATATATTTATAAAATACATCGTTACGTTGTTACGAAAAAACGATCGTATTGCTGTATTTTTATTCATTCTCAATTGTTTAAGTTTTCAATTTTCTGACATTGAACGTAAACAGATTCACGGTATATGGACACCTTTATGTCTACGTTCTTAAAAAAACACTTTTATGTTTTATTTGAAAGGATAAACATAAATGAGTCCACATAAAAATGAAAGCAAGCCATAGCGCAAAATCAGAATATTCGAATCTTTGTTAACAAATACAATTTTAATCTTGAATTGCAAGGATGTGGAAGTAGGTAAAAAAAAGTTTTTAAGTATGGAATTAATGTTATTTGTACATTTACAAATGGTAATAAAATAAGCACAAATTCATTCTATTTGTAACACAATGCCGTACTATCTCTGTATTCAAAATTGATTATGAGTTTTAAAATTATAAATTTTTGTTGAATTTCACACTTCCAGTTGGAAGTTATTAGCGTGAACCCCTACTTTTTGCACTAATTCGATGCAGGTTTTGATTTAAAATGTAATAAACAAATATTTTTATCCAAAAAACGCAACAAATCTCAGATAAATTATGTTGCAGAGTTTGGGAAGATATTTGAATCAATCGTAACAACATGAACAATTTTTTTTTCTAAGCACTTAACTACTTTAACCGAAGACTAAAGTTCTGTTTATGTATCGGATGCACCATAGAAACGGCTTATCCTGATTATAATCCATTTAGCGATATGTATGCTACCGATTGTCACACTCGTGTGACAAAATATTCCAACATTTAAAACACTTCCAGGGCGGCAGCAGGATGGTCTACCAAAAGTGATTGGTGATGGTCTACCAAAAGTGTGCAGAAAATGGCATTCGAAGGCGATCAACCACGATACGTTCAAACGCCAACCAACCATTTTGTTTACCATTCTAGCTGCAGCTGCCTTTGCCGTACACTGATGCCAATGAGTTTCCCGCAGCTTCCCGTACATTAAAACACCTGTCAGTTCCTGGTTCCTGCGTGATGTGAGGTAGTTGTACGAACGAATATCGGAACCAACCCAATTTGCCGCGCTGTACATACATGAAGAGGAAGCAAACTCGTGTTCGGGTTTGGTGCCATCATCCCAACATTCCGGCTTCACGCGGCAAGGTTTACGGAAAAATTTCGCTCATCGTTCGAATAATGTCACTGTTTGTTGGAGGCGTGAGCATCACAGAGCTTTGATTTTGTGGAATCCTGTACGACGAGGTCGCGAAAACCGCGGAACGCTTTCGACACTAGCGCGGACACTATCGTACGACAGCTTATTGCCATTCACCTCCAACCTCCGCTGGTGGCCAGAGACGCTCCACAAACGTGCATGCGGATGATGTTATGGCACAGCAAAGTCACCGTTCCTATCGTTCAACACCGTCGGTATCGTTACCGACGCTGCGTGGCATCGATAAGCGCACCCAATTAATGCACGGCGTTCCCGGACAAAGAACGCTCGCGTAACACGACGTTGCGTCAAAATTGCGTTGCCCATCGGACCTTGTGTGGTTTGTTTTCTCTTTCACTACCCCGTGTGACTACCAGGTTTGGGTCACTTTGTGTTACGGAGCGGATTTTCGTGTGACAAAAATGCATTGTAAAATCGTTTCACATTATTGCAGCTCGCTGCCCAACCACTGGCTGATGTGTCCGTTTTATAATGCACGTGAGTACACGTCGACGGGGTATTTTTTTGCTTTGTGTTGTTTGGTTAGTGTCCTAGATATTACGTTACCTTCGGGATGTCTCCGTCAACGTGTCGGATTAATTTATTCATCCGCTTGTCGTACGTGATACGCGGCAAAGCCTGCTTGGCGATGTTTGAATGTGCATTATTTAGATTCGGGATACATTTAAGAATACGGAATGGATTATCGTCATGTTTTTCGCTTTATTATTTTTGTGAGCATGTTTGCCTTATTATTAAAGATAATTGAGTCGTAAGCTCATTTAAACTTAGATGAAGTTTGTCTGAACGTTTAAGCGGAGTATTTCCAACAAATTATGGCTTTATTAAGAAACATTTTGGACCTTGGTACAAATTTTATGATTTAGTTTATTTCTGATATTAACTAGGTTTGTTTAATCAAACGCAACAATTTTATTAGTCTTTAGTTTTTGATTGAAACGACAAGCATAGACTAACTAAAGGATTAAAGTGCAACATACATCACTTTACTTTTGATGAATGTTTGAATTACTAAAATTTTATTTAGGTGATATGATATTTGAAATTTGCACAAGCCGCGAGGCATTCAAATCATAACATTGTATAATAATATTCTGTTTATAGTTCATAAAAGATTTTATATGTTTATGTTAAATATCGTTCATTTTCTCTTCGTGTAGGTGAAACTCCCAATGCAGGTTAAATTCTTAAAACGTTCTCAGAAAATGTCACGTCCTTACAGCTTTGGCTAATAAAAAGCGAAACGGTTCGCCGAAAAATTAAAGCATTATAAAAACGTTACATAATTGAGCTCAAAATGCTACGAACCGACCCAAAATCCATAAAACCAGTTGAAACAATGAAACGCCATGACAAATTTCACTGGAAAGCAGGGGCACCCAAATGCTTTTATTCGGTTGAACGCGTCCCCGGTTTGGATCAAACCCGTGGCCCAAAACATAAAACAAATTTATCGATCTAAAGTTTCCAGGTACGCCAGTCAAGCCGGGGCCAGGTCGTTTAATCCAGCCAAGCAATAGCGGATCGAACCGAGGAGTCGGTGTGAAACGCTCGATCCGGTTCTTTTCTGTCAGCCTGCCTTGTTTCTTTCCTGTCCCGACTAATCAGTGAATGTAACAAAATTGTCACATTCAATCGAGTGACTTTTAGGTTAGAGAACGCACGAAATACGCTGCGTGTGCTGATGTGGCTGGAGACAGGAGGAAGAAAAGGTAAATTCAAAGAACAATCCTAAACCAGTTCAATGAAGATCAATCCCTTCAATTGAAATGATTATTCTCTTGGGAAGGCGGCCAACGGATGGAGCAGAAGTTTGACAGGCCACCAGGAGAATACCGTTCCGGTGCGCAAAAAGCTTCCCAGAAAATGAATGTTGGTGGAAAAGTATTTCTAACAAAACAAGTAGAAAGCGAGAGATAGATAAACGACAAAGACTAGATAATGCAAAGCGTCGTCCCAAAATAGAGGACTGGGAAGATGGGGAGAAGAAAAATCACCGGAAGTTTGCATCCGCCGTTGGGTGCAAATTTTTCCCGCTTTCTTCACTGCGTCGCGTCGCGTTTTTCGGCTCTATACAGGGTAGCTGGTCGGTTGTATGTCGATATTTATTTAAATGTCGGTGGGTAAGAAAAATGGTCTTCTTTCCGGGCACGATTGATAGGCAAGTGAGCTTCGTGCCAACGGCCCCGGTCGGATGTTTCCGGTGCGAGTGTACGTGGGGCAGCGTTAATCCGCCAAACCCCGGCAGGACCAATTGATTGGTTTGCATCAACCACCTTCGCTTTCCCTCCAAGAGTTTAGCTAGAGATAGCGAAATGGCCTCCTCAAAGGTGACACGCGCGCGGGCGGCAAACTTGGTGAATGGATGGAAAAATGGTTTTCCAAAATGAAATTTATTACCCATGCCATATCACCGCGCCATGAGCGTCCTTCTTAGCGGGACGACGAAAAGAAAAACGAGCCACTGGCAACGGAACGGACAGGTTCAAACGCCTGTAAGAAAGACGGCAAGACAAACGGCGATGTCTTTCCGTCTGCCCGAGTACTAGGGAAGAGCAAACGGAAAAGGAAAATTATGGGCCAAAACCAAAAAAAAAAGGAATCTTCCTCAACATCCTGTAGGCTAGGCGTACTCGGTGCAAGAGATCAGGCTCTCTGCTCAAGACGTGAGTGAAAAAGAAGTGTAGAAGAAAAATTAATACCTCTCCTCCGTACACTCCCACGCGAGGTTCGAGTGTTTGGAAAATGTCTTAAGGAAAGCTCGTTACCACTCGAGAGCATCAACCCTATACCAGACGCGCCATGCCACCACCACCACCACCACAATAAAACTGTGGAGTACTTTTCTTCGGTTTCGACTAAAGTTTTTCACGCTCACAATAGCGAAAGGCAACAAAATGAGGTAAACGATCCCAACAACACTCCGGGTATCGGTCAGCCTCGTACATCACGATACTAGCCCGCGGTTTGTTTCGAACTTTTTCTCACGCTCGCGGGTGCGGGTGTTAGTGAACGGCACTCGAAACATCGTAGTCTCTGGACTGACCGGGTGCAATCTGTAAGCGCTGTAGATCACCCACTCCGGGGTTAATTTGTGCCGTCGATTCTTCCTGATCCTCGGGCCGAGTCCCGCGTGTAGTCTTGTAGCACCGAGTTTCCGGCTATAGAGCCCGAGACGCAAACAGTGAAATAATCGCCAACCATTCTACCGTTTTATTTATACAATCCCGCGCCCCAATCGCCATCCCAGCACGACTCTCAAATGGTGTGGAACGAGCTGACCACAATCATGTCACTTTCCGGGTGTTCGGTCTGTTGCACCGAGGGAGGGTTTTTTTTTCCTCGTATTCTTCTCGTAGTTATCGCTTGGAAAAAGTGTACCGGATAGCCCCGTGTCCTCTCGGGTCAAGATGTGTGAAGGCGTGAAATTTTAATGACATCTCCGGCCTCGGCAAACGTTTTGGGTACGCTTGGTTGGATTGGTCACCGAGCCGTGTGCTTATAATTGTCCTTCCGCCAGTATGTAGGTGACAAACATTGGACGTGCACAGCCGAGCTCCACCCGGTCGGCAAACATCACCTCTCCCTTACTGTTGGTAATAAGGTGGCGTTTGTTACGTGAGCTCGTTTCCGAAACAGTTTGTTCCATTTACAGATGCTTGTTTTTTTTTGTCTTGTGTGATTCGATTTCGTGTGTATGTTTTTTTATCTTTCACCTCAACACGTCGAGTGTCTCTGATGGAAATAGTGGCGTTGCAGATGAAGAGAGAATGTGAGAAGGAGCAGCATCCAGCGTCAAACACACGCTTGTTGACTTAGGACGAGGCCATCCCCTTTCCAGCAGCAGCGAATAGGAAGATCGGTACCGACTAAAACAGGATGGCACGATACGGCACCCTTCAGTTGGGTGCACCGATCGATTTAATCAACTTTTGCTGAGCTACATTTAATGATGATTGAAAAAAAGTCGCACCCATTGGAAGCGGACGCGCTATCGCGTATCAAAATGTGCTTAGATGTCCGAATTTTTTACTCTCTGAACTCTGCTTCTCAATTTCTACGAAAAAAAAACGAATGCAAAACGTCAACGTCAAAAGTCGAACCACTTCTGAAGCTCGTTTCGTACCATCATTTTTTGTTGCCGTTCTGGTAAATCAGCGAAAAGGATGCTCCAAGAAAACCCTGCTCCAGATCGCGCACCGTGTTCCTGATTGCGGTTACAATCAAAAGTTGATGAGTCAAACGGAAGAATGTGTTTGTCGCAAACGCAATCGCGATTTGCATCATTTGCAATCGTTTGCGACCCATCATCGGGTAGGGTGCGCATTAGGTACAGCGCATCAATTACAGCAACGTGCAAAGCAGCACGGTCGTAGCCCGTTAACGGTGAAAGGTGATTATCGCACACACATTAGGTGTGCGCTTCATTATCGAAACACATTTCAAACGTAATTAAGGTTCGCTTTTCTGGTGCATTTTGTGGTTGAATGCTTTATCGAATGATTATTGCTGGTTTGTGTCAGCATAATGAGTCGCATTTACTGTCCATGCTGAATTGTTGTAGCTGCTAAAATATTCATTCCTGTAATCATAACTCCTGCTCCCGCCACAGAGGTGTGGCTGTAACATATCAAAGCTCCTAAATGGAACATTTTTTTCTGTTCGTTCGATATTCGTTATAGGTTACGAGATGCAGATTTTTACAGTGGTTGTCTGTACAATTACAAAAGAAGAGATTTTTTAAAGGAAATACTCAGACGCCCATAGAAAAGATTCATATAAAGCATACGCTTTGGGTGAACCACAAATGGATTTCCGATTGCATGATTTATTCATCTTGCGCCCTGTCTGAATGTGGTCTGTTTTTCATTGGGACATAGTTTTTGTTCCTTTTTTATCTCTGTTCGGTAGCATCGTGTGCTAAGCTCTCTGCCGAATGTCTTGGCGAAATGGCAAATGTTACGCTAGACAGTTTGAAAAAAAACAACTCTTAGCGTTGGGCGACATTAGAAATGTCTTCCATATCGATAAGTAATGGACAAAATGGAACAAGAAACCGGAAAACTGACTTCTGACTCTTGTGCTCTTCCTTATGCAATGCATCCTTATTATGATACATGTTTCCATGCATGTTTCGGGTGAAGCTTTTTGCGCCCGTTTGGTTTGGTGAGGCTGAACATTTTTGGCACGAAGTTTCCAACGCTGGATCCAACCCTGCTTTATGCACACATCATGCCGATAATATTTACATATAAAAAGCATCCGCCACCGGATCGCTGCGGAACACATCGTCCGTCTCTTCGAGAGCGGTTCGAACGCTCATCGACGACGAAGTAGGACTACACCCCCGGAGGTACATCAATCATGGCGTTCACCAGGCACCGGGAAGCCGCGTGCACAAACTGCACGGACACACGAACCGCAAATTACGATGACGTCAGCGGCGACAGCCGTTACTCATCTATATGAAAATGATCCGATTTAAACGATTACCCATCCTCGGCCGGGTAACGCACCAGGACCATATTGGGTGTGCTTGGTGTGGTTCCATTTCCGACGCGCGGTTGCACGCTGTCCACGCTTCGTGTAGCGTCCGGCAAACATTTCCAATTTGCTCTGCTTCCACCATCACCATCGTGTGTGTATGTGCGTGTATTATTTTCTCCCGTCCTTCGTCCTTCTCATCAAAACGCATCAGGGCTCGAGCATCGAATTTGGTTGCCGGAGAGACTGGAGGGACCGGGGCAAAGCTATCACGTTGCCGTGATGATGTTCCTCTCGATAAACACGAGTTTTCCGGCGCGCACACACACACGGGAAATTTGAGCGAATCCTTCCAATTCTAAATGACCAAACAGCGTGCACATTTGCTGACGATCGAAACGGGGCAAACAGAATTAGAAATTGATTCCGTGCTATCGTTTGCAGATTGTTTTTCTAGCTTTGGTTACGAGCGTTGGTTTTTTGTTCTTGTTTTTTCCCCCTTTCGCTCGCAGTTTTGGTTGGCCTAGTGTTTATTTATCTATTTTCGTTTCTGCGCACGGTTGCGTTGTTTTGCGGATTTTATTTGTTGTTTAAGCATTGAGTGAACATAAATTGCGGTTCTTGTATATTTGTGCAATGTGGTGTTTGGTTGTATCAAGATTTATACATTAAGGAAATTTTACCAATGTAAATATCTTTGTCGAAATCATGAATGAGATAGAAATCAACATTTTATAATTAATACTAACGCTACTAACGCTACCACCGAGAAATTGTGTCTTGTAACCAAGTTGATTGAAGCTGTCTATTCAAAAATATGCTCACATTCTATCGGAGAGTTTACAACCCGTTTTACAGCCACACATTTAATTGATATTACCGTCATCAAATTCGATCACCATGATTGAACATGATTTTTATTTCCAACTTCTGCCCCATTACGGCTATGTGCGAAATCTCTAGCATTATAAAATCTCTGTTAATTTCGTGTTCAATGCAATAAAAATTCATGAACTACCAAATGGCGCAAACATATCCTTTTTCCGGCAGTAAATATGATTAGTCAACCCGGGTTCTATTTTTTCTCGCATTTGCGTTTGCTTTTTCGCTATCGCTTTATTGTTTAAATGGTGCTTTTCATATTCGCACTAAGGTCAGGGATTTATTTTTTGTGTTTCACATTTAACTTTTCGCCTTCATGCATAAAGCTGAGAGCAAAATCACGATCAGCAAACGAAATGTGTTACGCTACACCAAACATCTAAAAACTATTTTCCGTTCCGGTTTTCGCAATGAAATAAAAGCGAAACGAAAACACACACGCGTAACGTCAAAATCGTTAGCAGCAAAAATAAACAAAACAATAAAACGGCTAACGCGAACGTCCGCATATAAAACACCACCGAACCCGTTCCACGCAAGTTTCGGAACTTGAATCGTCAATTTTTCACTTTTGGTTACTCTAATTTATTAATGTCATGTTTTGGTTTCACGGTTGTTCGTTTCGGTGGAATGTGTCCTGTTTGCTGCTATTGCTTCTGCTATTATCCTGCATACCGTCCCAAAAACACTCACTATTCGCTTTGACCGTGAAATCAAGGACAAAATAGGCAAAAATTAAGTCATGAATGGAACGCATCAAGCAACAAGAAAGGAACAAAAATGCGAAACACGAAACTGTACTGATTCCGAGTACACCTATCCCTGCACTGAGCTGCTATGCTATGGCACTCGGAAATCAAATCCCTTTCATACGCCAGCGTGGTCACCACCGTACAAAGTAGCACAGGAAACAAAACAATAACGGTCCGGGACGTTCCGGAAGCAAACATCAACATCAAACTCACCAGGAAGGATTTCATCGTTTTTCAAGAATGGCCGTTTCTGTTGCCGGGATAAATTTGCAACTTTTTCACAACTGACCCACCGATGGTCCGCTGGATGAATTCTCTTGCGCGTACACACACGCACGCAAAAGTCCACACACACACACACACACACTCGCACACTGCTACACTGAACACTGACAACGTGCGTCAAACAGTTTCGCAAAAAAAGCGACAATGACTGAAATTCGTGCGAAGCAATTTGCTTTTATATCGAAAATAAACGCACCGTTGCGATTTCTGTGCTTTCGTTATATGCAAACACCTTCAATTGTCGATACATTTTGAAAATGGGCGACGACGGGTAGGGAAGGGTTGGGGACGAGACTTATCTACGCTGTCATCCCCTCTCAACTGGACAAGCGCTTCAAGCGCATTTGCAGCCCAGGGTGGGATGGTTTTGCAGTGAAATTGAAATAAATTACTCACTTATTTGGTCAGGTTCGATTGCGTCGCGTGTTTGTGTGTTCGATGAGATTACCTTCTCCACTTAAAACAAAAAATCATAGAAAGCACCCCCGAGTGAGTACGGGACAGTGTGTACGAGTTCGATGCGACAAATTTGCGCGACGTGACGCTCGGCTCGTGGTGGTAGCCGGTCAATTTCGAATGTGATCGGGATGTTAAGTAGCTCCAGGAGCGGACGCGTTGATGCACATGCCATTAAGCCGAACGAGTGGGGGAAATGGTAAAGTGAAAGTAGCTGTTCAAGCTGTTTCCAGTGCATTCTGCCAATAGGACTATGTTGACACTGTTGAAAGAGAGCGAGAGAGAGAGAGAGAGAGGGAGATTTTAGGGTTAGGGGGGAAAGGAAAGAGTGAGAGTTTGAACTTGACCTTTATAATAGGCATTGATATAATGAAGGTTGCTTTCATAATGCTGATATTGATTGTAAAAACACAAACAGCGTTTTACACTCAGTGGATCCAAAGATTATCGGATAACCACGAAAGTGAGAGTTACCGGCAATGAATGTAACACAAGTGATACATGGTACTTCTCATTCTAACAATTTACGCAGGCTTTATATTCGATTCCATAGTTACACAGTTTAAATCAGTTTCTTGGAAGCACTCCAGCAACCATAATAATTTGTATGGATTTGGTTGAATAACTTAGCTCATTGTGATACTTAATCGGGTCTCTGAGGTTTGATATTGAAAATTGTGTTAGCAGTTAGTGTTAATTGTTAACCAAAATCGTGCTTCAAACAGTTAGTGTTGTATTCGTAATTCTTTAACAGAATATTTTCACAAATACTTTCATTTTTATCTTTTGCTGTTATTTTTAAGTTTAAACAACAAATTGGAAGGTTTCCCAAAGATACTATTGTTAACGTTGTAGGAGCTGGTCATTCACATATAACTAAGCTGTTTTGATAATAAAACATCATTTTACAAGGTGTTTCACTTTCATAGGTCGTTATACACCGATGAACAACAATCTTTCTCTCGTGATAGTCTGGTCGAATACTTTGAACATACCTCGCATATATACCTAAATTGCTTCTACTGGAGCTAAACACTCTAAATAATGTGTTTATTTAATAAGTTCTAAATGCGTTATTATGAGTGTTCAACCAAACATCTATTCATCAGGAATTTCCACCAATTTGGGAAAATATATGCATATAGCATAAATAAATATATTTTTTAGATTAAAAAAATTCAGATTTATAACACGGCGCAAACGCATTTCGTGGTGATGTTATACTGAATGAATCAACTTACTGTCAACATCATAAAAGCATTTTTACTTTTACTGCAGCAAGATTAAATTAAGTTTATTCATTCTAATAAAAAGTGTAGCCATATTTCCCTTCAATGAAATACGTCTAACGTTTTATCAAATTTTCAAAGAATACATTTTAATGTACTGCCAGTAAAGCAAACGATTGCATTGTGCAATCTATAAAATACCACATCAATTTGATTTACTGTCTCCCATTCCTCCTTCCACAATTTTAAAATTAAATCCACTTGTACCAATGCTCATACTATGCGTTGAAAACCTAGCAACACCAATGTGGTACCGCAACGAAAAAATAACGAAAAACAAACGAGTAAATTGGTGCAGAAAAAAGCACCAAAAACTGGAAAACCACAACGAAAATAAAACGGCTCAACAGCAATCGGCTCATACGGTGCTGCATACACCATTGCACTGTTTCGGACCAGATCGACCCAATAAACATCCGTGTGCAATGAAACGTTGAGACAGACAAGCTTTCCTGGGGGAAGGAGCAAAGAGTACACATCCTACCCCGCCACAATGCATACGCCAAACCAGCAGGTCGATCATCGGGCGTTGGCGTATCTGACCAGCGCTAGAGGAAGAGAAGAAAAAAAGTAGCAGTAAAAAGAAACCGCAGGCTATTTCGAAACCAACAGTTTCCACGCTAGGGTTACCCGCTAGCCGGTGAAACGGATGGAAAGCAAATTGACGATCCAATCTAGGATCCGGAAAGGAGAACTTGTTTTTCCCGATACCGTTTTGCTCATTAAAAACCATATTCCACCGGGACGCACAACATTCCCCGCGACGAATTGGGGTGATCGTATGGCCTGTGTTCAAATAATGACACCACGAGGGCGCTACCCCCGCCGTTCGCATAGCAGTGTGCATTTTACGATGGGCGGCGAAGAGTGGGTGGAAAATCTGAAACATCCATGGATGAAAACAGAGGAAGCCCAGCACTCAATATCCAATAAACCAGGGTGTTGGCAGGCTCCAGGGCGATAGGAGGTCAAAATAACAACAACCCTTCCAGCGCCTCTACCATCAACGCCCGCCGTCTTGAAAGCAATGATGGTGTATACTTTTATTTTTAGTATTCGCCTTTTCGTGCTCCCTACGAATTGGGTACTCGTTTGCTGACTTTGGTTTCGGTTGATTGCACAAGTACGTGTGCGCGGCGTTGTTTATGGGAAGTGGAAGTGCATAATATAATAATGAATATATGCGACAACATGGGAGTTCCTGCTTCCTGAAGCGTAGTGTTCTCCAAGTACAGTCATTTCGTACGTACACGGTCACACGAGCGAGTGAGGGAGCACGCTCGTGACTGTTTGCTTTGTTCTGGCAAATTGCAGCAACTGCAGCTCACATGGATCGTTCTCTCTCCTTCTTGACTTGGCGACCAAACTGGGCCAGTCAAAGCAGCCGTCTTTTATCTTTGCCAATCTCTTTCGTCTCCTTTTTCGCCCTGCGCTGGTATGTGGGCCGGTCTCGCCAGGAAGGAAAACCGGATGTTGTCTGTCTTGTACGTTGCATGTCACACACTTTGACTGCATGACTCGCTACCAAAACTATGCTGTGCATTCGCATAAATGGTTGCTTCTGGCATCGCTTTTCCCTTGCCATTATCTGGTGAACGCCTGTATTTTTTCCTCTCATACTCTCGATCTGGCGCCAGGTCTCGATCATGCATGCTACCAGAGACAGCGCCACAACTGGGACATAAAGCCAGACAAACTTCGACGAAGATGGCTGCCTTCTGTGGGGATAGCTTTACGATATGCGAATGTATTATATTCTGTATTTTTTCTCTTACTTCCGCTCTCGCATAACTCTTGTCAAGCGTCTTCAGTTCACGTGCCGTTGGACAACTGCGGCAACAGCAGAAAAATGTGCATCTCGATCAGTACTACTGAAAATGGTTGTACAAATGACTGTTGAATGAATTTACGTGAGCTCAGCGAAAGCAGAAGAGAACATGAAGGGGACGGAAATCCAGCAGTAAACGACCCGAACAAAACCTCCTACTCAACCCACACCCAGTTCGATGGGGCCACTTTTCCGGCCACCACTGCGGCCAATGCTGTGCAAATGCTCCGTAAGCAAACGTAAACGTAGGTGCAGTTGGCATTATATCAACGGAAAATAGGCGCATTCGTTGGTGGCTTAACGGCGCACATTCAGTGTCCTTGCGTAAGATAATGCGTGATGTTTCCCTAGTTTTCTTTTGGAGCGAACGGTTCCTTCCGCGTGTGTGTGTGTGTGTGTGTGTGTGTGTGCCCAAGACACACATTCGTGCATTGCCTACTAGTGGGTGCAATCGATGCATTTGTGTGCTCTCCAAATATTGATCATCGCTCGACTTTGCTCCTTGCACATATTTACCACCCGCTTCTACCGCTGTACTGAAATCGATACATGTCTTCCATTGGCAAACAGCAGCCCCATAGTTTTGGCAACGATCCTACAGACCAACAGCACAAATACAAGTAGAAGCGCGTGCAAAAGGAGAACATTCGCGAGATGATTCTTCCCCTTTCGTTCTACTAAGCACATGGCTACGTCACAAGTGGCTGCGGCTCGGCATGGCCACGAAGCTTGTCGAATAAATAAATGCCATCCAAAGTATTAAAATGTGTGCATATCCTGTGGATATTTATGGGTGTAATTTCCATCGCTATTCTTCAGTGGTGGCCTACTCACCTGGTTTTTCTCGTGGCCAATCAATTTATATTGGCCTGGTTTGTTCTTCGACAAAATTAAGGTCAATTCAAGTGCGGAGCATTGCTCGCAGCCATTTGAAGTAGCATTATTAAAGGTACGTTCCAACATTCATAAACATAACCAGTAGCTTTAGTATTACCAGTATGTATTTTTTACTCAACATCAACCATTAAAATAACCACTTCGGTAGTTCCAAATAACCAAAAGTCGTGCCTTTTGACGAAGTTCTGAATGGTCCTTCAGTTACCAAATGCTGGAACCACTAGAGGAAACGTGTAGATTTTTTCCCAAAAAAACTCTTCATTCACATTATTCCATCAAATTTGTTTCAAGACGACATCGATGGTGTTTAGACTTGGTTTGTTGTATTTTGACACGTAAATCTTTTTCTTTGAACACATTCAACGAACGACGCTATCTTCACTGAATCTGGTTGGAGAGGTTTCGCCATTCTTGTTTCAACTTTTGTTGAAGACATTTTCATAACTTCCCTCTCGCCCAATGCGCATGGACCGTGTGAAGTTTTTTTTAACTATTCCCGCCAGACTGTACCACTTATCGCCCGCTGCTCTATTGAAGCGTTGGGTAATAAATCGTGCCGAACGGAATGTGTCAAAGATGGCATATTGTTGTGTGTATTATTTGATCTCGTTTCATGAAGAGCGTCTGTTCAACTGGTAAAATCGCAAGGACAGAAACTGTCTTATGGAGTGCTTGGAATCTGCTTTACTGGTGGTCACACACTAAATTGAAAATAGTATTCAAATAAAATTTTGTCATTTTTCGCATTTGAAAAAAAAACCTCCAATCTCCAATAAATATACACAATTTATTAACATTTTTTTACCAACTTTGATCTAAAACTCATATTAGCATCACAGGACAAGTAATATTCAATTTTTAAATCAAATACTCTATTTTTTTCGATATAATAATTGCACTCCTATCACTCCCCGTTTGTTCGTTTAAATATTTGAACAGCAAACACTTGCTAGTAAGGCAAACATACATTAGTCATAATGTTTTTGGAACGCCTGGTGGAATTGCAGTTTGCACGGGAAACAAAAAACAAGCGAGTTTACACAAATCACTACAGCAGGGGCATGCAAAATCACCGAGCTTGTATCAAATTTAATAATAGAAAAACATTACCGGCGGTGGTTTTTTCTCCATAATTTATGTATCATTTGCACAAACAAACCTTACCCACGGCGAAAGCATTTGCACAGCGATGCATACCAATGTGCCCCAGCGTACACTTGGGAGCGATTTGGTAGAGGAATGGAATGGAAAGTGGCAGACGGTGGCGCTTAATTACAAAGCAATCGTCCGAGCGTTGTTCGTGTAGTTGTTTGAGGGCTACCACAATGACGATGGACGGACGGGAAACGCGATGACCGGGGACGGGAAGCAGAGCAATGCATTCCGTACGATGGATCGAAAGCAGACCAAAATGTGGGACAAGTGATGGAACGTGTTCAATGGTGCCACGAAGATGGGGCGACTAATTCAATCGAGACACGTTGGATTTTTTATTTCGTTCTTTTTCACAACACTCTGTGCATGTCCTTCAGTGGACGACTGTAGCAGTAGAACTACCTACTAAAGGAACTAGAAACATGCCGTAGAGATCAAATTGAAGTGAAATGGATCAAGGTTGCTTGGAAAAAGGATTTTATGTTTTCATGTTTTGAAGTAAAAAATGCATTGTTATATTTTATATATCAAGAAGCATATGACATGCTGTAATGCTGATGAAAGATGTATATTTTTGGAATCATCTTAATCTAAATTATGGGTTGTGGTTCAACGGTTCACTTTGGTCTCTTTTCTAACGGCCCAACTCGTTAACCGTATTGATTGTGTAAAACGAGCGTCATAAACATGGCACACGTACGCGGTTGTCCTAATGGGTTTGGTTATCGTCGTATATTACCGCACTGAGTGTGCACAACACAATGCCAAATCTAAAAAAAAAAAAAACTAAGCGACAGGTGATGACATAAAAAATCCTAATCAGGAAAATGTCATAAATCAAAATGGCTGGCACGTTCCACCAGCCGTCTGACAAAATCCATTTCAGACTCGTGTGTAGTAGCTTCTTCAACAAAACTAAGCCAACTGAGCAATAAAAAATTGTTACCGCATGGTCCAACCGACGGTCCGATCTCTATCTGGTAGGCGTTTCGGGACCCGACTAAAACCAAGAGTTGACAGCTGTTGTGCTATGCACGGAGGACACACTACACATTTGGCTCAAAAGTGGTGTGTGTATGTGCGTGTGATCATACTACGAGCTCTACACATTTTTTTTTTGTCACATCACGCGGGACCTGTTGAGCTCGACCGAAATAGTCCCATAGTCAATGCAGTGGGCCTGTCGTGGGAGTGGCAAGTTGAATGGCGAAAAATTTAATTTTCCTTCCTCCCTCGCTGGGATGGTTCACGCAAAAACTTTATCCGGAAGTGAACGAAAAGACCGCCACGTAATGTGCAACTTGTCGGTTGCGTGGCGGTTGACCCATTCCCCTGTCTCTCGAATGCACCGATCGCTTCGTTCCTGCTTCGTTGGGAGAAACTTTCTCCGCGCGCACAATGTGTCGAAAGATGGATGGAGTGCAAAAAATAAAAGACAAAACGAGAAAGAGCGAGCGACCGACTGGCAGACGATTAAGAAGGGTGTGAATAAAGCAAAGTAAAACATTGCAAACTTTAGGAGCAATTGCAGCAGTACGAAACAGTTCATCGATAGCACAGACGAACGCCGCACGTCCGTCCATGTGCGTTCGGTTTGAAAACGAGCTTTGCATACACACATGCATAGTTAATGAGCCTTGTTTTTTGTTAGCCTCGAACACATGGCGGAGTGTGTTTGGAAAATCCATCCATCGAATCGAGCAAACGCTCATCGGTTTGCGGTTCGAGGCTGCGTATTCGAGCGATACAATTATACAATCAACCGCGAACGACCGCGAGCCATACGAATGCGGCACGTCCGCGCGATGTAAAAGCGAAAGCCACAAACTCTGCGGTTACGGTTCGTCGTTTTCAGGGAGGATGAGGTCTGGCCCACCGGTCCCCAACAATACACGCTGTGGTCGCGACAAACGACAACGACATGCATTGTGCACAACCCCACAGGGTCTGGCCTTCCCAATGCTTTGGGACTCGCCGGCTTCACACATGCGGTGTAGTAATTGTATTGATGAATTGAAACACAGTGTCTGTTGGCGAGGAATTGTAACGAATGCGTGCGCGATTGGCTTTGTTTTGCGTACAGAATTTTGGCACAAAATCCATGGGGCGATGAGTTGAGGTATGGCTTTTCTAAATAAACTAATTACTCCGCTGCAATACGACAGTGAGTATCATTTTGATTATACGTTTGTTTATTGTCACGTCTGCCCCGATGGCTGGATAATTTTTATGCTAGTGGAAAAGGAGAACCTTAAAAGTTAATTTCTAAATTAAGAAGTCATATGATGTAAATCGTACCGAAACTCGTTGAATGGAAATCCATTTTCGGAGGTTAATTACTGTATATTTCTCAACCAAACAAAATTTTTTCACCTTTTTATAATACATACCAATGTTCTTGTTAACATTTGCACTTCTGTCGCTTTTAAGAAGAGTAAGTCACTCTTATAGGAAGAGCGCGCTTTTTCATGCTTATAAAAATATAATTATGTATTTATATTACAAACATTGCATCGTTCAAAAGAACACATCAATATTCTCAAAAAGATTCACTTATAAAACTATATGCAAAGCAGTTTATAGCGAGCACAAAGGGTGATGAAAAATGTAAAATATATTTATGTAAAAGATTGTTTTGCTCATGGTATAGATAAAGGAACTAATGTAGACACTTAATGTCAATGCTTAGGTAAAACGGAATGGCGTATGTTGTGTATATGTACATTAAAAAATTTACTCCTTTATGTTCAATTGTAAACAATTTTTACACATAAAACAAGGCATTACAAGAGAAAACATTCATCTTGCACCAACAACTCTGTGAATATTGCAAAGGATTCATATTTTTTTAAATCATCAAATGTAGTAAATAAAGTAATCACTAACAAAGACATCATCAGAAAAAAAACTTTCTAATTCACGGTATCCGTGAAGTTTAAATTTATCGCAATTTTCTCAAACAATCTCACCATCAAAACGCTCAAGAAACCGGTAATCCTCTTTGCAGCTTCACCGCCTGCAATAACAGGTAGAACAATTTCATAAACGTTCAAGTATTTTCATTCATAACTGTCATTCGCTACGCTCAATTTAATTATCATACTCTCGAAGAGGAAATACTTTCAAGAATGTACGACCACGGTAACCGGTCCTCGGGGTATTTACCGGATTGCACAACGAACCCGGTCCTTCGTCCTTGAAGTTTTAACCAAATCACTCGAAACCGTCTCTCGGAACCGAGAACAAAAATCATCTCCTCTGCGTCCTCCGCGTCTATGCTGAAGTTCACGGTCGTCGGTTGCCGATAGTGCGGTGGTGGTTGCAATGCGTCCCGCAGAGCAAAGTATCTGTGAGCAGATAATATGTTCCCGCATCGACAGTTTTGTCGGTTTTTAGGTTGAGGACGCCGGTTTAGATCGTGGGTTGCTTGTGTCGAAAAATCAATTTACCCCATTTTACGACACTCGAAAGAGTAACCACTTTTGCCACGGTTGCAACGTCTCCGGTCCGGGCGGTGCTTAGTGGTGGCAAAGTGGCACAGTTTTATAAAAGATTTTCATTACACACCCACAAACACACACTTACGCTTGCGCGCACACACAAACACACAGCCAAATACTTACTGGCGTAACCATCGTTACACGACAGTTCGTTCGTGTTGCAACCCTGTTCGCACTGTGTCTCCTGATGGGAATCTTTCTTTCCGGCAGACGAGAGACTTTTGCCCATGAGACTACTTTTCGCACGATGGTGCCTGACGTTCCTAGTTTTGCTGGGCTGTGTGGAAGATTTCACAGGAATAGCAAGTGCATTTTCGCGAAGAACCTGGGGGTAGGGATTGTATTTCGAGTAGCCCAACTTTCCTCCGGACCGATACGCAAACCTTTGGACCCAAAGAGTAGTTGAATGAGTAGATTTGGTTAAATTTACTTCAAGTATTTTTAATTTTATTTTACTTCTTTTAACACCAAAAAAGGTGGCACAAATAGCTTTATGAATCTCCTGTGAACAAAATTGAATGCAAACAGCAGGGTGTGTGAATATTTATGCATATTGTACATATTTTCATAAGACGTGTGCGTTATAAAAATCAATTATTATGATTTTTATACCTGTTTATAATCATTTTTTTTAATATGAAATTCCCTTGCAACCAAAATTTCGCAATGAATACAATAAATCATCTTCTTAATCCTAACATCTCCTGGGATCTATAAAGAATCTGTACGTTCATACAACTAAGCCGAGAAAGTGTCGCTCAAAAAGCGTACTCCAAGCAAAAACAAACACAGCAAACATTGTATTAAATTGCCATATATTCCATCGTTGGTGTGCCGCGGGCTCATAAATTTCACTTCAATGGCCGCATTCCGTACACCGAATTGAGTGTTCATTTCAATTATAATTATGATTTTTCACATAAATCAACTTTATTACTTTCTCCATTCGATTTCCTCGACCGTTCGTGCAACCGTGACCGATTCGCTGTATTTAAATGCTTGCAGAAACACGTTTCCACAATTCCCACAAATGATATCTCCTCGACCCCTCAAATGTGTCCTCCGTACCATGCGTGGAAGGTGTAAACGGGACCATTCGAAGTATTGCTAGGATGAACATTTGGAACAAAGAATAGCGAAGAGAAAAAAAAACTCGGAAAAAAACATAAACACAATCTACCCATTTGAATTGAGTCGTTTGAATCGAAATGGTTTGTGCGTAAAATTGGAGACAGTTTTGCTTTGCTCTTCACACCCGCTCAGGTGTTTGAATTGAAATTTTGATTAAAAATGAATCTGATGATTAATTAAACATGAAACCCATTTCATTACTGTGCGCCGCAGTCCTGTCTTTGATCGTTTGCACTCTGTTTGTATATATGGGTTCCGTCTACCTTCTTCGCTGATCATAACTTATCTCGTTCACTATCACACGAAATTTGTGTTCGTGTAGCTGTTTGCAAACATTACGATACATTAAATATACTCCATACAGGTATTTAACGCACAAGAGAATGGGTTGAAAGAGTGTTTTAATCGTATTAGCTGACAATTGAAAACTGCTCCAGTTTGCGAGGAAAACTTATTCTACTAAATGCTCCCTAACACCGTTTGGAACGAGTTCATGTCCTGAGGGTTATATAAGAGCACTAACACAAAAAATGCCACGACCAGCCACGATGCGCTTGTTATAAAGCCATAAACATATTTATAGCGGACGGATAATCGTAAAAGATTATATCAAATATTATTCGCATTTAGTGCAGCCCATTACGACGTTCGACAAGCTGCTCGGTCCTTTCGGGGTTTTTGTCATTGTGTATTAAGTCGTGTTCTCGTCTGAATCCCCCTTACGACCCGTCATCTCGACGCGGGTTTTTGATCTTGCTCCCATAACAAACGTACCAAAAAAGCGCTCGACCTCTTCCAGCCGTTCAGCTTAAGATGTACGTCAGAGCCGCCTCAGCTGGAACCTCAGCGTTTAGCTCGGTCTGTATCCAGAATCCTGGCACTGGCACCAGCCACCAGTGGTGTCCCGTTTTTCGGGGCGAGAACGAACGGATGTTGGAATGGTTTCTTTATTTAAATTTCGCTTATGAATAATATATGAAGTCAAGGGAGCAGCAATCCGAAACGCGATTTCCACTATCCCTTTACCCAGCTCCGCCGGTACCGAAGGAGCTCGGCTTAAATTGTCGCATGGCGTTGACTCGTGGGTTCCGGCAAGCAGAAGCTCACGCATAAAACAAACAAACATTGAAAAAAAAGAATCTTTCCAGTTGCGTGGCCCACCTTCAGAGCAACATCAACAACAACGTGACATTCTCGTGCCAGTGGAGGAGGAACACTTTTTTTTTGCGTGTTACGTTTTCCTTATCGCACATTGTGTGTGCCAACTCGCCGGGACTAAATAGACAGAGCAGACGAACGGCAGGGCGACCAGGAGCGGATCGAAAGGAAATTTATATGAAAATTCATAAACCACGACCATTTCGCATCCTACTCGCTGGCTGGATTCGGATAAGCGTGTCGGGTAAGCTTATGATGTCGCCGATGAATCGACGGATTTTTTTTTCGATTTGCCTTTAGTATTTTCAACGCCCCCTTCGACCCAGCATCGCAACCGATTGTTGCGTTATGGATTTTAAGATTATCGCATTAGAGCATGGTTCGATGAACCAATGCGATGTGCGCGCTGATAACCATTAGGTGCCATGTATCGCTAGAAAATCTTTTCCAACCATTCCGTTTCGGCTGGAGAGTGGATCATTGCAATGCCTTTACCGAAAAGGATTGCAAATGACTGCATAATCGAACGCGATTGTGTTCTTTGCAAACAATTTCAATAAGTTTTTTTATAATTGAGGTAGAACCTCAATTATAGAACATAGTGTTGAACTATGGGGTGAGATTTTGTAATCGAAAAAACGTTGAAAAACCGTCATTCCTTTACAGAAAAAAACATCAGGTGAACATCACAGCCCAAGCATCACAGACCCCACAAATGGCCACCCCATAGCAGGATAATTTTGATGCAGCATTCGTACTCGGACGACACATGAATACACGAAAGATAATGAGTTTGCTTTGAGAAGCACTTGCGGAAAAGTTTACTGATGCATCGACTTGTATACATTGAAGTATTATTTCGTAGCGTGCAGTTTAGAGTGATTGTTTAGATGTGCTGAATATTAATGTACACACCTTTTAAACGCTTTGAACAACTCCACACAATAATCATGTCGATCTGCGACTCCGTCAAGCTGCTGTGTAGCAATTGAAGCGCCAACAGAGTATTAAAGTCTCCGCTCAGAAACACCTAACAAAAAAGATAACAAAAGGGTCCATAAACCACAAAACACCCAACTCCCAGTTCCGGTAGGAGTTTCAATAAAAACCGACGCTACTATATGAGGCGTGAAAAAGGCTCTCCCTTGGGTACGGAGGCCCAACTCTCCCATAATGGTTTAGTTTGGGAGGCGATTAAGCTGAACGATTGTAAAATAAACGCGGTGAAACAAAAAAAATGTACATTCACACATAGACAAAAGACACCAGGGAGTATATCCTGTGGGTCATTTGCATTACAATTGATGGTAATTGGGTGCTTTCTATGCTGTCCCTTTCACAACTGATTGCTGGTTTGCTTGTTGTTTTCGTGTTATTTTTTTGTGTTTGTACCGCGCGATTGCTTTCATCAACTACCAAATACAAAAAGCGAAGATCCGCAAAGCGTGTAGGAGAGAAAATACTACCAATTTAATTGCTTCATAACTAGTTCCGAAGTTTTTGTTTTGCTATTTTTGTACGCGTTTCAAGGAAACGTAAGTTAACAAAGCCCCACCTCAAAAACGCTACCAATTGTCTTCGAACGGTGCTGTCGAGTAAACTGGTCGTTCGCTATTTTGTTGTGCAACACTCCCTTGAAAGAATTGAACAATTAAAACTATTCATTAGAAACCTATCAGCAAAGCTTGTTCGGATACAGGTTGGCCAGCAATGGTTGAGCCATTCATTTTGCTGGATTGTGTTGTGTTGTTTTCTTTGATTTTCCGGTGAAATAACATAAAGAAATTTTTTTGCTTTTCGTAATAATTTCCGATGCACAAATTCAATACGACGGGCATGGATGGACCCGTGTATTAAATAGTAAAGCATTTTAGTGTTGGCATGTAAACAAATGTAATTTTTAAACGAAATATATCTGTTATAGACGATGCAAAAAATCTGTTCATTCGTTATATTTAAACATTTTTATTTAATATTTTGTTATATTTAATAATTCGTTGAACCTATCGACAAACAAGGGTACACGAAATGGGACCAGTAGTACCCATGGCACTCCGGTCAAAACCGGAAGTCAAAACATTTTTTTTAATATCGATAAAGTTGTACAACCCACAACCCTTATACAACTACATTTACATAGAACGGTAGTCCTTTTAGCTTTCTAAAGAGCTGTAGCCCTTTATAAAAACGCTGCCACAAGACGCATACAGCCGAAATAGAAACCCGGATTTATCAACTTTTCCATCAAGTTTTTCTCCTCGTCTATCAGCACTGTAGCATTTCATCAGCATTTCATCTATGCTTGATGTATCGATGTGTACTTCGTTCAAAGCACATCCTTGCAACTAAAAGTTTTTTTCTCTTTTGAGTCGGAAAACACACACTAAAGTTCGGAAACATCCCTTTTTGATCAGAAAATGAAATTACTAATTGGTAAAAAAATCGCTGCAAGGATGAACCAATCAATCTCATTAAAAATTATATTTCAATGTAAGTTTTGCCACTGAAGTTAATTAGGAATTTGGCACAAAATTAACAATTATGGATTACAGTAGAGTTGTGTAACTATTCATTAATCAATAATACATTTGAGTATATGTACTTATATTACACGCTCACCTACGCCTACACCTTACACCTACGCTAATATAGGTTTAAAACTGACAAAAGTTGAAAAACAAATAAAAAATCTTTATTTATTCAACATTTTAATCAACGAATGACTTAAGATTTGAATGGCGATCGCAGAACAGTACCACTGCATAGGTTTTTTACACATTTTACAAGCGGAAAAGTGGATGAAAGTTTTTTTTTATAAAATGGTTAAATATTGGTGTTGCTGCATCACTGTATATGTAGTCTTAACCCTAGAACACCATTGGTATTTTTATATTGTGTATGTATAGTAGTTTTTGAGTTCACTATTGGCGTCAGTGCGCATTTACATAAATTCTAATCATTACTTGACTTGTCATTACTTCTAATGGTTCTATCAATTTTTCATTTTTTCAAAATGAATTCAATTTTCTATGTTACTATAGCTATGTATGGTGAAATGTATGGTGAAACAAAAAATCACACACAATAGTGTTGCTGCATGCTAGAATTCTCCGAAGGGCAACTACATTCCATCAATTCACTTCATACACGTAAATCTGTTCAAACGGCTGATTTTTAGTACATTTTGAAGTTTTACCGTCGGCATTGCGATGTTGTTCAATAGACAGCGATTTACATTACATTGCCCCATTCCTGTGGCGCGTTCTTCCTTCTCAGAACCTAGTCTGACATGCTTCTAGCGCGAATATTCACAGCTCACTTGCCTCCAAAAACGAACGGTATACTGTTGCAAGAAACCCGATGAATAGCGAACAATGCAAGCGATAAGACGAGGGAAGCGATAAAGTAGAGTGGACTGAGACACTGAGAGGATCAAGGACACAAACACACGACCGCACCGGAATGGTGCTCCCAGAGGGAATATTTCAGTGCCAGCAACCCTGAAGTGTGCTCTAAGCGATGCCTCACCGCTGGATCCAGTTCGCTTTCAGTTCTGGTTCAGCGTATTTTAACTAAACCACCTATCCGGCACGCTTGCCAATTCCGTTCTCGCTATCCTTCGCCGGTACCGCACCCATGTAAAGTAGGATCATCATGACTCTTCACCCGGGTGGAGACGAGCCCAACAAAGGCTCGATTTTCAGTCCGACCGCACCGCAACGTGCGCCATTTGCTTGAAAATCCGCACCAATCATTCCGGTAAATAAACTTCATCGACGATGAATGATTTGAATAATCCTGCCTTCTTCCGATCTCACAGCGCTGAAGAGAGAAAGAGCACACGGACCGAGTGCTGTGTCTTGGAAAATAATGCAACCTCTGAATCTAACTAACCGACTACTAAGTCTGCAACAGTTTCGAATTGGTTTGGGTGAAGAAATACATTTTATCTCGCATAGCAAGAGATCCCAAATCGCTCCTTTGTGATGGTGAGAAGCAAAAATAATAATAATGCTTAGTCGGTTTCAAACAAAAAATAAAAACACTACGAGCCACCTAACGAGAATGAAATTTCGGTCCTCTCCGACGAACGAGCATAGGAGGAAAACCCCACGTTTTTAAAATGGTCCTCTCTTTCGGGATGCTAGCAATTCCGGCAATGGAAAAATGGGAACCGTACGTGCGTACGTACATCTCGGCAGTGGCCGGCGTCTTGTGTCGAATGCGAACCAATGCAACAGCCGGTCCTGCCAACGCTAAAGCCCAAAACCAAACCCAACAATCGCCCCCCCCCCCCCCCCCCCCACAGGAAAGATACAGATGCTGCCGCGTCACCACACGGAAGGCACACCGGTTACGTTATCGCATCGGCTTTTGCAACACAAGCAACACCGGCAGTAGGAAACCGAACCGATCTCATCGCACCAGCCTTCTGCGGTGTGTTGGTGTTAGAAATAGAAAATTACGTTTAAATTCGTAATCCTAAGATTTATGATTGCGATAAACGTAATTTTTAGTAATTCTCCATTCTCCACATGTCGGGGCCGTTCCCGAACAGTGTGCAGGGAGGGAGGAAAGCTGCAGCGTGGGTTTGGTTTTGAGAATCCTATCGGTTGTTCGCTTCATAGGGATGAGGCCGGTTTTTGCCGCTCTTCCGTGAATGAGAAATGGGTTACAATAAGCATTCTCAAAAAGCACCACAGCCTCCCCGCATACGGTTGATCCGCATTCGGTTGGCGATGGTTGGCGCACGATGAGCGCCCTATTACCAGGTGTGTTTGTGTGTGTTTGTTTGCGTAAATGTGTGACCCTTGAAATCTTCCACAGCGTGGAAAGTCTTGGAGAATGAGGGCGACTCCAAAAAACCGGAGGCATGAGAATGTAATCAATGTTGACTTTATGTGTTTTGAATATCAAATACACTTTCTTGCGGTAGCGGTTTCATGCCGCAGCGGGTTGTTCTACACCGCGGTACACTGATTCAACTCCTGCGGTCGTTGTGCTCTCGATGTTCCCTTGCCTTAGAGACATCTTTCCTCTGAAACTGTCATGGTTTATGCCCGAGAGGAACGACACACGATGCGCTTCTTCTTCCAAATCCTCGAGGGTAGACCTTTACCCAAGGCTTTCGTTGCCGGACGACTCGCCCGCAGGAACAATGTTTCCCGTTTTAGGGACGACGACTTGCACGACATACCGGTCACAAACGTCAACGAGCAGCGGTTTAATTCAATTCCCCTGCTGGAAATTGGCTGCTTTGCACCGGCTGAGCAATGCAGTTCAGAACGTGGTTTTGCTCGTGTTGACCATATCAAGCCCATATACTAGCGCACGGTAGCAAACGAATCTGGGCAGGTACTTTCGGTGCCTCATCGTGTGTTGGTTTTTACAAGCCATACACGCTACTGGTGCTGTTTTGGGAACATTTGCATCGTATGCCTGTGCATTATGGGGAATGATATGAGTTCCTCCCGTCCTTCGTTTGTTTGTTTTACTCAACGTTATAGTTGAACGTACTTCGGCATGTTTTACACCTTTGGCAAATTGAATTGTGGACTGGTTTGGAGAGCTGCAGACGATGAAATTGATAAATGTGACACTAGAAGGAAGGAGACTTAAGTGCGAATGAAACGAACCACATAGCTATATACGAAATTGTATTAAAGCTATAAATCGAAATTCTAGCCAAACATTTAGGATGTTTCTTCATATAACTTTGTATTACGTTAGGTAATGTGAAGCATTTAATTCTTTTATGTTTTTCACATAATGAAAACCATTGGTTGTGAATTATAAACACCTATAAAAAATGAATAAATTAAAAATTATTAATAAAAAAAATTATTAATAAAAATTAATTATTATTTTACAATCAAGGCAATTTTATTATTTTTATTCTGATTTTGCAAAGGCGTGAACTCGTTGCAGCTGATACGTCGCAAACTAAATGATGCTTTTTACTTATTCCCTCCAACTGTTTGCCCTCCATTTAACATGTCCAATTTAAATAAGATTTAAAAAAAAGTTAAATAAGATTTCAGCTTTATAATAACTACAAAATAGGTAAATTCACGTGAATTTCAAATGAGCTTAAACAAAAAATGCGATTATTAGTTTCAGTACAACGCCTGGTATTATTAAAATGTTATGTTCTGGTGTGCAATGAATTAATAACTAATATAATTTCAAAAATTTAAACTAAGAAGCGGCTTACTTTTTCTCCGCTGTTCCGATACGTTTTACGTTCGAAGCTCTTTAATGCGCGAGAGTTCACACTAATTGGAATGCATCGGTCACCATTTCTTTTCCATCAACGCTATACCGTACTCGATTTACCCGGTAATTTTCTCAATTTACCCGACCGACTGGCACCAGCACGATGCGTTTGCATTACCATTTTCTTCTTGTTGTTTTATGTGCGTTCATCATTACGCTACCTAGAACCTGGCAACCTTTCCCATAAAACCGTACACAGCGCAATTCGCCCAATAGCATGCAAAGCTACGCTTCTTCCGACGCAATCATTCGACAGGAAAACTGCAATGTCGCCGTAGAGCATGTTGTGATACTATCTAAAGGGGATACGGGCAGCAGTCCTGTATCGGTAGGAGTTCGTTGAAATTTATGGCAAGCTCGTTCGGATGAGCACCATGTATGTGATGCATGTGTGTGTAGGATGCGCACCGTAACGGATGCCGGTACCGGCTCCGCTCGAGAACAATTTGCGGATTGAAATGTCTTGTTGCATAATCATGGATCGTTGTCTTTTCCAAGCAGTGTTCGTCCGCCAACCGGGACTAACCTGTGGCTGCACCGATGCAGTACCATCCAAATGCTGCTCGTATGTTGCTGCCATCGATTCCGTAAAAGATGAGTAATGTCAAGAGCTTGTCTTGTTATTTGCACTTTCTCAGTATCGCTCAACGGCAGGGTCAAAGTATGAACGGCCAAAACGTTAGGTCTAAAGCGTGTTTGCACCGTCGCCTTTCGTGTACTTCAGAACTGCGAAAGGGTGGTACATGTGTGTTCTCCATACCCAGCGCAACCCTTTCCCTTCATGCATGCCTTTCTTCCGCTATGGTATAATTTTCAAATTATCACATTGTTTGCTGGTAAATATACTGTAATTAAACTGGGAAAATGGTTTCCCATTCATTTTAATATCAGCCATGGATACTATCGACGGTAGCAATCGTGATTGGGCCGGATTTGTGCGTCTGCACATCGAGCAGAATGCAGCTATTGGATTTATACCTTCGATCGAGCAGGTGTAGAGGTAGATCGAATGGGTTCGCTTGTAACGTTTCCTCGCTCGGTCATCGATGTTTGGGGAACGAATGCGTAGTGCCTTTCGCTCCGTTGGAAAATGCATGATTTCTCTATCTCTCTCTCTCTCTCTCTCTTGCTTGCAGTCCCATGTATGTCCTCCTATTTTCTCTTTTCCATATGGATGTGGCGGTGCGACTCCGGAATCGAAACAGGACTCTGACAGTCCCGAGGATTGTGCATTATCGGAGAGTTCGCGAGCTATAAATCTAATTCTAATTTAGCAGTGATCTTAATTATAAACCTATCTACCCGCGGCAATCAATACTGGACATCACAGCAGTGCATCAAGTCTTAATCACTGAGAATGGACAGCTTCTACAGTTGCATCCAAGCCCGAGGCCTGCGTTGGGTGCCCTCAAGCTGTAGTAAAAGACAGACACAGATTATGTGCATTTCATTTAGATTAAATACTGATTTGGAATGTAAATTTTGTTACGCTTCTAGTTTTCCCGAAAAAGGGTGCATTACCTGGGCATCCCACAACTTAACTATGATTTTTAATAAAGACACTCTTACATGTAATTAACACGAAAACTATAAGTATTATGATTTAAATTGCACATCCTTTGTTTTTCAAAAATTAGTTTTTTCAAGTATGTTCTATATATTATTTTAGTTTTACTACCCAAGTTTGATTAGCCTTAAGGTTTAGGTTGAGCTTAAGGTTTAGATTGAGTTTTATTCATGATACTTAAAATTAGAATTTCTTTTAATATCTCATACTTTCCGAATCAGTTTTCGTGGAAAATTTGTATCTTTTTTATGGATCTTTAAATATTCACGTCTTTTAATCTTTGAATAATCATCGAAACGCTTACGTTTGACCCAATTTCAACAATAAAAATATGAATGAACTTACATAATAAGAAGCAGTATTGCTTGCACATGAAAATATAGTAAATGATGTTTTGCCGAATTACGTGCAAATTATCTTGCTCAATTAAATCTATCTCACCACCAAATATTTTTAACTGCATTTTCACTGTAAAAACTCCCACCGTAAACATAACCAATAAATTATGAAAACATTTGAAACAAAATGCTATACTAGAAAAAATCGAACAAATATTTCATAAACAAACATAATAGTTCCAATATATGGTCAACACAAAATGAATGCTCTAAATGTTTTGAGATAAATATCAGGATATAATTGTACAAAGCATATTTTCTAATTGTTCAACTTATTTAGTATATATTAGCAAAATTGCTGCAACAAGGAGAAATTCAACAAACAATTTCAAACCCCTTTGTCTCCCACATCTCTCATATGTATTTGCTACTTACCAGCGTTGGCTACTAATTATCGATGTTTACATCCATTACATGATCAACTTATTGCAGGTCTTCCATAATCCAAACAAAGTAAAATGAAGTAGTAAACTATTTTCAATTAGCCCCATTTACTACTTATTGCATCCCGGATTTGCTTGACGAAGAGTGTTCTTTAGATTTCATTTGGCCATTCCGAGGCAACTGCTGGGCCAGCAAACCCCTCTGCGGCCCTTCAGGCAAATCTGGCGCCAGATAATTCACCTTCCCTAGCCACTCGGAAGCAACCCCCGGTCCTGCAGTTCCGGCTGCATTGGCTAGAAATTAAATTAATTTGCCCTCGTGCCTGCGTCAATGTCCCACAGGGGGAATGGTACGCGCCTGTATTACGCACTGGGCGCTCCATCGGTTGCCACTGTGCCAAAGTAGCGCCCTAGATGGAAACCGTTTAAGTTAATTACCCCCCGTAGAATTCCCGGGTGGGATTTTTGGGCCGCCTAAATTTGTTGGCCCAAGAGCCAAAGACCCTTTTTACACATGTTACTCATCCCTGCACCAGACTCCGGCAAAGGATGGTACAAACTGGGTTGGAGAGCAAAAAATAATCAGAATTCAGCACCGACAAAACAAAAAAAAAACTCCGAAATGGAAAAGAGTTAAGTGTCTTTCGGCGCGTAAACCATCGCTCCGCACTCATCTCCTCGCCTCTTCTCTCCCTCTCCTGCTTCGAACGAATGGGTAAGAAAAATTGGATTCGCGCCACAAAACTTTACATTCAATTTGTTGGAAAAATCACTCCCTGCTGCGGAATGCTACTTTGTTACGAGATGAGACGAGCTCGGAATGCTGACTTTGGGACTAATTGTGATCCCGTGAGCGTATTTGGCTCACTTACCACTTTTGTGACTTTGCTGTCAGTTCCAGCAGTGCCAGAGGCACTTATTTTCTCACCGGTTTAGCCGGCGGCCAGTACGTTGAGGTCGGACCGTGCCGCTGCTAAATGGATGCTAATTGCTGGTAATCGAGCACCCGCAGTCGAACGAATATCTCATTCTCCAAAAAAGTAAGCTCCCAGGGCGGGTCAGCGCATGCCGCACTCTTCCTCAACTCGTACATCGTTCGAGCTATCGGTCGCCATGGGTTACGAGCAACAAAACGAAAACAAAATGGTGAACGGTGTTTGTCATGCGTTGGAGAAGGGATTAAAGGTTGTTGTCCGCATCATAAAAGCAGATCTAGTCCTTCGCTAGATAGGCCCGAAGGTTAATTAGGGTACGGCTGAGTGGATTTTATCACACTGCCTGGCTGCTGCGGATGTATCTCGGGAAAGTCGTTTTTCAAAACCAATCCCATAGTCACAATGTGGTGTATTTCGCTACTAGCCACTCACGAGCCGATGTCTAGCAGCTAAACGACCAAAGTTCCCAGCTATGGAAAGTCATTCGATGGAGCGAAGAAATTGAAACCCGAAGTCGGTTATTGAACCCTGAAATGAGGTGATGCTTCCGTTTAGTGTCGCTTGAAAAAACCATAAGCAAGAAAATGTAAAGATAGCTATAGTGAAGGAATATATTTCCACTGCACAACACTAATTATTTCCCGTGCCTGTGCGACCGGAATGAATAGGAGGATAAAATTGTGGCAAACGAAAGGCTTCGCATTACAATCGAGAAAGAGTCTCTCTAAGGTAATTCTGCAAAGAAATCATTGTTTCTTCGTGTAATGTTTCGCTACCATAGTCATCCACTATCACTTTAGTCATCTAAACCGTTTTTAACCTTCACTATAACGCCACGGAAAAGGTGGCGCAGGGTGTGCAGAATGCTTGTGCATTCGGAAGCAAAACTATTTCAAACCACCCCACCCCAAAACTAGCTCACCTCCGTTTCGTGGGCCAAGTCGCTAGATAACAATACAACAAAACACTCCCGGACAACAACGCAGCCCAGAGAGTAGGGATGGATTCCGGAAGTCGATTTCAAGCCGGATTTAACGATAAAAATGAGAAATATGAAACCGGAAGCGAAAACGAACGGGCTGAAAAGTTTTTTCTACCCTATTTCGGTGCAATGCCTACAGATGGGTGAGCACAAAACAAAACCGGGTGCCGAAGGATACAAAAAAACGACGACTTCGGCGCTTCAAGCTAGGATCGTTTCTCACACGCTGCGAAGTTCACCCGGAACGAACGTGCAGATGAAAAGAAATGATGAACTATTTTTCCCCACTGACAGTTTTCTAGTTTCCATCACCATCGTCAACCCGCTATTCAAAAGGATCGCTCATTTTTCTCTTTTTGCCGTGCCTACTTTCGTGAGGATAGTTTGCGCTACCAGCGCACAAACGATGCTCCAGCTCTTTCTAGTTCTATGAAATGGGTGGCTTGCAAAACATAACCTGAGGCCCACAGACTGGGTGGACTAGTTTTTGGGTCGTTTTCTTGATACCTTCACCAAAGGTGTAAAGCGTTTGACTTGATCGTGAAAAACTCGTGGAGCGTGGAATCGCGTCGACAAAGACTTCCCGTTCTGGTAGGGAAACTGAATGGAAACAACACCCAGACACGCACATACAAACACACGGCTTAAACTCAACTCAATATGATGCGAAAGTTGAGAGTGCATTACGGAACTCATCCCCGGAAGCGGGTTGTGGAGGCGTCGACTTCGTTGGGGTTCACCCATTGGGCGCCAGTTGGTTCAACTGGAAAATTGAGTTTTGCAAGCACTCGTCGTTGGGAAAGCGTCAAAAAAGAAATCGCTCTCTTAGTCCATAACCTATGTCAGCAATGTGCGCACTTCCAGCGGAATGAAGCAAGCATGATGATGCTGATCCTCCACAGGGCTTCCGGAAAACGGCTGTCAACCGGGTCGGTGGCGTACCAAAAAATTGCCATTTTAAACCGGGCAATAGCTTTCTTAAGTCTTTAGTGCAGGTCCCGTCTTCACTCGATGTAGCTTCTGCCCAGCTCATACTATTTACGTAAAGTATGAATATTTCTTTGGGTCAACAGTTTGAACGCGAGCATATTTAGTGCTGTTTTCGCCCTCTTCCACCATTCTCTACCGTTCAGGAGACTTCTCTTACACATGGTAGCTGGAAATGAATTCGCTGTGGACTGAAAGGATCAGTTGGAATTGTTTCGTCGTTTTTTGCGTTTTATATTTCGCTAACTATCTTTGCCAGGCGAAAGCCTTGTGTACCTTCTCTTAAACTTAGTGTGACTCATTTTTTTTATTGTCATCATTATTTTTTTGTTGTTAATGCTTTTCCGGGATTTTTTGGCCGTTTGTTGGTTTGCTGGCAGGATAGAAATGGGAGAAGTCTTACCAATGTAAAGACTGCGCAAGTGAAGTAAATTGATTCATCGTAGCAGCTAGACGAACATTTTCTTCATCCTTCTCGTTTTCTTGCTAACTTTACATCAATTCGTATCATTACTCAGATGTTTTTCTTATCTTTGTTATTTTTGTGTACCACTATCATTTTTGTACCGGGATGAAGGTTTAATACGAGTGTTTCGTTAACATAATTTTGGGTTACGTTTTGGGGTTTTTTTTTATAGTTGTCGTTGTCTAAATCACCATTCAATCACCTTTGAGTATTTAATCACTTTATGAAGCAATCACTTTATGATCATGAAAACTGAATCTTCCACTTGAGGTTAAAAATGACTACCCGAAAAATGTAAAACAGATTAATTGAAAGTTTGAAAAGTAATCAACACATATTGATGCTCATAGTTTTCAGTTTCTTATTGAAACTGAACATATGTTTCACAATTACTTTACATAATTTTAAGCGCGATTCGTTGACAGTACTCCAAAAAGTTAGTTACATCATTTACAATTATCACTACATATCTACACGTATAAAAAATAGCAGCACTTCATAATTTAAATCGAACTTTCAGCCTCAGTAACGCATCAAATATTTACGCATTATTCTTGATAATATGTATTTACTTTAAAAAAATTAAACACACATTACTGTTGATTGAAGTATTCAATACGACGAAGATTAAACTACACGAAGTAATAAATTGCTCATCCATAACTCATTTTCCAACGCGTCGTGATTTTAGCCTGTAATTCAAAATTCATTCGTCATGAAAACTTTCTCCCACTTGCACCCGCGGCTAGACAAGTTTTAGCCTTCGGCTCAATGAAATCACTCACCGAACACACTAAGTTCATCATTTTTGACAGGTGCTGGAGATAAGTCTATTCAAGTTTTATACTTCACTCCTTTTCGGGTTAGGTTTCTTGGGAAGCGAAATATTGGAGAGGGGACGATCGTAACCACATCGTCCGGGCCGTGGAGCTCAAAACAGCCATAATTCATCCAGTCGTCGTCGGTAGCATACCCATAGCCGCACAACACGACGAAAATTCTCGTTTGCTTTTTTTGTTTGCAGTTTTGTAAGTGAAATTTATTTCGCACCCACCAACCCATCCTAATACACATGGCGCCAAACAACCGACAAAAGTGCTTTCATTCTTTCTACGATTAGCTCCATCCGGTTTGGATGTTCGCCTCGCAGCTTTGTTAAACGATGGGCTGTGGGAATGCTTCCGGTTGACGATGATCGAGATGAGTGATGTGTTTCGGTATCGGTGTTTTTCTAGCCAACTACATTAATTACACGTTATAGATGTGTGGGAAAAAAGGAATGAAGAATGCAAACGGAGTGCCCTTTGGTAAGAAATATGGATTTGGCATGGTTGACTAGGAACACGTTATTGAATGAGAATAATGAAGGCTTTCCATCTTGGACCCATAGAAACACAATACGTCAACCATAAAGCAGCAGAACTTGAAGCAGATATTTATGACTGTGCACTTGGCGATGTTTTAGTATTGGTAACAAGGTTTACCTAAACCAAGCACAACGGCTCATAAAACCTACAATTATTTCAAAATTTCTTGTCTGAACGCTGCAAATGAAAAGGGTAGATATCATTTATTTGTAGAAAAGAAAACAATACATCGGTAAAAATGATTTCCAACAAAGCAACGATCCATTTGCCAAAGTATGGCGACATAAATGAAGCAAATAATTAATTTTCCCCACACCCATTACGATACTTTTCCTGTCAAGTATCCTTCGTTCAATTGATTTTATTTCATTTACCATTATTTTACCACCGTGAAATGGCCATCCTATCGTCTTCTGACTTCACCAGGTTCAATCGTGTTCCCTGATTTTCCCTGTGGGACTACCTTTAACCTGTGCTTGTGATCCTTATGGGAAACGGCAAAGCCGACGACAAGGGAATGCGAGTGATGAGGCGATGAAAGGCGATTGCGTTCTAGAAAACACGACAGTTCTCCTCATCATCGGTGGTGGTAAAGGAAAGATGGCAAGGATTTTGAAGCAAGTCGCAACATCACCTCGATAGAATTCCAAGCAAACCCGTACACTTCGTCACTTTGAACGAAACATCAAAGATAGAAGAAAAGCAGTACGACCGACACCAACCAATCTCCGGGGATGAGTGAGTTTTAATAGAAACAGTTTTTCCGCACACTAATTAATTGGCCAACGGGGTTGAGACCCTCAATGGTTGGCCTTTTCAGTGAACGTAGATACAATGACTTTGGGATGACGGTTCGTGATCTTTGGCGACAATCTTTAATGCAGCTAAATGAGGCTGTTTAATCGTTTAAACTCCTAATTAAAACAGCTCAGTTGGTTTATCAATATCCTGAAAGCATTATGGTAACATAGGTCACATATTTCACAGTTGATTCAATTGCATTGTAAAGTGAGTACAACATTTGAAATTTATATTTAAATAAAAAATTATACAACTAAGAGAAATTTGTTAAATCATCGTTTGGCACGTTTAGCAATAAGGAGTATAAGGACTTCTTGAATAAAAAAAAACACTTTGTATAATTTCGTATAGTTATTTATCACAAAGTCTACTCTTCCTGAATTCAAAACCCTATCTTCTCTTTGGCATCTAATGTTATAATTCATGGAACCACCTTACTCTGTAGTTTGAATTTTTAATTTAATAATTATTTTTTATACGGTAATTAGTAAATTAGGGTAATAATTGAATACGTCCAATAACGTTTTAAACTATTTCTGAATTAAATTTTTTTCTTATTCATTTCATGTTGTTTAATTCGTCTTGGCGTGATATATTCTACTGATTAGGTAGAAATTCTCCTCACGGGTTAACCAATTTTAGTTAGCGAGAAAAAAATACTTCGAGCTATAGACATTATTCGCTTCGAACATAACTATGTGATAATAAAATATTATTATTATTTCCAGCTGCTATAATAACCGCTGGAACAATCCACCTTTAAAAGAGGTTCACAATACCTAAATTATCATTCCAAAGCATAGTTGTGAAAGGGGTTTAGTTTTCGTTGAAACAAATGTTAAATAAGAATGCTAAAATATTCGTTATTTAATGAGATAAACAGCACTTGTATGCGGCATTAAGATATGAACAAACAACAAAAACCACCGCAGCTACGATGCCAATACGCTGAAAAATTCAATCCCATCAAATCGTCCTCTTACACTATCGATCAACCCATTCAATGTCCGTGCTTGTTCTGCGACCATACAGTCCGATTGAACAGGGATTTCGGAATTTCCTCTTGTACCAAAGCAGTGCGCTGTGAAATACTACGTGGTTGGGCGAACATACAATCCTTTCACCAATTCCTACCTTTGACCGTCGCCATCGTCGTGTGCAGGTGAATGTGAAAGTTTTGGAATAAAGCTCCAGGCCAAACGACGCGTGCCTCTCCTTCCTCGTACCCATCGGTTGGCCTAGTCCCGAACTCAACTGCACATATATTCGCGCGCGCCCAACGTTCGTAAGCAAAGCTCGGAGGGTAAACCAATAAAATAAATTATACGTAGTGGAATTGAAAAACTTTTCCCATATACATAGACACACACACATACAAACATTCACCACCGCAAACATTATTCACTTTGTACAATAACGTATAAAATAACCCGCTACCACTCATACACCGTACCTTATGTTAAGTGTTCTTTTCATTTCGAGCCCTCTTCCCCTCGCTCGTCGTTGTGGTCACATACAGTGACGGACTGCAGCTTGCATCGCAATGTAACTTCCACGCCATAGTGCCAGTCTCTAAGACGGGAGGACAGCAACAAAAAAAGGCTGTCTCAAAGCAACATTCCCACAATAAATCATGTAGCCCGCTGCCGGAATCGGAGAAATGCACCTTTGAATTGGTGGCAGCAAGCTAGTGAGCGCTTCGGCATAGTTCGGCACGGCGTTACGGCGTTCATATCGTCAGATTCGTCAGCTTTTTCAGCGATTTTTTTGCTCGCATTACTTCGCGATGCTTCGAAGATGTCTACGGCGTGAAACGACAAGACCACAGCGGTTACGGTTGGTGGCATCGTGGTTTTTTTTATGGAACCCTATGGAAAACCTTATGAAAACAAACATGTAGTACGTTTGTAGCTACTACAGCCTTCGTAAATCCTCCTGCTAGTGTATGTTGGTGTGCGTATCCTAACTTACACTGGAGCTGGCTGCCAATAATTTCAATATGAAATTTCTGCTTGGTCAAACCAATCACTCACTCACACATACAGACACGCACTTAAACATAAACGGCACCAGGCAACGCTAAGCAGGATTTGGAAGGAAAGGGAGGTTCCGAATTCGCATTTCAAACATATGCTACCATGAAAAAGCTTTGACGACCCGCGCCTGTTGGAGTGCGACCATTTACGAGACACAGGTGTGTGGTAAATGGAAAACGGATGGGAACCGAGAAAAATCTAATATTTGTGTGTCTGTGTGTGTATCCGCATGTACGCCGATGAACAGCATTGACGGTGTAGAAACGAATGGTGGAAAATTTGTTACCAAAATCGTTACCAATATTACTTCCAGATCGATCACAGCTTACCCGGTTGTGTGAAAGAGTGAAAGACATGTGACAGAGAAAAATGAAGAAAAGTTTTGTCCATTCGCAAAAAAAATAACATGACAGCGATGTTTCTGAAAGGTTTTCACACCCACACGGAAGACGAACGGAAAACTTCTATTCACGCGCTAGTATTTCAACCGCAGAAAACTCTGGTCTGCAGGTTGTCTGCTCGTAAAAGTAAGCAAATTGTTAGCAACCATCGAATTAGCACGCCCCAGCGTTCATCCGCTTTTCGATTCTAATCCTTCTATGGCGCACTGTGTGCAAAGGTAGTGACGGTCGTTCGTTTCGCTACCAACCAATAAACCTGCTGTCAATAGGAACAATCTTTACTACTATCGCGGCAATAGCCGCTAGCAAATATCCTCCCCAGACCATCCGTTGCCCTCACGAGATACCATACAATTGCCACAAATTAACTGTGTGTAGACCACTGCAACGATACCCAAAAAAAGCTCCTGCCACGGGTGGTAGCAAAACATAAAAAGGCTACAAAAAAGCATGCAAAACTATCCATACATCCACTGCGCTGAGGACGCTTTAGCTTCGGGGAATTTGCAAGTTGCACAGTTTGCCAGCCGAACTCGATCCGTTTGCACGCTGACGACCTGAGCTGCCACCAGTTGGCCTGAAGGTGAATTTTTCACCGAATGGAAAAAGTTTTAATTAACGGTGGGACATTCCTGCGCTGCAGTAGAAGGTCGTTTATCGCTCCTTTTGTCGTGCCGGTGTAATGCGTTTTTCCGTATCTCGGCTTTGGTGCACCGCGGGCATTCGCTCAAAAAATGCATGCAATGTGAGGAAGTGGCACAACAACCAAAACACACACACACACACACAAAACCTTATGCACAGATATGACGATCAAATCGCCATCTTGTGGTAAGTGTAGGAAGGTTTTTTTTTATTGCATCACCAGTTAGTGTTTAGATAAAAACGAGCATCGATCCTGCATCCTAGCAGAGTATGTAGATGAGCACGATTCACGAGAACCATTGAGAGGAGAGTAGATAAACACTCAAACACGTTTACAATCGGAAAAACGACAAACGAAGCCATGCATTAATCCCTAAACGGTTGGGTTACATTCAAAGGCTGCATTTTTTTTTTCTATGTTGATGCCAATGCAGCTCATGCAAAACGCTGCAGCATATGAAACCAAAGCTGTTTTCCTGATGGGAAATAAGCGTGATTTGAAACAAAGAAAATAGTTCGTGTTAGCAGTCGTTTCAAAGGCGCAACCGAACAGATCCAGCAACGGAACTATTCAGCAGAATTACTCAAAATGGTATGTTTTCGATTTACTACGGATTGCAGGATCAGTATATCAATAGCTAGAAATAAAAGGATCACAAATCATAATTGAACACAATAGTTAATCATCACTTAATTAGCATTACAGTTAGTACCTTCAACTCAATTCGAACGATTTATTTGTACATTTAAATGAGTAACGGCCTGGTCGTATTGCTAATTCGAACGAATTTAGTACAAGGGCTTTGATGTAAAAATAGATATGATTAATGAATTACTTTTATTTTATGACTTGCCTCTTCAGTATTTCATTAGAATTTCATTAGTATCATTAGTATTTCATATTTATCATTTAACTGTACAACAACAAATGTTGCAAAAGAATGAATTGATAAATATAGATACATTAAATGAGAACTCTAAAATTTTTGATACTATTTTTGATCCTCTTCACATCACACTTTAAAATGCAAATTGATTGTTTTAAATTTTCTATCCTTAAAGTCTAGCCTAATCCATTAAAAAACGTATATATTTTAACAAATCTTTCAAATTGCCTAGCATAAGATTTGGTTAATGAGTTGGATAATTCTAATAATCTTGGGTTGGATATTTGCAATAATCACTTTTTTGTCATGCATTTTCCTGATTTTTAATGAAATCATAACCCTCATAAATGGTTCATAACGATAAAAAAAGATTGATAAAATAATTTATTTCTTCTGCATAAATTCGCTGCGTATCGTGAAATTGACTCTAAATTGTGGTATTAAATAAAGAACGATTAGTTTCCGTGAATATTTGGTGATATCTTGCATTAAACTGTCTGTTTTTATATATAATTCATTCGTTCATGCATTCATTTTATCAATGTTTAGTTCGTTCCTAATCCATGTCTGATCTCAATAAACATTATTGTAGTTGATTATTGTAATTACGAGAAATTCATCTTTCCTTTAAAAATTAAACAGTTTTAAAGAATAACTTTTAAAATATGGGCTTGTTTTTTTTCTTGGTAATGATCGAAGTCATATCTGCCGTGTTACCGGTTTACTAAACTGATGTTACCAACATAGCTGGTTTGTCCCACAACGCTAGGAGGAGATGGTCCAGATGGGAAAGTGGTAGTTATACTGTGGTGCTAAAAACCGGCACCGCTACCACTGTTTGTTAAAGTATTCCATAATGTATAAATAAACGAAAATAAAAATAATATATTTGAAAGGCAGCTTACTATTTGCGAATCCGGTAGAACAATTTTAAAACAAAACTGAACCCATAGCTTATCCTTAAACGACACCAACGCTTCCCTAATGATGAAATCAAGTCAACTTCATCAGCTGACTCAGAATAAAACCAAATGCCTGCGCTAGCAACATGGCACAAGTGACGGAAATTTGACTCGCACTATTTTTTTGGCTCTCGCCAATCGTTCTAGCTCTCGTTATGACTCTCGTCTCGATTTCTGTCGCTGGGGCAGTCTACAGTGCTACCCAGTTGCCCCAGTTATCTATTTTGCACTATTTCGCACCGAGACACAGCGCTACGGCTTCGCCCGCAGTCGCGTGAGTAATCCTCTTAAGCACATTATACAATACATTTAAATCTTTCACTCCAGCTGACAAACTGAGAAGACGTGCGATTTTATTTTCCCGGCACTCAATGAAAGCGTCGCCGGCGTTTATTGTTGTGCCCTTGTGCCGCAACAAGCGGGCGTGTATTTGCAAACCAGCGAGTGGAAATGAGTGTAGGTGGCAGTAGGGAGGAAGAGTTGGCGGAAGGAAAGCTTCCAATCTGGGACCAACGGAGCGAGACGTTTAAAATGTGATTATCGTCTTCATTTTATTTCCGTCACTCTTTGCACGTTCGGATGGGCCGCGGTGTGAACGAAACGATAGCACTGGCAGAACAGAGAGCATTTCGTTCCTGCCGTTGCCGTTTGACCGTGGTCGAATCACATTTCTTTGCTCGTTTTAAAACCGTACCGTTCGTTGGTTTTCCGGTGTGTATGTGTGTGAGTGTGGTGGTCGGTATCAACTTGGCGTTGACAGCCATCAGCAACAGGAAGAGCATCCCGAATCATTCGTTAGTTCTGAACGGTTCAACGAGCGTGCTATGAAGAATGGTCCGATCGGCCGTGAAGATGGCCTGTCGACATTAATGACGATTTTTTCATCGCTTCCGCTAACTTTCAATCAGTGTGAAAATATCTGATTCCAAACGTATCGTTGTGGTTTGAATGTTCGTGCACCATGTACAATAATGTCAATGGCGCGTTTGACGTTTGGTGTTCTGTTTGTTATATTTTTCAAGATATTCTTAAACCAAGTTTAATATTGTTTCTTTAAATTAAATTTATCTACCTAGAACCAAACCAAATAACTAATTACTGAAAATGCGGACATTAACGCATATTGTTCAAGAAGGTTAGTTAATTCCGAAACGACTCGCAATCGTTCACACAACCCACACATGAATAATTGATTAAGCGTTGGCTTATGGGTGAAAGCCATACTCAATGTGTGTGCTTCTAATTAGAATAATTCTTTGAAAATTTGTATCATTGATTAACGGTTGCTACTTAGGATTAAATTGTCGAAATCTACATTTCCATTATCTAATCTTTTATTCATACGATGGAGACGCCTGGTGCCCCGTGAGTACGAACGAGTTTCATAGCGTATGAAATATGCAAATGAAAAAGCACTCAAAACATTGGCATGGCACAACACACAATTGGCATGGTTTTGACATTACATTTGAAATCTTAGTTTCAATCAGCTCACCTAACAGGCTCAACAGGCTCGTTTCATTTGATTTGTTTGAGTAATAAATAAATATGTAATAAAACATGATTAAAAACACTCTTCTAACATTTTACTACTACTCGTCATACGAGGCAATGATCACAATCAAACAGTTGTACTAATTTCACATCACACGTAGTTCAAGTTAATTCAACATACTATACAGTTTTACTAGATACACCATATTATTTACTAAAGTTACACAGAAGTAGAAAACTAATCGTCACTAATACGCATTCTTTTAAATATCAACACTATCTTTCAAGCGATAAATTAATTATTTTCATGTTATCGAATCACCTTTATGTTAATCAAACTTACATTGTCCTGTACTGCATATGTACTGCACGAAAATATTTACCTAGCCATTTATCCGCTATCTGATCATCATAATAATTCTGTAACATGATATTTTGCGTTACCCACGCAACACTAGACACAAATTTAATCTAACTATTGGACATGTGTTACCAACACGTTGGCTTTATGTATTTGATTAACGCCTACCATCATTGTATTTATTTTTAAGCACTGTTTCCGAGTGTAATCAAAATCTCACTCGAGCTGTATGAGCCAACGAGAAAATCGTCCGCTTTCGTAGTGGAAACATAAATATTTTATGTGTCCACAAATAAATTCCATCTTCAATAGGTTTTCCGCACGAATGCGGCGTTGAAACAAAGGCGACGATTACTGACGCTAAGCCCTGAATAAAATTATACCATCTTGGTAGCTAGGTAACGAAACGACGTTACCGAAACGACGTTACTTTCATGCCAAGCATGCTTCTTACGCGGTAGCGCCACAGTCGCACACTGTCAACAAGATATTGATGCACACCGATAGTTTGCTGCCATGTCCGCTTTGGAGGCGCCATGTGGCTCAAGTACTTCGGCGCAAAGTGCCGAAATTGAAATACTGTGAATAGTAAAGACGGTTTATGGACGAATAAAATCACATCTCTAGCATGGCTGAATCGCGATCGAGTCCCGATTACCGGTGTTGGGATGTTACCCAGAAATCAAATACCAACATCAATCGATGTCCGTCTTGTCGTAAACGGCAGCAAAACGAGTAGCGCAGTAAGAAATCAATAAAACCGCATTTCTAGTGAGTGCTACTGTTTTATGAATGCCCGGTAGGTTTTCCCGTTTCGCGAAACAAGCTTGTGTTATAATCTATCAGACCAATTTGTTGGCACATGCTTTGTCTCGTGTGTGAAATGATTTAATTAGAGTAATTGTTTCTAAGTACAATGTTTTGCGTTCTGCTTTCAGGTTGGCACGGAAGCCACGGTTCTGCATCCAACGCACGACAATCTGCACTGGGCATCGCGGGATCTCATAATACAGGTATTTTTGCTGTAGTAATTCATCTAGTCTATCACGCTTGCTAAACTGACGATTTTCTTTAACAGCTATTACCCTCCCACTACACTACTGGTCAGCTGATACTGCGGTGTTTGGCAGAAGTGGGAACCATCTACTCGGAAGTATCACAAGCTCCGCTAGAATCGAGTCGAAAAGAACCCATACCGGAGCGAGGTGAGCATAGCTCTTTTTGTTAAAATCTGGCTCGCATGAAATTGGGGTCGTTTTGACACAAACACAAATCGTCACCTCGTCATCGTCACGTTTCCAGCGATTGGTTCATAATGATGGCGATGGTGCTGGTGTTGAAATGAAATTATCTGATTAATCATCGGCCTTATCAATGGCACCGAGGCCCGTAGAGCAAACCATGCATGAACGATCCCATTTGCGAACATTAGCCTATGCAAACACACCATTAGAAGCGGTGTCAAAATGTCAACAATTGAAATGATAATCAAGTGCGTTATAAATTATGCACCGCATTAGTCACCACCATCACCACCACCATGACTGGCCGCTGTTTTAACACAGTGCAGTGAAAGTGGTGCACCGTTTAGCAGACGGGAATTAAACGGTAATGAAGCCTTTTGAGGGAAAATTTCAATCCTGGCAGCGTGCTCCACATCGTTAGCATTATGTGAAGCAGCTTTTCATTAAGTTCGTATATTTTAAACGATTCTAATTAAATGGGAAACACGGGTGGTAAATTGCGTATTATTCAACACATAAAATATAAATAGTTGTGGGATAAGGGACAGGAGGGTTGTAAAAATGTTGTAGGTTTAAAGAAACATTTTTTTTCTTTTTGTAAATAACATTATGCAAAAGTATAGTTGTACACAATTGGAAAAAAAGAATATCTTTGCAATTCTTCCTGCATTTTGTCTGTGTTAGATGAATCTGGATGTGAAATTGTTGCTGTATGACAATATTGAATTGTTAATTTTTCATTTCAATAAGCAAACTCCAGTATGTTTCATCGTAAGAACACCAACAGGATTTGTTGTTAACAATAAAATTGGCTCCGAAAATTTCAGCCATCGTCCCACAGCAGATGATGATGATTGCTCTTGTCACACACTTTGTGTAAAAGTTGCTTTCTATTTTCTGCCCACCCCACCTTACCTCGCTGTAACTGAGCCCCACCTGCAAGAGTTCGTCTCAAATACGACCGACTTTTGAATGAAACTCCCACACAACATACTAACCACACCGATGATGCTTGTGCTCGTGTTACCGCTGGGGGTCGAAGAGGATCGGAGAAAAAAGTTTATTTATTGCAAAACTTCCACTGGGCCATGTCGTATTGCTTGAAAATATGTTTAGTGTGATTTTCCTTTTTTCAACCGGACCTGATGTACGGCGTGCAACGGGTACAGCTTTGTAACAATACACTCCACACGTTGCGATGCTTCCGGGAGGCATCTTCGATGGCCATGGTCAGTTTGCTCGGTAGCGACCTTTTTCAGGTCAATTTTTACCATGCCCGATCCTACTGTGCACCGTTATTTACATTTTCCAGTCAAACGTAGCCTACGTAGTTTACGGTTACAGCCGCACGGATGGTCTCTTTCAGAAAACGTTTTGACCATGGTTCTCTCTTTACCCTTTTAACGAACTAACAAAAATCATCCGATCCCCACTCCTAGCTTCCATTACCTTCAGAAAGCCCAGAGATAGTTATTTTTGATTTTTTGTTTTAGTTCGGGCACGGTTCGTGACGCTTTTTCCGACTCATCCACTGCAAATAAAACATAGAAAGATGTGGATAACGGATACTCACACCAATCTTTCTATGCATCAAATTTGTTTGTTTTTTATTTTTGATTTTTTTTGTTGCTCGTATTTTGTTTCTCTCCTCTGTCAACACTGATCCGCTATCACTCACTCGACAACAACCTTAAAAAGGTTGCCACCCCTGGGCAATGACATGAAATTTCCATCACCACAGTGTTGGGCAACCGACCCAACGTACTGAAATGACCAAGTTGAACTGGGTTATAAGGCCACCGTCGTAAAGACGAAATGGGTATAATGATAACGTTTAACCACATCCTGCTCTACTATAGACCTAACATGAACAAATTGAGAGATCTAGTCGTTTTTGCCACATTTTGAATACTGTTTTTTAGAGAGGAAGATGTTTAGACCTGCAATGGACAAACTATACCACTCTATACATCGTGTATATGATATTTAATGAAATGATATAGCAACAATATCACATCTTCTAGTACAAATTTTCAAACGCATATCAAAATAACCGCTGTTTTAACAATTTAATACTTTGGGCTATTTATTTTTCTAATTCATCATTCTCGCAATCTCCAATATATATAGCTGATCCACTCATTTAAAAGTTTCAATCCAAAAAGTTTTGCTTTCGTCATTGCTATCCGGTTCAAGCATTTCATAGCGAGTTCCAAATACCAGTAGACCGCTCTTTTTTAGATTCATAGAGCTCGGCCTGAATTGGTCGAAAGGTGTAAACCCTCCAGAGAAATAACGCTATAGTAAACAACGATTTTGAAATCTCAATGTAAAAAGGCTACTCTGAATAGGTTGGTTAGGATAGTTACAAAAAACAACCCCTTTCAAAGCGGTCCGAAGCTTGCTCTTGGACACGATAAATTGCTGTCAAAAGTTGGCAAGATCTGAATTAAGAATGAAGATTAGATGCGAATAAATGTTTTAGCGTAGCACATTATTACTGTACTCACACAACATGGAATAAAAACTCTTGCCGCCTGGAATAGGGAGACCGTTGGCAACATCAGACAAGGCAGAAGTCTGCTCTTGTTTAGAGAGCGACCCATTCGTAGCGATGGGCTTTTCCCGACGGCTTGTCAGCAGACAAGTGGTTAAAAGGGGTCAATTTGGTAGGACGAGCAGAAATTGCTTTTTGCAAACATCCTTCCTGTTTGGTTTGAAGAGGGCGCTTTCATCTTGTTGCGCCCCTTTGAACGCTTTCCTGTTTGTCAAGATGAAATTCTTTCTTGTCACATTATGCGATTGAGTTGTCTTATTAGAGCGGTGCGTCGGTTGCTTTACGCCAACCCCGGATGTGTGCAATTGCACGATTAAAGCTCTAATAATGTCGGCGTCTAGAATGTCCAGCCTCCGACATTTGCGGAGGCATTTCGAGACGGATGCCTTTAATTAAAACCGGAAATGAAGCAAAACAAGACGACGCTTGAAACAAATTAAACTGATCGCCGGTCAGGACAAACGGACGAACGTGCTAGCGAAGGTTGCGACTCCAACGCTGAGATAGGTACCGTAACCGCAAGAGGCCGTCTATAGTTGACAGCTAATTTCAGTTCCCGAAGTTGTGTGGAGAGACGGATTGGGGCCGATCAGGAGAAATTTTTCACCACAACCATGAGCTCTCGACGACACGTCTCAAGCAGGGGACCCAAAGCAAGACGATAAAAAACAACACATACAAACATCCGACTCCGGCACAAATCGGAAGCACCCCATTAAAGCAGAAGGATGAGAAAACATTTTTTCCTCATACATCCCCGTTCTCTCACTGATTTCCATCCTTGTCGCAGTGCGTATCCCCTTTCCTTATTGGCTCGACCGAGTCACCGTTGCCGTGGCAACCAAGCGAGCGAAAGCGAACGTGTGACAACGATGTCGAAAACACGACGCTTACAAACATGAGTGGTATCGAACCGGAAACCTCCAGACACCGGAAGCTTCGGGCGAATGGTGAAAGCCGATGGTAAGACAGGAATCGAGACGGGACGTTCTGTTTCATGGAACAGCAACGGTACGAACAAATCGAGCATGACGCCATTGGCTATCGGGCGAAATACGGATGAACTGCACGGATGGACGACGGTCGATCCAAGTGTTGATTTGTTACTCCCCCGGGGTATTCGAAATGGAATGAATGAATGGGTGGAACAAAAATTCATTCAGGCAAATTGTTGTTGTCCGGCATTGGCAATAACGAACATTGAACAACACCACCAAAAATAGGGACAGTCGTGAAGATGTCGCTTGAAACGATGTGTTGGATGTAAAATTGATTGTGTCGTAAATGGAAAATTTATAAATTGTCTCACCGGATGGGACACATCCGGAATGCAAAAATCAGGAACATCGCGACATTGACATGAACATCGTAATTCGACGACGTATTTGGACCAGTTGAAATGGGAGGAATGTGTACCGAAAAAAAATGTAAAAAGAGCTTATGCTACATCTCAATCTACGAGTTTTGTTATCCATTTCAATTGTTTCTTTATTCCACCATGTTTGAAGATGTTTCACGAGAGATTTAGATCTATAATTTTTGTATAAAATTTGTTTGATATATCACATTATTTGGGCTTTCAAGAGTTTTTGCTGGAATATCGTTTAGGAGGGAAGCTTCCACGATTCATTTGCTAGAGGTCTATTGTTACATTATAATTGGGTTTTTTGCTTTGTATGAAACGAATTCAAATGCGTTTATAAATATCTTACTATCAAGAAAAATTTGCAATTCAAAGTAGCTTGTTATACAGATCTAAAAAGTTCTTAAATGGTTCTTAAAAAGTTCGGTCGAAATATTTACAACGTTTTTGCTTCCCTTTAAGAAAGATCCATAACCTTTTGCCTCCCTTGAGGTAAGACAACAGTTATTTCAAACATCAAAGTAATCAGCAAGAAATTATAAATTAGGATGTGAAGTAAACGGATTGATGGTGGCTGGGCACTGGAAAAGTGATAAATTATTATTAAATTATGTTTTTTGTAGGTTTTTCAGAAACATAGTTTTGTACAATATATTTAATTTATAAAATATTTAAACTACTTTTTTGGTCAACACATGTACCTGTCATATACCATGTACCTATCTGCAAAATGATCTTAAATCGATGAAAACTATGCAAGTATATTTATAGTAGAAATAAATTAGTAATTTTATGGCCAAATTAACATATTTCGTCCCAATTCTTTTAGTCGTCATAAAGAAACTCTGACAAACATCATACAAAACACTGCGTACTGCTCCTCAGACACTCTTTTTCGCGAGAACCACATTTAAACAACTTATTTATCAATTCCCACCGCAATTGAAACTTTTGCCATCAATGACCTGTTCGGAAGACACAAGCACAACAACACAACTTTTTTCCTAGGATTTATTTCACGCTTCACTAGGACAGCACAAACAAACTGTGCAAAACTCTTCATTCAAATCAACTACAAGTCACTTTGGGACACTTTACGCCAACCCAAAGCCACTTCAGGTCTCGGTCGCTAAAGCAGCTGGTCCAGTCTCGCGGGATGCTAGCCACACGGGGGACACCGTCAGGCAAACGAAAGCAGAAAAATGCGCCACAAAAAAGGAAAACAATACGAAACTTTCCCCCAAATGACTACACGACCATGATACTTTCAATGGACTACTTGCTATATTTGTTCTGCACTTTCACCAACACTGCTGCTTCATGCGTCCCCTTTACAGTTGTTGTTTGAATAAAAAAGAAAACAACGGGGAGTGAGCTAGCAGGAATAAGCAAGCCCGACAAAAGTCACTAAACGACAGTTTAAAAAAACAAACAATCACCCACACAGTGATACCTTTTTTCAGTTTCATTCTTTTGATTTCAAACCCACATCAACTTTTTCACAGAGCAAAACCTGCTTCTGGTTGCTGCGTTGTCCTTTCTCTTGAGCTTGTGTCCAAGAGGAGATGGAATGGTAGAAGACAGAGCATAACAAAAACAAAATCGACGCACGCTCTATCGTCCTTTCCACACACATACACACACTACGAAGGACACAAAGCACACGCGACAATGACTTGGAAGCCTAAGAAGCAAAGTTCGCAAAATTAATTTAAAGTTCAAATAGCTTACGTGCTGAAAGTTTGCAAGCGCGATATAAATTTGATTAGCTCCCATTTCAAGCCAACCAGCCAGCCAGCTAGGCGGGTAGCAAACCAGCCAGATAAGTGCTGAGTAGGTTTGCGCGCCGAGTGAACATTGGCCACCACGTGTTTCGTGTGTATGTTTGTTTGTTTTCCTGCTGTTTTGGTTCGATTAACTTTTTTACCCGCAACTTCTTCGGAGCAGTAGTATCATGTGTATGAGCGCTGTGCTATTTTGATATTTGTTGTAGGTGGTGAAGAAACGTGAGACATATTGTCATTTCATTCGATCCCCATTGCAATGGTTTTTCAACTTTTAACCATAAAAAAGTAGGACCGTGCTGTACGGGTAGAGACAAATCTGTGGTTTCCGAAAAAGGATTGAGTGTGCTGAAGTGCTGAAATTAGTTACTTCACCAACCGCATTATAAAATAACGCAATGTTTATAAACGAAAGTGTTGTTTTTCTATGTTATCAAGGAAACTTTACGTTCCTTAGAGTGTGTAGACTAATTTGGAAAAGTTTTCCAAGTAGCTGGGAAAGATGGTCAGTATCGCATGGTGCAAAGTTCTTCTAAGACGACGTGTTTCCCTCACGCAGGAAGAAAGGAACCGAACCACAAACGACAAACGGTTTGTTGGCTTTTAATATTCCGAAAGTGGTTCGTAAACGGTACCTTGTTCGTGTGTTAGCCCAACACGTTTGTTGTGGAGCTTGAAATTTGATTCGTACGTGCTTTTAGTTAGTTGGCTAAAGTCTTGCAGCAAATTATGCCATGTGTAGTTATTAATCCCAAACAAAATGTGCTAGTAATTGAGGGCAAATGGTGGCTTAATGTTTGCATATTTGTTTATATTTTCAAAGTCTTCAATTTAAAATTATCTATGTTGAGTAAACGGATGCTAAATTGTGTTCTGTGGATGTGTTCATAAGCAAACTTATCTACAATATTTTATCAAATCATTTAAGCTATAAAAATAAATTATTGCCTGGAGAGCGATAAATGTTACTGCTGCAATATTAAATTTAATATCGCTCTTGTCACGTGACGAAATTACGTTGATTATAATTCCTCATTTTACAAAGCATCATGCACCACGACCAATACAAATGTTTTTACTTTTGATTTAATTTCATGAATTTAATTTTTAACATAGCTTCACGGCTTTATACTTCAGTAAAACAATAGAAAAAATGTACAAGGATAGAGATTTTTTTGCATGAGTAATTTAAAAGTTATTCAGCAAAAATTGCACCAAGAAAAACAAAACATCCGCTCAGCATCGGAATACACAAAAACAACGCAACAATAAGCAGTATTAAGCCACAAAGAAACATACATGCAGCATGTATGCCGCCAACGATAACAAAAAAACTTGTTTTCTCAAGGTATCACTGCTAATCAACCTCCATCCGCAATAATTAGCGTGTTTAAGCAACCATTTCCATGCACGAACAATGTCCATTAAACCGCTCACCCATCCACCGACAACATTCTCCATTTGGCATTCCCTACCCGAACGAATATGTGGATTTGTCATTCCACTCTTTGGTTCGAAAAAAGTGCAATACGACTCCTACATCTACGTGCAGTACATGTGCATTGCGAACCACAATATTCGTGCTATGTACCATCTACGAAATAGGGTGATGTGTATTCTTTTACCCCATCGTGAACGGTTGTTCATTTTCCATTTAACGCTCGATCGGCTAACGAACCGTCGCATCGAATCTACGCGCTTAGTCGCTGGAAGTCTTAAAAATATCATGGATGAATAACTAGAGAAGTATGTGTGTGGGTGTGTGTACTGATGAAAAAAGAAAAACAAATCTCTACCGGTATTCTGTACGACGAACAGCAAACACTCAGATTTTATCACGAAAAGGAAAACCGCGAATAAGCTAATGCCGGCAGCAGCGGTAGCAAAACGATACTCCTACGTTCCACAAACACATGGGAAAGGTACATGTAGGGACAAACCAAGCACAACCCGAAACCGACTCCATCGCTATGACCTGCATTCTACTCAAACAATCTCAACAAACACATTCACACAACATCACAACCACCGTCTTGCTTGAGACACTGCAAGCCAAAGTCCACCATCCAGTTGAATGTCTCTCAGTTTCTCTTCTGCAGTTTGCTATAAAACTTTTCTTTTGCTCCTTGCTTGATCCCTCATACCACCGAAGACCTAGTCTCTTCCAAGATCGAAGCATTCCAGCTTCTTTACCATCCCGGTTTTTTTGTACGGTGGTGTTGTTGATGTTCTTTCTTATTTCGTGTTGTTTAACCGCCGTTCCATCGGGCATGAGTGCTCTGCACGTATGTGCCACCCAATGTGCTTGTTGGTAGCAAAAGAACTTAGATTGGACTCGATTGTGCTCCTCGTACTTGCTCCACTGCAAGAAAGGGAGCCGCGGACGAACCCGTGCCGGGGGTAAAACAATAGGGGAGGATCCATTTCGTTCTCGATTGTCGTGATCTGAATCACATACGACTTGCCAGACGGAATGTCTCGGCCACATGAGTATTCTGCTGTGTGTTGGTGTGCATGTGTACAGAATCAGGATATTTTGCACGTTCGCATACCAACACATCCGCACGGAAACACGCAAGCACGTAAAGCCAATGCCAAAAGGGTGCCTATCGAACGAACAACGCTTACGGAACGAACGAGGAAGCCAGCCGAAACGGTGGAAAGGGAAATTTGTTCATGTTTTCTTATTCATTTCTATTTCTTCACCTTGTAAATGATCTGCCACAGACTTTTTTAAACAACATCATCATCATCCTCGAATCCGTCGACCACAGACGGATCGTTTGATTTGGTTTTTTCAATTTATTTTCCTTACAAGTTGTTTGTTTTTATTTGGCTCTTTCGATACTTTGTGAATCGTCTTTTTCTCCTATTTTCTGATTAGCTGTATATAACAGCTACTTATTGATTTAAAACTACAACGTATCTGGTCTTTGTAAGAATAAAACTAAAATATGTGAAAAAGTTATGGTACTCGGTTCACAAAATGTATCGCTGAAATGATTAGAAACATTTGTTGAAAACGCATAATATTTTCTGCAACTTTTTTTTACTATGAGGAGAGCTGTTCCATCACCCTCGTGTTGTGTTCGTTTAGTAGTTCTGTGCTTCAATAACATATCGGGGAAGAAGGTAGGATTGAATAATTTTGCTGATTGCGATACCGAAAGTCTATTGCTTCTAAATTTACTGGCGTAGAAGCTAGCCAGACCGTGTCTTGAAGCTCTCTATCGCTTAGCTTCCAGACGCAAACGTTTACTCTTCATTTCCCCAAGCCATCCGATCGTGTTAGATTTACAAAAATACCCGAGAAGCCCCATGCCCCTCCATTCATACAAACAAACGCGCAACGAATAAACAAATAGGTTCGTTAAAACACTTTTTCCTATAATGTCATTTTCTTGATCTGATGTTTTTTTTTTTTGTTGGCGCTCATTATTTTTGCACATTGTTTTTGAGAAATTGTTGTATAAAATCCACGATTTTAAATATAATCAATTAATAATCAAAGAATTCGCATTCGGTGAGGCAGTGTTTCTAGCATGGAACCGAAAAAAATAAAATATCTTCTGACAAAACGAATAACGATTGTACTGTTGTACTTTAAAAAATATGACTTAAAGCGAGGTAATGTTATTAAACTTAAAATTTAAATTTTACCAAAATTTGGAGATTATAGTAAAATAATTGGGGCTCGGAGGTAAAGTGGAAGCGACGCTGGTCGCTTTCATACGACAGGCGGCAAAATCAGTCTATAAAGCCGGTAAAACGGCTGACGTGACTTCGGTCGCTACACCAAAAAGAGAGTAAAATAATTATCTGATTATGGGAAGAAATGTTTTAGAATCGTGTAAGCCAGCCTATTGAACGGATAAACAAATCAATTACATCAGTTTTCCAGAATTAATCTCACATAGTATATTATTTTTGTATAGTATTGTCTTCGCAAAAGATATATTTTTTTAATCGTACACTTCACTGGAATTCATAGAAATAGAAGCAAACACGCCATAGTAATTTTCCTAATCAACACCCTAACACTCATGGGAAATAGTTCGAGCAGCTTGGCAACAGCCTCTACCGACAAATTATAATAGTTGCAATTTCGGCACATTCAATTAATGTGCGAATGGAAGGTTGCCGTGCGCCCATTACCCTGTGACGGTGCAGCAAACCGCATACGTGTTACGTGTTATGCATCTGCTGCACACCCTGTTCATTCGCACCTACCGTCAAGTGCTCCCGAAGCGAAATTCCAACACACACGAGGGATACAGGCGTGTGAAAACAATGTACGTCCAAAGTCACGGAAGCTTTACGAACGGGGAAAGTGGTACAGCGAAGCGCTCGGTCCAGTTGCTTTAGTCGGAAATTGCTAACGCCTCCAATAAATAACCTGCTTACATGCCCCGCATGCCATTGCGGTGCAATTGCACTATTGCTCCTGTCGTGTGCCGTGCACCGTGCCCTATAATCGAGTACTTGTTTCCAGTTTGAGATGCCTCTCCATCGCCCGCCCCGAAAGTCGCACGGGGAAAGCTGAACTATGGAACAACGGGTAGATAATTTCCATTCTAAATGGCCTCCAATGACCAACCGGCCCACCCCATATCCCGGTCATAGAATTCAGGCTTTGTTCAGACCCGCACCTCACAGCGCAAGCCACAGTATTACCCATGGCACGTGGAATTCAGGTTCCAATCCTCTCACCCTCGAAAAGTGATTGCAATTTTCCTGCCAAGCCGCCGTCAACTGTACAATGAAGTACGACGGAGAGGATCATCATGGAAATCTTCTCCACGCTCCTCATACATCCTAACACACAGTATTTGCATACCTTCATATAAAGCCCATTTAAACATAATTAGAACTATTTCGATGATGAGCAATAAATTGTTCTTGTTAACTTTAATTAAATGAAGCTATTATCCACAGCTCATACCTTTTATGCTCCGGGTAGCATTAGACGCCTAGTTAAGCTCACCAGACGATATGGACCCAACCATTCATCACACACACAGACACAGAATGTACGAACATGTGTCGCCACCAAGTCACGTGCGGTACAGGAACAATGTTCAATGCCAGTCAGACAGGTTTATTGTTCTTCTTTCTTTCCTTTCCCTTTACCTTTGGTGACCATTTGAGTTATGGTCGATACAGCTGTTCGAAGAAAGGACATGTAATTCAGGCTCGACACCTTATGGTTGACAACATTAGAGAATGGTTTAAAAACATCTATTGCATATCTTGTTGATACAAAAAACTGGGTGATTGATTTGTTTTAGCACTGTTTCAAAATTCAGACTACATGCACCGTAAATGCAATGAGCAAAAATTAACAAAAAAAAACTCATCCGTTTTACTCCAGGACATGATTTTTGAGGTTCTTTGCTTTTAAAACCAGTCACAGGTGATCTTGATGCAATGACGCCGATTTAGTACCTATTTCTGGAGTGAGTAATAGATTTAATTATCGTTAACACTCCTTCGCGCTCGAGTTAGCTACACCATACCACCTAGAGTAGAGCGATTGCTGCCTGAATATCGCTATGGAGTTCGACGGCTAGCCTGCTGCAGTAATTGTTGTTGTTGGTGTTATTATGCTATCGTCCCAACGGAACCATCATCCCCGTGTGCACTTGTTGCTGCACTTCATTGTGCAGACTGTGTTTATCTTGGGCCCCGTATGCTGCCTTCGTTCTTGCTACTACCCTCTCGTAGTGATGGTATGGTCCAACCTTCGGAAGTTGCCGCCGGTCTGTTGTTAGTTATTGAAAATGAATTGGATTAACGCTTGGCTGAGCAGGATTATAAATCACTTCCGGTTTGTTGAGCAGCGAAAAACATGGGCACTTCACGCTCAAGACCGTGGGCTGTCTTCGTGGCCGGTTTTCCTAGAAAGCAAGTCCAGTACTGTGCTGTTCCATACAACCGAGCAACAGAGAATGCACACTTGCACCCGGATGAGTGCGGATGAATCAAAGAAGCAAACCGTTTACATGTTTTGTTCACTTTGGGATTAAGCCCTAGCTGGTGGGTTTCGGTGAGCAGAACCCCGATGCGAAGCAAGCAGTGCATACAGCCGGCAAGTGCAAGTGTAGCAGCCGGTAGTAGTAGTTTTAATTAAATTTTAGTAATCGTTCTGTGGCGATGGATAATACGGCATCATCTCTCCCATTCGCTCTCATTCTCCATTTCAGCAGCTCCGGCTCTCTGCTGTACGCTGTAAACAAGTTCCGATTAGCTCTGGTGTTCTTTGGTTTACTAATTTTTAAGAGCAGAAAAGCAAACTGTACACCTTTCGACATAATTGAGAGCCCGCGGATAACAAAGTACCATTAATTTAAAAAAAAGATTCAACAAGCAAACGATCATTCAGTGACGATGAAAGACAATTTGTAGAACATTGTTTTTTGATTTTCATTAATATAGCCTTTTGTATTGATTTTTGATCCGGTATTAGAACAAAAAAAACAACAGTTTGAAAAGGCGATAAATAGCATTTGGCACTGGTTTAGTTACTGAAATCTTGATTTAATGCAAAAATATTTCTATAAAACTTTAAACAGCAAGTAAAGAGTCAGCATTTTGTAGACAAAATAACATGATTGCATAAAAATTACGAATGATTTTCATATATAATATATCATCATTGGACTCGAATACAATTTATATTTTTTTTATTTTTGTAATAGCCTACTTGGACATGTCTAATAGATTTACAGCAGTTCCCAACGAAGTGATGATCCTTGAAGGTTGCAGAATTGAAGGGTACATTATTTCTAAAAAATCAGTTCGAATGCATCGATTTTTATTCATTTTTATTTCGGCTGAATATTTAATTAAGAGTTTTATAAGCTATACAGCATTATTATCAATTAACATTCAAATAATATACTATTCACTTCTTATACTCTCGAAGCTCTTCAAAATTAGTCAAAATTGAGCATAACACATTTCTCTACCGAAATGATTTTCACGATGCTTGATGTATGTTTCCTGCAGCAATGTGCCATGAAACCGGTGCTGGCAAATTCATTCTTGAACATCTCCACGCTTCGATAGCAGCAGATTTTCCTGTTGCCTCGATGACAATTTCTCATTTTATCTTGATTTCCGACCCGGATCTAACTCGCATGTTCGCCGTCTTCGTCTTCCGTCGTGCCTCTGCGACAAAAGCCAAAGAATAAATAATGTTCAACGTTCGAACGGTGCCAGCAGCGGCCCTCCACCCGCAAGTGTGCACCCGAAGGATAAGGATTTGTCTCGCAATGTATCGCAACTTCCGCGAGCATCGCCACGGAACACGACCCTGTGCTACCTCATGTTCGCGTGGAAATGGAGGCGCCCGGTACGTAAGTCAATCGTGGCGCCGAAACCGGAACAAGCTCTTCGTTTCACCGTGCACTCGTTTCGTTGTTCCCCTGAACGTGACACTGGCACGGCATGAGGTTTTGCCCTTGGTTCCATCTTTTCATCTTGCGCTTCACCACTACCACATCGGAGCGTCAGCACGGGTGGCGCATCCGTTGATTGATAGTGATCATTATGCTTTTTAATAGCAGATAGACGAAGATTTCTCAACCCTACCCACAGGGTTCTATTTTCGTTTTTGTTTTTACAACTTTTGTCTCTTGCACTTTCTTCCCTTTTTATATCTTTAGGCACACTTGCCTGTACGTGTGCCTGAAGACTATTTCCCCCCTTGTTTGTGTGTGTGTGTGAGTGTGTCTTGTCTGCCTTCCGGTGAGAAATTTTTGTTTGCTTTTTTTCTGCAAACGACCCAAACTGCCATTGCTGGAAAAGAGTGAACTAACTTTTTCCTTGCACAAGAAACTTTTAGCCATTTTCAATTCTCTCACTCTCTCTCTCTCTCTATCTATCTTACGCTCTCACCCCTGTGATGGTAATTGCACAGCGATGACGACAGTGCTCGTGACGTCGCTTTGCGCAAAGTGGCAAAATGGTAGTGACCATGGCCGTCTGCCTGCACACGTTTACGCCGATCTCGTGGATGAAAAGAAAGTAAAACGAAGACAAGCAACAAAAAAACGATCTGTAGCACCAACATAAAAAATAACGGTCAATTAAATTTAATTAAAGATGCTTTCGCCCCGGAAGATTAACTTGATTTTATGGGTTTAATATTAACTTAGGTCGACGAGGATCATTTTCGGGTAGGATTCGTTCAACCTCGGTGTGAAAGAGGCTAGTGATGGTCGTTTAAATACTGGTGAAGCTGCTGGACTTACACTGTTTTTAGTATTACTAATAGGATCCAACACTGGCTCACTTGCTTAATACATGACCCCGGTAAATATGGATTGAGCTTTGAAGAGTTACGCAAAGCAAATTGATCATTTTAAATTGATGATATTGGTAAATTGACCTCGAATGGTATTGAAATGGGAATGGTTTTGGAATTGTATTTAAGCCATTGGTTAGATGGCTTAAATTGATCTTGTTTTATGAAATTCAATCAAAACCATTCCATTGGTTGATTCCTATGGCTCCCATTACAGTTTTAAAATTTTAAATGCTGATTTTTTTATTTTTATCAAATGAATTGGTATTATTGACTGTGATTTTTAGGCATTTTAAATTATTTTTAACGACAAACGTTGTTGGAGAGGTTTCTAACAACTTTTTTTATTTTTAGAGATTTAATTATCCCATCTAGCGTCTAACAAAAAGACAAAGGTCAGGATCAGTATCGATAACTCACAGGAAGCGTGGGATCGTTCAGGGTAGTCTGACACACTTCCATGCTTAAAGGAATAAGCCCAGAGCAACATATTTGTTGTCTGTGTTTATAATCAGAAGAAGTGTCCTATTACCAAGATGCTTTGAGTACTATTTTGAAATGCCGGTAGCCTTCATGTTTTTCATCCGTCTTCGCGCAAAATGGACATCAACGGAAACATTACTGCGGGGAAGTACTTGTGAAGCAAACTCCAAGATCACGCGACCGAGTATCAGCGACAACATCTTCGTGATGATAAAATATATGGGAGCCTAGTAAGTGTACACATGCCTCAGCAAGAGCGTTTGATCTGGTGAAATCACGAGTAGATTTATTGAAATCAAAGAAGGAACAGTTTAAGATCTCTGTTTCAAACTATTGCACATTACATTCGAGCATAATAAAAAATGAAAAACAAAAAAGAAGAAACTATTGATCAAACGTTGCAATGAACTCATGAAATAATATACCTGTACTAAAGCTTATCCAACTAACAATTATGATATTGCATTCCAATACGTTGAAGTTTATTGATTCATAATGAAAACTTCTTTGTTCCCTATGGGAAAGGGCAATTCAAGACAAAAATACAAATACTCTGATCTTGAAATCATCCTAAGGTGACACGATCCAAACTTTGTCGAAATGATAATTGTGGTGTAAATACGTGTACATCAAATTGTCCGAACATCGTCCGTTTTCGTCCGAATCGCTGCCAACACGCTACATCCGGTGACTCGAGAGTCTTGCAAAGTCGTACGACAAATCAGAAACTTGCTGATTCCCGCTGTGTACGCACCGTATGTGGGCTTACTGTTCGCTGTTTGAGACCCACCTATTGTTTGCCTCGTCTACAGCAGGAATGAAAGGAAGGTAAATGTAATGAAATGGAGCAGCAACACATCAGAGATTTTGATCGGCATCTTTTCAATGCGGTACGGCAACGGATGAGCTCTAGAGCTGTGGCATGTGATGACCCAATTTCGAAGCAAATTGAACGATGGTCCACCGGAATATGACACAATGCCTACCTCTATCATCGGTAACGAACATGCAAGACATATTTACCTTCCACTTACTGAGAAGGCGATGTTAATACCCCAGCGGTTCTCATACGCTCACCAGCCTTCAAAGCAAATCTCTCCTATAGAACAATCTCCTTCAGCCCGGGGACGGTTGCGACGTGATGTTTTAACTGTAAACGAGCATAAAAGTCGTACGCCAAAGTTAGTATCGTTTAACAAGATTCGGCAAGTTTAGCATAAAATTATTGTACTAATCTCCGGGGATTTATGGCGATTTCTTGAAATAGTACAGCCATTCCTCACAGCCTTGCCCCACACGGTGGGCTGGTAGCGCTTCCAACGGTGTTCGTGAGTTGTTGTGGCTGTGAATCGTGGAGCGTCGGGTTTAGAGTACCACCAGGGATGGGCCAGCGGTGGAAAACATCTAGCGGAAAATTGCACCCATTCCGTAAAGTATCTCCAACCCCCGTTTGTGGGTTTGGTTGGGCCTCCCGTTTGGATATCACCGTTCCGCCCGGTGCGAGAACGTCGGAAACTATTTGCAGGCGGGAACGAACGCTAAATTTATTACCAGAGGAATGTGGTAAATGTGGTTGAATGAGGTGCCAAGGGTGGAATGTTTGGGAAACGAACGGGGATGGGGCTGAAGACTGATTCATCCCCAATTCACCCCAAATGGTCGGCTTGATGGCGAAGTAATAGAGATAACGAAGGATTCGCCCGCCCGATGAGGAAGCCCAATTATGACGGTTTTTTTGCTATCTCAAAGGATGTTACAATCCATTTCAATTGAATAACCAGAACGTTGTTCTAAGAATCTGCGCTTGCATACAGTTTACGTGTTGCAGTTGCAAAAGATACTGATTGAACGGGTTTGAATAATATTTATGATTTATTTATGAACATTTGAATTCTAATTCTATAAAAACCGTTTCGAATAAGAACATTTATCTTTCGCTATAACCACTTTCATTTTGTTGAGATACAAGACGCTTATATAATGTAAGTAGTTTTATATTTTCATATTCCAATATTAAGGTGATTACTAATTTTGTAATTATCCAATCGTTAAATACCTTAAACATTATGTATATCGTCGCTTGAACTTGACATGTAAATTCTATGCGAATAATTAAATTGGTGTCAAATGTATGTAGCCTGAATGTGTTTTTGGATAAAAGTATTTCCTGCTTTATCAATAAAATAATAATCCATTACGTATTCCTTTAAGGGAATAGATGATGGCAACATATTGATCGAGAAAAGCAAAGCAGAATAGTATAATGACTAAATTTAATGACAACATTCGCTTCCCTTCTTTGCTCATTCACAGTAACATCTCCAAACGGTGCAAGGGCTTTGACCGGAGGTATCGAAACACGCCAGCAACAGCTTCTAGCGATAATTCTGGGAATGCTCGTAATACACTCGTACCGACCCGTCGTCATGCTGCTCCGATAGCTTTCACCGCTAGTTGCATCGTAATTCAACGTGCCGACAGCATCATGAACGAAGTCATCTGTATGACTTCGTGTGTATGTGTGACTATGTATTTATAAGCGAGAAGAGAAATGTCCACTGTCTATGTATGTCGTGTATTGCATTTCCTGACCAGATTGCAGGCTCTTCAAAAAACCCCATGTCCCCAACACCGACATTTTCTGCAAACGTAATCCAGCGTCCGCTTCAAAACTTGCGCGTGCGACAGACGCCATACTTGACGGCATGCCAGGACGGTGTTCGGTGTATTCATAGCCACGAAATTTCGCGCTTCAAGCTAGAATTAAGTGTAAGCATAATGTACCATAAGAGCAGAAGGTAAAACACGTCAAGGAACCTGCATTCCGTACGTATTCTATGGGCAAGCGTCGCACGAACAAGCACGTTGACACACTCAGCTATTTCAACGTTCACAGGACGCGAAAGGGGACAGGACGAGAATTGCACGAATCGTCAATGTAATTTATGCCAACAAAAAAAAACAGCATAAACTTTTGACGGTACATAGAGGTCTTGGGCGTAAAAGTAAATAGTTAAACAGTGGCAGTTGACTTAACGTGTCCACAAAGAAAAGTAGCCAACTAGTGTGCAGTGAGTGTGTTTGTGTTAGGAACATCAGCAGGATTAGAGTTACCAAACGTACCCTTTACGCTGCTTATTCGGGCATAAGAGAAAACGAAACCAAACAAAATGGTAATACGAACGGTTGGAACACAGGTGGTGCAACAAAACTGACTGAATGAATCGTATGAGTGGCATGAGCGGTAACAAAAGTTGTAAAATGGGTGAAATCAATTAGACAAAGGTATAAACAAACGATTCCGATTAAAGAAAACTTTAATTGATAAAATTATGACAACCTTTCGTAAGCGATTTACAAGCCAACATAAGTATAAGCAGCAAAATGCCAGAGTGGTATAGAAATTGTTTTATTTATTACATTTAGGAAATATTCATACAAATTCCGAATGCATCAAACTGGAGCATCTGTAAAGAAAGCAAAACAGATTCGCAAACAGTGCAGTGGGTAGTTGTGAATTATTCGACATTGCAGGTAATGCAAACGGTGCAAGGAGAGTGAGAAAAAATAATAGAGTCATTAGCGTACTCAGGAGAGCTTCGGAGGCGTGAAATTTAAGGGCAACGCATGAAAAACAACCAAAACCAAACATCATAAAACAGAGCGGTATTTAAAGCTCGTAATATACACAGGAACGCGACTTACAAAAGAAAACCATAACGAAGCTCCTTTTCCGGTTCGCATAGCCAAAACAAAAACATACATAATTTAATTACGTACGTGCATGACGCTGGTAGAACGAGAAAAGGTAGCACAGCAAAACATTGATGTTCGGTCGGAGAAGGTGCGAGATGAAGCAGAAGCAACCGGTGGTACGGTGTGACAATGTTGGTAGATGATAAAAGTTAAAAGTGCACAAAATTAGGTAAAAATGCAGCGCTCCTGCTGCGTGTTTCGCACACGAGCGAAAAGAGCCTGCGTTCAGGAAGGTGGTGTTAGGTTTTCTTTTTTCTAGAATTTCCTTGTCCCACAGGTGAGTGTGTGTGTGTGTCCTCCTGTCCTACGTGAGGAGCCCACTTAGACAGCAGTAACAACCATGAACACGTACATTGATAAGCTCGCCTTAACACTCTTCACTTCAATACACATACACACACACACAAAGACGTCTCATGGTAGCTATCAGAGAAAGGTAATTACGGCGCGAAGAAAGGCGAAAGTATGGCTTTTCCGCGAAGAACGAGAAAACGTTATCAATGAGAAGTTGAAGGCCGCCTTGCGACGACGGGAAGCCGTTCATCGTACGTCACTTAATTACCAACGCACGAGGCGACACATGCCCAAAGTTCAGTCACACAGCCCACAAGCGATAGAAAGAGGACGAGAGAAAGTATGAGAGAGAGAGAGAGAGATATATATATATATATATAAAGAAAAAAAAGGAGAGGCTGCCGCATACAAAGAGCCTACATTGTCAGTAATTGGCAAATGGTGGCCACCACGCTGAAGTCTACGGCTGTAGCGAAACAATGCGACGAAATATTGGGAAATGATTCTGCGAAACCAAACCAAAATGCGATGCAATTGATTGCGAACAGTGGAACTTGATTAGCTTAATTGCCGTACTGTTTCGTGTAATGGGTCACGAGTCCTTATTGTGCGCTTGCATGCGATCATATTTAGTAGTATAGTTAATCCGACAACACAATCGTTACTGATATTATCGAATATTGTTAAACTTTTGACACCAGATTATTCTTTATAGTAAATGATTTTCTAATATATTCAACCTCAACCTCAAAGTGGGAAACTTTAAAAGCACAGTCTCATCATCGCTTTCCCTGGAATGGAATTTTCGGTTTATTATTTGCTACATGTTCATGGTACATTTTTTCGATGTTATCGTTCAGCATGTCATCAACAATTATGGTACCACTAGTGGGCGACTAACATTAAAACAAACAATGACGGAGGACTTCACAGCATCATTGTTTCCAATTATGGGAAAGACTTAGTCCGCGAACAGACACAGCATTTGGCTATAAATCAAATAAACAAACGGAGTAAATCAAACAATAACTTGGACGGAATCGGATATCCTGAAATCACGAAGCAAGTGAACGATTGCAACAGCAACAAAGTAAAGTAAACTCTTCCGCTTATTCTGCTCGAGGGTATCGGTGGCACAGCAACACGGCCATATTGAGTACAGCACCATCTCCACGGTCGATTTTTTCAATCATTAAAACTTTCAGCACAAATTCAAAACAATTTCATCACTACGTTAAATGTAAAATGATGAAGTTAGAGGTAGTATTTTTGCCTTTCGTTATTGAAATCTGCCTCTCTTGTATAGCAACATTGGCTACGGCTCTCAAGGAACTAAAAGAGTTGCAAACGTATTGCGTCAAATTGGAAACATTGATTCTATAATTCAAGAATCGATCAGCTAACTAACGAAGTGTCCTAACATTTTTTCACTTTCGGTAATCTCTCAGTATCTGCTAATCGTCCGTTTCTGGTGAGGTTGGCATGGATGAAGTTTCTCAGACAAGGATATGTCAGTAAAACAAAAGTAATGCTCGGAGGGTCCCCGACACACCCGATGTACTAGGCTCCAATTCGTTTCACAACATTCTGTTTCATCAACAGGGCTTGGGTCGTTAACAAAACAGGACACGATCGGATTCTATTTAGCTTTTACTGCATGAACAGGTACACGTTCTTATTTGTGTAAAATAGTAGGACAACGAACGACAAATTAGCGGACACATGATATCAAATTCTAACATATGATACAGAATTCTAAAAACCAACTTTGAGATTGAGGTACAATGTTTACTGCCGCACAAAAACATTTGTCCTGTTAAACACGAGCAATTTAATAATTTTTCTCACTTTTTTTATTCTAATCTTTGCCATAAAGCTCATACATCGCACTATGTTGTTCCATTTCATGGTTAGCCTTTTATCAATCGAAATTTCTTCTACAAGCTGTAACACGGAAAAAGTTACAACAACTTGTGCACGGTTCAAAATGCGAATACAACTTCCAAGTCGTTATCGTAATATGAGCTAAGCGGATAAGAGCGAAATAAACAAAGAAAGATAAGAAAAGTATACACAACAAAGAAGCGTAAACAAGCCTAACCGAAACCGCTGTATTGGAAAGCATTAAAAACATGGAACAAAAAGCTGTTACAAACGAGAAACTTTAACGAACATGTAAACAAACCCAAAACAAAACCTTCAACAAACTGTCAAAACTCACACACAACGCAACACTATGAGTCCCTTCTTCCGCTTGGACACACACGTGGGGAAACACAACATAAACCACTAACTTATACAATGGCGAACCCCAAACAAGCAAACTGAACAAAGATGGCTGCTGCAAAATAAAAGTGTTTATGATTTTGAATTGGAGTGATTTCAAAAGCGGGAACACCGAACGGTACCGAAAAGAAATCCGAAAGAAGAATAATGGGCGGTGGCTGAGTAGCGAAAAATAATGCTATATTTCTCGAAACACGACCCAGCAGCATCCTTCCGCGGCCTCACGTGGAAACAGCGATTGGAAAGTGTCTAACTTTTTTCTCCCACCTCAAGACTTTAGACGGCGAACCGGTGGCGTGACATCGCGCGGTGGACATATTGCCCTTACCGTAAATCCGTAAATCATTCCGAAAAATGTACGCAAAACCACCCCGTGGTGGGTGTGGGTGGCGGTGGTGGTGCGCTGCGCCGAAAAAAAGGGTAAGTGGTCGATGGAGGGTGTTCAAAAGTAGCATAAAGCCGCCACCTACTCGACGCTTCGGTACAAAGGAGGGTTTGACCGGCACGAACTGTGGTACCGCGAAAGAAACGCATCGCACGAAAGATGGTGAGTGTACGCAAGATTTTGCCATAGAATGTTCCGCTTGTCCACGGGAAGAAAGAAACGAAATCGGCTTGTATAAACTTATTTTTGTTTGTGTTTTTTTTTCCTGTGCCACCGTCGACGCTTTTCCAACGCACATGGTTCGAAAAGGATCCTGGTCCACGTTAGGCTGCTGCTAAAGTAGGCGTTCGGAAAGTTCGTTTCACCCATTAGGTCTTCATTCTGGTGACATTTGTTTCACTTTCTTTTTTGCATCACCTTTGAACTTTACTTACTTGGAACGGTCGTATACCTCGGGCGAGAGTTAAACAATAAGCGATTTATGTGTGGACGGCAAACTGGAAGGGAAAACTGATATTTTCCCTATCAAGCAACGTCAGGAATTTCTGGATGAACCTAAGAAACTTTACATAAACAATTTCAATATCAGTGACAGAAGAGTTTCCACATAAATGGGAAACATAAATGAATAAAAACAAAACCTTAGTTGATTTCGTGTTTTCAAATGAATTTTTAAATGTATAATTTTTATGCACTGTTAGATAGTTTTAAAACAATGTTGAAAGCGACGTGAGCTATGCGAAATACAGGAGTTTTCATCATACTTAAATACAATATGTAGAGAAATTAAGTTCAAACTTTAGTATTGAACATTGAACAATTGAACATTGTTTCAAGATAATAATTATATAATTCTCAAATTTATTTGTGTTTTTACATTATTTCTGGAACACTGAAATATAAAACCATACACTCAATTTGAATTTGTGTTCTAGAAATATTTTACACTCTATTTGCACTTTGAACCATTATTAAAGATATGTAACATTTAAAAAATGCCCAAGAGTATTCTCATTTTTTATTTAAAACAAACTAAAAAGTAAGAAAACGATTAGAATACGTATGGCTTACCATTATAATACATTATGGTTATAAATGTAATTATTAGAATGCGATCAATAAAATTAAAATGCAATGGAGGGTTAAATTTTAAATGCAACAATATGTATGGAGTTAATATTGTTAAGCTCGCACATCATTCATCGCTCTAAATGGACGGCTATTCTATCATTGAAATAGGCATAAATGTGAAGTGCAAAATTAGCACATGGATTGTTTGTTCGCATCCGAAAGCCCCATCCCCTCCAACGTCCGCAATATTTCGCGACCACCTGCCGAATCTTGGGCCCTTATTGCTCTGTCCCCTCGACGACACAGCGACACAGGTTTCATTCGAAACCACCCTCTAGCGATGATCATCATCTAAAAGTAGCACGAACCATCTAACCGTTAGCAGCGTCGTCGAAACTTTTCCAAAGAACCGCTGCTGGGTCAAAAGTCGTTACGCTTAAGTTGGCAGATTTGTTTAGGATTTCTATTCGCACAAAGCCTTCGCAACCCATCGCCCTACGTAACTCGAAGTTTGCACACGCGCACACTGTTGCACGCCCTATTTACATCCCAAAACGGGGCAATAAATTTACTTCCAAGTGTCCACTGGTCTCCAGCCCGGAAGGAAGAGACTATTGCCTTTGTGTCGTCCATTAGGAAGGTATGCAAAATTCCCGAAAGGGTTTGATTGCACGGGGTATGATTTCCGTGATAAAAAAAATCCCACGCGAAAACAAACCTTGCCGACGAGTGGGTGTAAGAAGCCATTTTTCGGAATGGTAAACATAGGAATTTAATTGTAACAACAACGGCTAATCGACTCGAGATGCGACAAGTCGTGCCCCTGCTCCCTGCTCATCCTGTTTATCCTACTGTTCCATTAACCTGCACCCTTGTAGTAAAATACTACCCATCGAAACAAACGCCGAACCGAAACAAGAATGTACAAGCATCAACAGCGCAATAACGCACATTGCAAAGGATTATAAATGTGTGTAAGCCGCTTAACGCACTTATGGTGCTACCTGGAACTGCAAATGTACCTCAATTTTGTTAGCCCACATGGAGCATTGCTTTCGACAACAATGGAACGATCTGGTGGCGGTTTGCTTAAGGGCTTCTGCCGAAGGAATTATGTACGATAATAACACGAAAACGGTGACATTCCGTCTCGAGTACAAACCGTCGGTATTTCCTCATCCCAATGCCCAGCATCAACACGATTTGTATATCGTTCCATTCATGAAAAAGTTAATACTCGAACCACGCCTAAACGACAACGACAATGGCCCAAAATGTTCCCAGGAGTATCTTTCCAATTGAAAACAAGTCAAGTATCCTCGTTTTGAAAGCGCAATACTGTCTTCACGTTTAATTCACCATATACGCTTCAAATTGTAATGTTGGTGTATTTACTTTAGATAGTTGCCCAAAACGAGGTAAGCGAATGGAAGCAACCAATACTTTAGAAAGATATTACTCTAAATTTATTATGCAGAATCCTATGCGCAAAAATGATGCTATAACTAACATTGCAAGAATTGTAAACTACGTAATAGGAACATCAAATGGTGACCAAAAGATGGCGAGAGATCGAATGTTCGTAAAAGGTTCGCTCGGCTACAACAAATGAAATTTGTGTGAGTTACAGAAAGCCGTCTAGGTAATTTAGATTATCGTAATTGATTTTAGAAGCACCTGTACTAATGACTTGTTCCAACATACTTTCGGATTTTGTACTATAAGTTATTGCACATTTATTGCACAACCGAGATATCGAGATGTTATCAAAAAATAGTCACTTTTACCTGTTTTATCAAGCAGTTAGTACGAATGACGTTCTGCTTACCATAGCAAATTGTAACTAAAAATTTGGTCTTTTGATTCGTTAGTAAGTTTATTTGAAATATAACATTTTTAACTTGTTTCCATATTGTTTCAAAAGTATCACGTTTTATATGTTTCAAAAATTAAACGAGTTTTCAATGTTAAAGAGTATGTATATATATGCTTTTGTGATATAGTAATATACAGTGTTCAATGGATATTTCAAAATGAACATAGTAATCTGCTCGAAAAACAGCCAATTCAAAAAATTAGAGCATTGAAAGCACCTTTCGAAAGTATTGGTTACCGCACGTATAAACGATAGTAGATATACGAAATATATATTTCCAACCTTCAAAATAGCTATCAGCATTTTGAAATTTGAAAGAATGATTGCAATATTTATTATATTAAAGTAAACTACATGCATTTGGGTAAAAGTTAAAGTGAAATAGAATTATTAAATTTCTGCAGTCATGTTTGACAGCACGAGCAGCTGTGGTAGGCTGCACACAGGCTATGTTGTGATTTCAAAGGGCATTCTATAATCAGGTTCATGTTCGTTTACATTCTTCATTATTACCACTGCCAAAGTCTTTATCGTGCTAAGAAAGAAATAGTCATGGGAGCTCGTGCGGTAATTATATTCATACGAGTAGCAGCTTTGCAGATAGAGAGAACAGATGAACAGAGAACAGGGTGATATAATTACAAATTTGACTACAATATAGAAATCTGCTCGAGTCGAGCACATATTGACGCTGGGGTATGGTCATGGCATCCATATTTTGTGGTTCCTTCTATTGTATTGTTTACAAAATTCATTGAAAAACACACACGTATCGCATCACGTCCAAACGTCCTTGCGATATTGTGAGCAATTATTATCTGCTTCAGAAGAAAGCACGAAATATTGGGCTTAGAATACCTATCTGCGCTTTGTTAGCCCACGTTTATTGTTTATTGTGTTAGAAACTCCGCTTATAAATCGATATACCATGGAGCAAGTGCACTGCACATTCCACGATAGGCAGTGTTGCATCCGGATTATATAAGGATTGTGTGAGATTTGAATCAAGTGAAAAACTCCCTCCCCCTCCAGCGCAGTTTGTGAGAAAGTATGTTGTAATTGCAGTAGCAGCGAGCATATCGTGGTGGCAGAAGCTGAGTTGACGGCAAAATTTGCTTTTCTACGCTTCGCGGGTCGCCATATTGATTTCCTAATGGGGAAGAAGATGCACCTCAAGAAAGATTCCTTGAGGCAGTGAAATAATTTATGCCTTACCGCATAACAGTGTCAGTGAAAGGAGACGTTGCTATTGTAAGATGAAAGTGTAAGAGTGCACAAACATGTTGGTTGCTAAAAATGCACCAGTGATGTGAATATCATCGTGTCATACAATTCGATTCGACTATTTTCAGTGGGGTCAGAGCGCCAGTAAACGGGTGAACGAGCAGCAAACGAAGATTGGGGCGTCGTGCAAGAGTGAGAAGAAAAGAAAGTGTGAAAAAATTGCCACAGTCAATATCGCAATCGTAGTTTGCGTGCGCGCACGCACACGGCGCATTGTGTGCGTGTGTGGGAGTATTGTGTGTGTACGTCAAAATATAGTGAAAGAGTGGAATGGTTTTTTTCGTATTAGCAACGGGAGTGGTGTATACGAAAAGCGTATAACAAACATCGTGCTGTGAATGGTACCAAAAGTGTGAAAAAGATTTGATCGTATCCTCTCCTGCCACCGGAAGTAGCGACGTAGCCACAAGACGCAGAGATGGTGAAACGCGCACGAAAATACAGAATGCACTAGGCAGCTTCAAATTACGACACCAATCTTTAGTGGTCTGATGGAGGAAAACCCTAATTATACAGGTAGGATAATAGAGTGAACATTTCCCTACCCATTCGGTCGAACCATGTGTCTGTTCTGGTTTTTTTTTCGACGGAAAGTAGGTTTTTGGGGTTTCGATTAGAATCAGGTTCCGAATGTCAAATATAAGGGAGAAGCAGGGTTAAGCGAAGTTGACCGAAATAATTTTGATAGCCGATTTATAGGCTCGCTCATTCGGAGTAGCAAAGTAGATCATGCCGATGTTGTATTTTTTTTCATGGGATTGTGCCTACTGAGTCATCTGCCAAAGAAAAATGGTGTTAGTGAGAGGGTTTGACGCTAACGAAACTGCTCTATGCACGCATACGCGTTCACATGGTTGTGTAAACGTAACAGCAACAACATACAAGAAATGTTTTTTTTGTGACAAAAAATTTTGATACAATTATTCAGCCATAATTACGTGCAGTGCTTGTGGTTGTACAGGTTTCATTTCAAGCGTAACACACCATTTACTTCCTGGAGTTTCATTCAGAGAGTGTCGTAGTAATCATGGCTAACTTGTTTCAGAGAACCAAATTATATATAGATTTGTCTTTTCTCATTGGCATTGGTGAAAGAGTTAGTGCATCCTTGAAGGAATCGTAGGTCATGTAGCAAGTTAAAGCCTACAATGATTCATCTCCAAAAACGTACCAGTGAAGAACTTAAACAGTTTGGGGGAAAGGAATAAGCAGTGGAACGACGAGAACTGCAGTGTTTCCAAAAATGGCAATCGTTGGAAGTGCTGCTGTGTGTGAAACCATCATTTCCGTGCATTGCAAACAATCCCAACGTCCCGCTGGCAATGTACTTGACTTGGGGAGTTAGCTCCATCGAAATGGCAAACACAAGTGGGTGGAGAGAATGACAGCTGCTAACTGTGATTGAAGACATTGAATGTATAATCAAGCTACTACCCTTTTGCGGACACGGAGCCGTGTTTTCCATTCTTTGCTGTCGGTGCGTGGTTGTCCCCGGTTTTATGCCTGCAGGCTATAATCCACACACGCAATTAGCTAAGAAAGCAAAACGGAGAAATAATTGTACTGTTACAAAAAAAAAAGATGAAAAAATGCTTTGGTTCTGTAGGCCAGTAATATTTCCGAAAACATGGTTTCGTCACGAACATATCGATAATATGGCATCGTGAGTTCCGTTACGTAGGCAAATTGTTTTTCAATAATTGGTGTTGCTTTTTTGCTGGTGCTGGTTCGATGTTTGTGTTGAAAAAATTCATTTAGTCAAAAATAGTGCCACCCTGAACAGGATGTTTAACCATAGAGTATGCAAAAATACTGGAATAATACGAGTATACCCCAAAACCCTGCTTACGTTCAATTTGAACAACATTTTCGGAGGTTTTCTTTAAACTTATATGAACAAATTCAAATATTTTACTTTCAAAATGGATGGTTCGTGCTTTAAACCCAACCACCATCCAAATGAAACCTTTCGTTAAAAGTTAAACCATCTACACATGGAACATCACTTTTTGGGGCGTAGGTCACGTTTTGTCTTACAAAGTTAGTCATTTCATATACAGTCGACACACTTTTTCTATATCTATTCAATTTATTAATACAAAAAAAAAATTCCTCGATTGCAGCTCCTCAAAATCACGCATGAATTTAACAAAGTGTAAAAAAGGATAATCGAGCCACTACATTCTACTTTGATTGCTTGGACACTTCGTAGCAGACAAAGCATTAACACCTAAACAAAAGGCAAACAGGAAATCAAACCCCGTTCCGCAATAAAAGAAGACTCAATAGAAAATGGCGACTAGTCCCGGATCAGATAATAATTGCAACATCTACATGCCACCGCTAGGGTGCTCGGTGGCGTCCTCGCATGACTTCAGTGATTATCAATGGTTTACGGACTTTGGGTAAGTGACGCCATACTATGCGGATGCGAATGTATACCGCAACCATCCAAGAAAGGTCGATCAATAAAAACGCTTGGTTTCAATTGTTTTTATTTTGTTCTGTTGCAGAAGTTATCGCGACGGAGTGACCACACACCAGAGCATCCTTTCGGCACTATCCGCGTCGTACAATGGGATCGGCGAGCTGTCGTATTACGAGAAAATGGCAAAGGATATCGATGCCAACCTGGCCGAGATCGATATGGAGAGCTTCCGCAAGGAGGATATCCATTCGTTGCTGACGAACGCCATTCCGGCGCAGCTACGGTTGGATGATGTGGAGCGCAAAACGCGCAACAATAATCGCATTTTCTCGACACTGACCGGCGGTTGTACGGCGACCGGACTAATATCGGCTGATATGATGGACAATTCGTTCTGCAAGTCGGAGTTGCTGTTCTCGCCGGTGAAAGAATCGCACATCAGCGTAGACTCGCTGGATATGGACGGATATCCGGACGAGGAGGACATCATACTGACATGCCAGGCGAACAAGGACAACTACACGATTGCATTTGAGCAGAGCATACTGTACTCCGAGGAGAGTTACTACGGTAAGCGACTGCGGCGACGGGATGTAATGAATGTTTATCTCAAGATTGTTCGTCTTTTTGTTATCGCTGCAGATGGCCCAGAAAACTATGGCAAATACAAACGCATGAATATGCTGAACAATGTACAAAATCGTACCCAGTACACCCGACAAAAAGATTCCATGTCGCGCTCGGAGGTAAATTATACGACCTGGAGCAAAGTAAGGCGCAATGGGCCAGCGCAAAGGTATGTGTAATAAATGTGTCCTCTTTTCCATTACTTTCCTAATCGTTTGCAAATGCAAATTGTATGTCCTTCTCGCAGAGTACCGATAGCGGTGAATCCTCTTATCACTCATATCTCCCGACATAACCGAACATGTTTCGTGCGGAAAAGCTTCAGCATGCCTAATCTACAGTCAGATCAACCGAACCACACGACCCCATCGCACGACCGAGCCTCGATCGAGCAGCACCATCCGCTGAACGTGTCACAGGTAGCGGTAGGTCACAATTCGGATGAATCATACGACAGGCCAATGCGTACGTTGCTTCCAATGTACACCCTACCTACGGACTCGGAGAACGAGAGTAGCACTAACGGAAATGGGCGTGAGGAAACGGACGGATGCGATCTAAACAATCACTCGCAGCAGGCTTCACAACAACCACAAGCACATTCGCAACAGCAGCAGCAGGGCCAGCAACAGCAGCAACAGCAACAGCCGTCGTTTAATCTGGTGAAGCTTTTCATCAAACAGAAAAGCAGCTCCACTGACACCTGCATGGATGTGTCGTCTGGATGCTGGCCGAGCGATAGTACCAACTCGGGCGGATCGGGTGACCATCCAATGCATCATCTAGGTGCGGGTGGTGGTGGTGGTGGTGGTGTTGTGCCGCGCTGTCGGAAGAAAAGTATGCACGATTCGGGCAAATGTTCGACCACCGGCGGGGGCAGTGTTGTGGGTGGTAGACATGGTGAGGAGGAGGAATACCAGCTCGATAGTTTAGATGCACAAATCAACAATGATCACGTGACCGGGAGCAGCGGCAACAACAACAATAACGGTAGTCACAGTGATGTCGATGAGGAGCGGCAGGATCGAAACGATGCTAGTGGACCTCCGTCATCGGCACGAGTAGTGGGTCATATGAAGTTGAACGATTTCAACCGCCAGATGCACTGCTCGCCCAGAAGACAATACAAGGCGTTTAATATGAACATTGGCGCAGGTCAAGGATTGGGTGGCAGGAAGCAGGAGGGTATGAAGAATCCCGCACTGCACGGTCTCATCGGTTCGGATCGGAGCAGCAGCCCGCTCCACAGCAGCAGCAGTATTAATAATAATAATAATCACAACGTAAACAACAACAATAGCTATAAAGACACCAACAGCGACACGAGCCGCACGTCCGAGAATCTTACTCAGATATTCAATCACAGCGGCAATAACAACACCACCCTCGGCGCCTCCAAGACGAAGATTCCAATCGACATGATAACGAAGTCGATGCAAACTTCCCTCATAGCAGCGACACCGTCTGCGGTTGGTGGTGTGGGGGCAAACGGTACGCGGGAAAAGGTACGCGTCATACCGCCCTCGTTCCTGGCCCGTCTGAACGAGCTGGGAGACAAGCAGAAGGCTCCGGTGTTTGTGGTGTACCCGAACTATGCGCTTCCGGATTTGGGCTTCCTGAAGACGCAGAACGAAGTCGTTATCTCGCCGCTGTCGTTCAAGGAATCGGGTGCGGGACTGCGGCGGCAAATGAAAAAGCCACGCCCCGTGTCGATGAACGATATCGAGAATATGCGGCAGCGTGAGTATAAGCACGTGATGGATTGGAAATCGCTCGTGTTTCTCCTCCCGACCGACTATCGGAAGCTGCTCCGCCACATACCGGAGGTTAGCGAACTGAGTCTGTCGACGGAAAAGCAGCCCATGTTTTGCATGACGCCACCGCTGCGACGTGGGGTGGCACGAGGTGTGGCTTGTGATTGTACGAGCCTGCTGAATCAGAACACCCAGACATATGGTAGCTCCAGCTCGGGCGGTAGCTCGAGTGCGGCACCGAGCTCGGGCTATCGTGGATCGTCCACGATGCTTACGACCGACTCGGAGATGGACGGTATCCTTGGACCATCGGCGGATCGTAGCAACACGTTTAACAACAATCTATACGTCTATCAGTATGACAGCCCGGCCGAGGTGTTGGCATCCTGCGAAAGACCACCCTCGGGACGTATGGCTGGTGTACCGAAGAGTATCCTCCGTCGGCCTCAGGGTTCGACGATGCGCGGAGGATCAGGTGGTGGGATCAGTAACGCAAGCGGCAGCAGTCAGGCAAGCATGAAAGCGAAACGGAGCAGTATGTTCGAGGAACAGCATCAAATGCCACACTATCAGCAGGCGTCGCGAGAAAAGCGACGGTCGCTGCAGGAACATCACTCGTACAACTTTTACGAAGACGCCGAGGAAGAGGAAGAGCAGAACGAACAGGAGCAGCGAGTAGCCGAAGGTTGCTGTGGTGTTGAACCGAAACTTCACAACTCACCCAACATGACGCCTAATCCTCGGTTGGCTAATACACCCAAATTGCCATCGGCCGATCATTATCATAAGCTAAACAGGCTGGCCGAGCTAAGCGAAAGGGAGCTCGCGCCTCCAGTTACAGCAGATATTGCCATCGAGGATGATCTGGAAGCGCGTGTCCGTGCGGAGCAGTTCCTATCGCACGTTCCGAAATCGGAGCTGAAGCATTACGCCGAAATTGCGCACATTCTCGAGTCAACGGAAATGTTCGAATCCTCCGAACCGCAGTACGACCGCTCCAGACTCCGGAATGAAGTCAGCCGGTTGCTGTCGCAGCGAAGAAACGTCGTATCGTTTTCGAAACAGCAACAACATCAGCAACCGATGGTTTCACAAGCCAACACCACGCCGGTGCGACAACCACCCGCTTCGGCTCTTCTACGGCCGACCGAGATTAAGTTCTCGACGCCACCCAATTCGCCCAACATTATGTCGGTTACGACGGCAACCGGAACGACGATGGTGGGACTGCCGAAGACGACGGAAAAGAAACCACCCGTTGCGCAGCGTACAACGCCGTCGTCGATGGCCGGTTCACCCGCTTCCGCTGCAGAAAAGGAGAAACAAGACAAAATCCAAACGAATCGTTTCAAACGGTTGCAAATTCAGTGGGAACTTCTGAGCAAGGAAGCGAACGCGACGAAGGCTTCACCAGGTGATGGCCAGCGGAAGGAGATACGGAGTGGCGGCAACACTCCGACCGGCGGTAACAGTGCTTCCAAATCGCGGATTCCACGCCCCGTCAGCTATCCGACCACCAGGTTCGTATGTTACTTTTGTTTTCTGTTGACTGATGCCTGTCGTCTATGGGCTCAATCCAAAATTCCCTTCCGCCAGGATTCCATTACTTTCCCAGTTCAGTTTTTAGGAATTCATATACAAAATTGCAAATTAAGCTTCATTATGCCACTACTCATATGTGATATTAACAAAACATTGTAATAAAACCAATAATTTAAGGTGTCAGTAGCCGATGCCACCATACATTTTGAAATTTGATTTGTCTACTTTTTTTCCTCAAAATCTAAGCTAGCTAGTAGCGAAGTATCGCATTTTAATGTTATACACATTATTTGACACATTTGTATTGCAGAACGAATTCGGATCCCGTCGTCAGTAAAACGCTAAAGTCACCCAGCCGCATAGTGGCGCCAAGAAAGTATGGTGCACCGTTGCAGTCCCCGGTCACGACACCACCGACGCCTGCCCCCCGTACACCGAGCAAAACTTTCAGTAACACCACACCCAAGAAAGTGTCCTCAGTTTCTTCCTCTCGGTATGTGTGCAAATAAGCAAATACTGGCGCGCGCACTGTACATGCTTCTTTTTCGCTAACCAAACTCTCTATATCTTTATCTTCATCCTCATTCTATAGCCCCGCCACACGCACACGGTGAAGAGAATGAAAAGATGTTTAATGATGAGATTATCCTGAACTAATCTTTTTATGATTCTTTTTTTTCCTCTTTTCCTTCTCTTATGTTCACACTACACCCCGCCCGCCCGTCCAACGATTATGATTTGAATTCCTCTCTCGCGCTCCGTCACTCACATTCTCTCTCTCTCTCTCTCTCTGTTTCTACTGTGAACCAATCCAATTCAACCATATCACCATATTATCTTAATTTGTTCGTAAACAAACAACTGTATTCGTCTGTTCGCGGCAAGAGCAGTATTCCGCTCGGGAATCGAAACAAGAAAACACTTGTAAGTAGCACTGTAAAGACCTTGTGACTCATGTATGTAGGTAAACCATCTTTTTTATTACCCTTAGGCAAAGTAACAAACTCCTCGCGCACGCTGAATGCAGGATGTTTGGATGATGGCCTTTCCGCATTTGTACCGGAGGTTTATCGACAATATGGAAATGCTCCCGCTCACGTGTGCTTTTAAGCCAAAGGAAGTGTAAAAAGGAACCTAATTACCTGCAACGGCTGGCTGGTGGAGGATGGTTGGCAGACAACCCAGGGAGCGTGCATATTGTATAAAGTGGATCTGCAAACGGTTAGCAATATCTATTCCAAACATTATTCTAATACCGCACTAGAAAGCTGGAGAATAAGAGCAAGAGCACACGGGAGACATAGAGGTCGTCCTCTGGAATTTTCTGCGGGATGGATAGTATAGCATTAAAGCTATATATCATCGCAGTATGATCTTCTACAAATCCGCTCGAAGACATGAATTTATGCTTTTTATTTAGACAAAACCCTATACACTCCCACAACCACGTGTATCTCTAATGCGCTATGTTTTTTCATATTAGCAATAATCATATCGTGTGTCCGTAACGTGTCGGAAATGTAATGTGTTCGATAAGCAAACGAAGCGACTGAATCACGAATACACAGACCTATGTAGATATTTTGAAACCGTAGAAGGTTTTGCTGTGTGTAGCGGAGAGAGTATACGTGGCAACGTTACGGTGACACGATTTTGTGTTATTATTATGCGGCACCTAAATCATAGCATGCTTGTTGTTGTAAAAGAAACACAATCATGCTTACTCATGGTGTTCCTTGCTTCCCAAGACAGGAAATGCTGTTAATATTTTAGAAGGAATATGCAAAAAATATTATTTCTGTTTTTTTGTTAATCGTTAAAGTAAATGAATGAAAGAGAGCAGAAAAGATTGGCTTGCAATAGAACTTCCTTATCAGTGGCAAAACATTATTCATTGCTTCTTAGTGCGCTTGATTCACAGAATAGCTATGTAATATTGATATGAACAAAACAATACTCATCGCCTTTCTATCCTCCGTAACCCATGCTTACTGTAATATGAAAGTATATTGGTCACAGTTACAGAAAAGAGTTAGGCTAATAGTAGAAAAGATAAGACGAGGACCAGCTTATGGAAGCGAGTGTTAAAGATGGATTGAAGATTCGTTTAATATTAGTGTGTGTACAGGCAATATTACCTAGGAAAGATGCATATTTTGGTATTATTTTTGCTGTATAGTTTATCGTCGTGGCAGGAACAAAAAAGCAGCGTTTGTCCTGTTGGATTCTTCCCCTGCTTTGTTCGTTCAACTCGCTAAGTCATTAGAGTAAAGCTTCTAAAGAATTAAATTTAACGCTTAGCCCGTATCCTAGTCTTTTTCTACTGGAATTGTATTTTAACATGAACAAAATCATCGCTTTTACTATGCTCTCCTGCCTGTGAACCAAAATCCCCCAAGAGTATGCTCTCGTAGAAAGGATAGTATTTAAGTGAAGCAATAAGCAAAACGCGTATTTTTATGTTTGCAATTGTTTAACTATTTAAACAATTATTTTTTTACAATCTACCAAAAGCGGTTCGCTTACCTTCACAGAACGTTGTTACCAGAACGTTGTTCGCTTACCAGATGAGTCGCTCAGCTTCTTTTCCTTCTTGTAAGAAATGATCACACAATCAGAACCATAAGCTACCACCAAACATTTCTGCGTTGCACGCAGAACAATTGCTTTTTCCTTGACATTATGCAACGATTTCATGCTAGTCTTAACATATGTCAACACATGAACATGAACGGTCATAGCAATTGATCCTTACACTGATTGCAGTCCATATAGAACTCATTTGTGCCTGCTCAGTATAATAGTATCAATTTCTTCTTTTTTTGGTTTAGCGAAAAACCCCCATTGCCAAATAATGATTCCTAATGGATTTGAGTTACTGTTATTTGTTTTTGTTTTAGCTGCCCATATTGCATTGCTTACCGAATCAATAGATGCGTTCGTGCCATATAACATACACGTAAAACAAAATTTGTAATAAATTTTATTTTTTGTTTTTATTTTAAAGAAAACGTCTGATTGTTATAAGTATAGAGTGACCAATTATAAGCATATATCTCGCGGTCCTCTCAGTATAAACGCAGATTACTGAAAACGCATACTCAAGAGTGTGCTCAAATATAAACCACTGCTTCGCTGTAACTGTTGTTCGACGTGAGCAATCATTTGGCTAATGCATATTTATTTTACTTTTTTAATCAATTTTGCGACAGTGTGCAAATCATTTAATGTAGCATATATATATAGATACATAAATATACATATATATATATATATGAATATATTTGATGAAACAAATAAAAAATATTATACAAACAGCTCTGGAATGCTAATATAAGAAATAAAGCATTTAATCAAACAATAAGTTTTCATGCATTTGCTATGTAAAGCATGTTATATCCGTTTTTATATCATTCATCGAAATAAAATACGTTATGTTAACGTTGAAACAGTCTCTTCAATCAATGGACAACGTTATCTAAAAAAAGATCCTGTTACTCCTGTAACTCCTGATTTTCACTCCGCTAATGGCACATATCCGCATTTCATCGATTAATTTTTATGAAACAGTCATATTATTGTTCGAATCAAACAATAAAATTGTAACACGTAACGGAACTTTACGCTTATTCGAATTTAATGTAAACAAACATTGGCCAGTACTGCCAAATATTCATTGGCAAAATGTCAATGTATGCCTGCTCATCTTTTGTGTATAATCTCTATACACCTTGCCAAACAAACGTTATATATTTGAGGTGCATGTTACAGGGCTTCTCAATTTATTAAGATACCAACGTATTTATCACACATTGTTCATTACGAATTATTTTGAAATGCATAATATTAAATAGGTTTTGTCTCCTACATGCTAATTAATGCCAAATTCCAAATAAAATTCGACAGCACGCGCAATTAAATCCCTGCCTAATCCCTGATAAATAAACCAAATTTACTCCTACGTTAGAAATTAATATATTCTTTTCATAATTGTATGTATAATGTTCATCGTAACATATGCTTAGATACCTGCCTCTTTACATCTCCTTGGGTTATACTTAAGTGGAAAAGGGAATTTGAGATAGTGTATATGAAGTTTCAATAACATACTAATCTTCACCCAACTATTTAAAAGGAATATCAAGTTGACAACATATTTGATAAATTGGAAAAGTGTGAAGACTGCATTTACGTGCGTTTGGTGAGTACGATACGTGGTAGGTGTAAGAAAGGTAAAAACATTTACTGGCAAGGTGGCTTTATTGAAGGCACAGCAAACAGAAAGAAAATTTGATTTTCGATTTTGACGTTTGTTGTTTTTCCACTATTCAAGGTGTATATGTGGACTGTTTTTATCGTTTTTTGTGGACGCCATTTCGATGTATTGATGTGTCAAACTTGGCACAACACACTTCAATTCATAGCATAGTTTGACCTGAATTATGTCTGAGAGCACCAGAATGATATAAACATAATGGACTTATGAAAAATTATTAATCTACCATACTACTTACATAACCTTGTCCCATTCCTCTACAGTCCTCATCTGCGAAACCGAAGAACTGATATGTCATGCTGAGCAATAGAAAATTGGACGTCATAATTCACCTGGTCTTGTTACTCCTTGGAAGAAACCGTAACAATTTGTATGAGTGGCTACACCTCGCATACACTCACCTTGGTTCGGTTTGATTTGTGACGTGAAAGCAGCAAACTCTCGAAGTTGCTGGCTGGCTGCTGCTTGTTAATTTGTTGTGTGTGCTAGAGCTCTTCGTTGAAGGTGGGGACGTGGAACCATAGTAAGAAGAACCCAGAAATTCGTGCAATTTTTCATCAGAGCAGCATATTTCGATATCGTGTCCGGGAGTGTGTTTGTGAGTGTGTGTGTGTGTGTGTGTGTGTGTGTGTGTGTGTGTGTGTGTGTGTTCACAGAAGAATCATCTCGATACTAAGAAAGATAAAGCATCATACGTAGGAAGCAAACAAATTTCCCCCCGTATCGAATGTACGAAAGGAAAAGAGTGGCCAGATGCTCTGTGGATGTGTGCGTAATTGCAAGGTGTTGAATGTAGGTGTAGGGAAGAATTTACCGTAATCCCTGGTCAAGCTGCTGCGCTGTAACGATCTGAGCATCGAGATCGTCCTCAACCAGCTCGCCAGATTGGGCCACGGAAGTGGAAGGAAGAAAAAAAACATATTCACATAAGAAAATCTAAAGTGCATCTCTCCCTGACATCGTTGCTGGAGCATCTGCGCCAGGTGAAACGCTGTATGTGTGTTGTAAGTGGAGTAACATCAAGTTCGACGTTGGCTACGTTACGCTGCCATAGCAACAGGCGATAACGCAATTTTTCGTGAATCCTCTTTTCAGGAGTGAAAAATAAGCTGCATGTGTGTGTGTGTGTGTGTGTGTTTTCATGGCCGAAATTCGGTGAAGTTGCCGTGCACACGACCGATGTTTGACGCATCAAAAATATCAACCCCTGGCCTGGTAAGCAAGCAGTTATAGGAAAGTGTGGTGGCTGTTCGCCAATGCGGAAGAAAATATGGCGATGTATATTTACGATCCGCACATCGGATTACCTTCACCAATGCTAGAGATATCTAACACGAAGCGTGTCTAGGCTCACACATCCTTTTGGGCAAAATTGCGATGTGATGGATCGCAAAGATAGCACAGACGGGGTCTATTTATAGTGCGATTAATACTTTGTGAACACCGGCAATATCCGCAACTGCGCGCGGTCATCATCAAACTCGAGTGTGCATTTCTTGTGTGTGTCATGATCCTGCCAGAACGCGCACAAATAATAAGATAAGCTCTGGAGTGCGCCTCCGTCGCGGAACATGTTCGCCTCGGAATACTTTCAATATTTTTCCATCTCGCGATGGCTCCACTAGCAAGCAGCAGCAGCAGCAGCAACATCGATATCGAGGCCGAAAACCGAGTTGGCGTTGCTCCAGCTGTCATCGGTTTGACATTCGTTCAGTTCAGCGCACGGTTCAGTTTCGTCCGTCGGAAACCATTCGTCCGCGGTGCTGTCTGTGTCAAGGCGAACGCAATTAAAACGGGGACAGCATGGAGGAGGAGAAGGGAAACTGGTGGTTGATGCCCCAAGACTCCTCCGGCGCAAGACCCTCCTTCATCACCCTCGGCCTGTAAACCGTTTGAGTGCTCGTAGAGTTCGTTGTGTTATAATTCTTGCTGTCGCTGCTGACACTGGCAATGGATTTTCTGTTGCTCGTAATCGATCGTTGTGTCATATGTGTAACGGTAATTGTACAATTATTCTACACAGCCGCGGGGTGGTGGTCCACAAGCGAAAGGTCACCGCATTGTGCCAGGCGATTTAAAATGAGCCCCAACACCTGCAACTGTGACTTGGCGCCGTCTCAAGAGCCTTTCGCTAGAACCTACATTAGTACTACCATGTTCTGGTCACTTCAAAGTGCCCCTACCTGTTGCTCTAGTAACCCTCTAGCGCCCCAGCGGCGTTTGTCTTTAGAGCAAGGTCACTTTTTTGCTGTAACGTACATTAATTGAAACGGCTTAAATGAAATAATCACGATCGTCGCAGTGGTTCGCTGTCGCTTGCCGTTTGTAACGATTTAGCCCCTGAACGATACCGGTTAAGATTTATAAAGCGACAAACATTGTTAACGAACTTAAAAGATAATTTTTTAAAGGAAGTTTTCAGAAACCTCGTCTATTGATGAATGTTCAACATTCCAGTATTTAAATTACTGGTATTGAATTTTGAAATTATGGCGCACAGAAAACCCGACCGTACGACGTCAGTCACAATGACGTCCGTCCGCATGTTAATACTAGAAAGAATTATCTGCTGCTGAACCAAAGACATCAGGGTGCATTCTCTCTATCATGTCCTAGCACGTTCATGTAACCTGTTGTCTTGATGATAAGGCAATCATTTGACGTATTGCGACAAATTGCATGTTATTAACGGTTGCAATACTGTCGTACTGAATACCGTTTTCGGCACATGAACGTTGCGGGATCTATGTGAAACAATCACTTCAATATTTTTGCATTCCGCAGTTTTGTGTACGATCATGTTTTAAATGAAATCAAATATCATTCGCGGTGCGTTATTCCAGTATTGTTTCTATCAGGTTCTCCTGATTTGCGCAATATTAGTCCGTCATAACATATTTAAGTAACATAACATAGAACTCTTATCACCTATTCAAATCGAACTCAACCGGGTGGTTTCTTAGAGCATGCGGAAACAAATGTTATCATTTCAGATTGATTATCATTTTCAGCAGATTCTGACACGAGCTACACATTAATGCAAACGCTTATTCGTCATTCGGCTGAAAAACCGCTCGATCTTTGTGTTGCTCGGGACTGTACCGGTTCTAGCGGGGATTCTTCCCTCGCATTCTCGCTCGCTCACACGTTCGGTTGCTTCATTTGGTTTGTAATAATTAATTTATAGCACAATTTGCTACCACATGACAAACACACTGTTGTTGTTGCTGCTGCTGCTGCTGCTATACGCTCTTGTCGTGCTTAAATGCGCGTGATTGCATATTCATTGCTGCTTGTCGTAGAGCCGTTGCCGGTCACCAACGTCAAAGTCGCGCAAGGTTGAACCGTTCGATTCCGTTCCGTTACTACCGCGCGGTCCTTCGCCTTCTGAATCACTTGGGAAGGAAAGGCGATGCGGTATCCAACAAATTGCACAACACTGTACATATTAGCTCTTGCATGCACGCATTCATCCTCAGGCCCAAACGGCGCGAGGAACGCATCTTTCGCAGTTATTTCATATCCTAGAGCTGTTCACCGACGTCCTATTCTCTTAATCTCTTCCTTCAAGCTACCCCCCCCCCCCCTTCTCACCCTCCTCCTTTCTCCATTACATTCAGTAGGAAAACATGGCGAGGAAGTATGAAATGTTTCACTTGGCACATATACTTCCAACATGGCAAATTGTCTCTTTTTATTTTCTGCTTTAATTTTGGTATTATTCACATGCATCTACAACACAGAATTTGGAAGTTTTGTTCGTTCGCGTCGAGTTGGCGACAGAAGTATGCGATCGAACGCCACTTTCTTCCACGTCTTCTACTTCCTGTCTTCCACGTGCTGCAATACGAATGACCTTCGAGGCGGATGCTGGGATAAAAAGTGGATTTCACTCATCTGTTGTTTTACCAACGCATTCATCTTTGTGGTTCAACAATGTTCATCATAAATCATTATTTGGGGTGCTGACATCAATGGTATTGAGTCATCGCTATAAAGACAGATGTCATGAGCCTATGATAAGCCGAGGCGAAGCCAAGCGTTTTCTTTGACCGGGTTTCTGTTTCTTTGACTGGTAACGCAGGTGTGATAAGCTATGTTGTAGTGATTTTGAAAGTTATTTAGCTAATGAATCCCCTTGATTCTGGCATTAGGAAACGTCAAACGATAAGCAATCAGTTGCTACATTGTGCGATGATGCAATATCACCTTGTGATAACCTTTAACGGTAGCACTTAGAGGAGATTTTTTTTTTGCCAGTGGTATAGTGTAATAGACAATGAATGTACTAACTTTGCAAAGACTACTACGTTGTCGTTGTTTGCTGTCTTATCAAAGGTGCCCTATCTATCGAACGAGTTAACACGCTTTGCTGAAACAACCAAATTTATGCACGAATGGTAGAGTTGTACAATTGAAAAAAAAAATGTTTCAATTTAACTAATTTCGAACATAAGGGAAACGAGAAGTACTCAAACTGGCGATAAACGTTATTGTATAATTTCATTGCTCGTTGCATTTTATTTTTTATCTTACAAATATAGCCTCCCTTGGGTTGAATATATTAAAACTGGAAAACCTTGCTTTTTAATAACACTTTTTTATGAATGTACGAAACCTTGTACAAGAGCTTAAAGACGTGACAATTTGGGCTACGCATTCGTACGCACTTGTTATATCAGAATACGTGTTTTGTTACGTGTTTTTTTATGACCAATTTGATAGGTTAAGCCAGGTAGTTTCTATTCAAGAATACTAACAGCATGAAAGCTTATTGCATTCTATATTTTTCTGGCTGTGCTTTTTTTGTACGTTGTTAGCACGTTTCTAGAGGACTTTTTCTCATCATTATGTGTCTTTGATTGTTAGATTAAAAGTTAGCATCACTAGCAAGAACTTAAAACAAAATGCTTGGTTGGTTCACTTACTTTACTTGGTTGGTTGCTTTTTATTTTCACACGATAGAAAATGGACTTAGGTACAAACATAGCAATTGTTCCAATCTACCTTCATATTCTAATGGAACTTGAGAACCTTGTAAAATATATTGTTACAACTCAGATAAAGATCCAGACCGTTGTTTTAGTTACAACGTTTCACTTGTTTTGTAGTTTTTCAAACTTGTAGTTTTTCACTTGTTTCACACTTTTTTCTTCTTCAAAGGAGTTGGTTTGCGATGATAAATGATACCAAATGTCGTATACCCCTGTTATTTGTTTCATATTTAATGAATCAGTTTGTAAATTGAGAAAAATAATGCAATATAATGTATTATCATTCCAAAAACGTGGCTGTCTGCACCACAAAAAATGAAAGTCTTCTAGAGTATTTAAATAGTTTCAAGATTTTTTTCTAATAATTTTATAATCCTGATCGAAATTCCCAGGGTGTACTGGTTTACATTAAATCATGTTTTATTAGACAGCGCTCTCATGAAATCCACGAAGCAACGTTCCTCTTCCATTGTATGCTGAATGGGATAACGCACAAGAAATGCCATACTGTTGTCAATCCAACCCGAATTTAACATAACAACCTTCGTTTGATAAAATGCGGGAACAGCCGCAAAATGTCAGGTCCAAAAAAATGGCACAGGCAAAGGTTAGTTATTCACTTTGCGTTACGACTATCATCGAAGTCGTCGCTATCGGGCGTCCGTTTTGTTGTCGCTTTCATTGAAATGAGTCAAAGGCCTTCGCATCATTGCCTTGATCGGCCTTCAACCATCGCCCAGTTGCGAACGATCGTAAACATTTCATACGCACGGCTGCCCTGTACCCACATCTACAATGCAATACCGCGCGTGCATCATAATCCGTAGCATGTGGCCATAAGCATAGTCCGTGTGGGCACGGGTAGCATGAAGCATCACCGCGCGCATTTCGATTATCATCAGAGCTAAATGGTTTCCCCAATTGCAGAGTGAAGGAAGATGCTAGCTGCGGAATCTAAAGTAACCCGGAAAAGAAACAACCAGAACACGCATCGGTCAAGGACAACACGCGAAAGCTAGTACCTAGAGCTGGGAACAATGCGCGAACGGGGATGAAGCATGCGGTGCCGGAAATGTTATCACAGCAGTGCATGAAAGTGATTGTAAATTAACATCTACAATGTTGTTGTAGACTATTAAAATATCTTTGCGATCAACGAACAATTCACAATAAACACGATCGATAATGGTAGCTGGGCACGGTGTGGAATCATGAGCATCAAGCTATTTGTTTCACCAGGCTTACTAAACACGCAAATTGTGCAACTCCACCTGTTGGGGTTTTTTTCTCTTCGACTGGAATTTCTTGCATTTTTATTAAACCACCATGACAAATCGTCGCCGTGTGGTGGATGTAAGTGAAGCGACACAATTTTTCCACAATGGCGCGCAACCTACCGAACAATTGGTTGCCGTAACCGCAGATGTTATGGTGAGTTTTCCGTGGTCTTTTAAGCTAGGTGAAGAAAATGCTACTACTGCCGCAGCTAAAAATGTTCCTGTTTCAACCTAATAGGCAACGGCGAACATGGGAGGGATATTTCTTCGTCATTTCAACCGAGCAGCGCAGCCGGTAGAGTAACATTTTTTCCATTTACCTCGCTGCTCGCGCACTCCCTTGCTCGCTTGGTGGAAGGCATTTTTGTTTTCATCCTCGGTGTAGTGAAAAAAAAAACAAAACTTTGCGCTTACTGATATTTACGCGTCGTATCGACGTAATCAGCATGCGAAGCAGGGGCTGTACGGATTGATTTAGTGCACGGTCGACTACCTAAGAACCCGAACCGAAGGGAGAGGGACGGGAATGACGTCAAAATGTGGCTCAGTGGGTTACAAATATGGCACAGCTCGCGTGCGCGCGCGTGTGTTATCAAATCTGTCGTGTCGGAGTCGCAAATCTCATCCAGATGCTGGTCCAATGAAAACTGCGGAATGAAACCTGGCCGAACGGCAGTAATACAATAGTAGTTTTGCAAATGTGCTACTTATGACCTGCGGGTACTTATGACCTACGGGCTAATAATTTTTTCTAAAATAGGTTTTCTGACTAAACTTTTCCCTGACTGCCCTGACTGTTTTCCTTGACTGCTTGACGATCTTGATTAGAAATTCCCACCGAAAGTAGACACAAAGTTTGTTAGGTTATTTAATGCTGTTTTGAGCAACATTCAAAAAATATGGAATTGAGTGGTAATTTTCGGAATATATTGGGATTTTTTTACATTTGAGATAACTCAATAGTGGGGCAATGCATCGTCTCGAACTAAAACCTTGATTGAATGGTTCATCTGCAAGCTACATCGAAATCCAATTTATTTTGTTTAACTGTTTCGTATATTAAAATAGCTTTAGACCATGCTTTTGCATAGTTATATAAATCAAACCGGTTTTAAACTGGAGAACCATCCATTGCCAGATATTTTATCATCTACACGCGTTTGTTCGAAACTTTTCGTAAATACTGCGTGCAGTGTCCGAGCTACCGTCTTCGTCGTCGTTGTTGTCATCGTTTACACCATTAAAAATCCATTTATTGACCAAACGGCCAGCCGCTTTTGACCGAAAGCACTATAATGGAACGACGAGGTTTGGCAATTGATCAACCATGTTCCGATCGTGGTCAGTAAAACAAACGAGCGAACAAACCTCCCAAGATTGAAGGCATTACATTGACTTGCATGAAAGCAAGGAGGTAAGAAGGTGGTAAGGATAAATAAAACGCGCCCCGAAACTGTTTATCAGACATACGTGTACAACAAACGGGCGCCCAAGTCTAACCTGACGCACAGTGAGAGTTAGCAAAATTGAGACGGCAAGTATGGATGATGCAATCTGTTGTGTTTCTGTGGTGTTTCAACCATTGTTCTTCTTACTCCAATGCTCGGTCGATGCTGATGGAGGAATGCTGTCAAAGGTATGTTGGCCTAGACTGGGTGCTTGTTTGCCTTACACCTTTGGTTGGGTTTTCAAATGACATGTTTAGAGGAAGAGAGAGAAAGAGAGAAACATAGATAGAGAACGCGAACCGCGAAGCTCTCGACGTTACGGGCGCAAACATCTGTTAACAAGATGTTTCATAGAAAGGGAGTTTGACTATGTACTTTCTTTGTGAGTGATGTTGTTTCGTAAATCAAAATTGACGGTAAATAATGCTGGACAGATATAATGAGCTTAACAAAACCAGCGGCTGGCTAAGGTGTGTGATGTATGTATGTCCCACCAACGGGAGAGGATGTTCGTGTGGGGTGGTGGGATTTCGCTGAAACTTGTCTACGAATTTGTTTTTTTTTCGACCGAGCAATCGTTATAACGCCGGCGATTATGAATGCTCTCGCTCTGGATCACAATTTGTTCCCTGGACTAGACAAACACTTGTGTAATGATTGTGTAACGATCGTTGAACGTTGTGTGGGATGAGAGCACAGCTGTTATCAATCTTATTTTTGTTGTGTGGCGCGTGTTCCAAACAAATTGTTTTAGTTTATTGGATGCTGTTTTGGCTCATATTTGCAAGCAGCTTTTCCACAACACTGTGTTAGTCACACATTGACAGCTTACGTGTTCCTATCATATTTTCAATACAGTTACTAACCGTCCGAAAAGTGTCATTGCTCCAGGATGATGATGATGTTTCTGTCTACGCCCGTGTGCTACGATGGTGTGGCTCCTGATTATATGACGCATACGATGATGATGATGATACGCATTAATGCTCTGCGTGCTGCCACGCGTAACGTTGATTACGTCGCAGGTCGTTGTGGAACGTCCGAGGAACTCAGTGAGCGGTGTCGTCGAAGTTTGTCCCAATTTCCTCAATTATCTGCAATCAATTCACATTGATTATAACAGTAATCGCCCACCGTAGGACGCTTGGGTTGTTTGTTTCGTTTTCGAAGTTGCCATTTTGTTTATTTCTATGTATATATGTATACAAAATATGTAGAAAAAAATGTCTGAATATTTGATTACTTTCTTATGTATAGTTAACGAAAATTATAGAGAAAGGGATACTATTCCCTTCGTCAGTTGTAATCAATGGATTAAAATCCTAATCGTCTGTGTGTAACATCTCCCACCGCTAGACATCGTGTTGCAATGATCGTCCACTTTCACTACCATCAACACATCTCATCTGGTTTGGCTGAAAATACAGCAGTAGGGAGTCTCAATAGCCGAAGCCAGGACCGGCCTTTAGTTCCGTTCATTGCAGCATGTCCTCTCCTCGCTGTCAGTACGAAAGTACCGAACGAAACCGGCAACAAACTCTGTGTGCAATGTAACGCCGAACGATTATTTTCTTCACTTTCGATTTCTTCACCGTGTGGCGCGAATTCGGCGTGAATTCATCGGCCGGTAGGCAAGAAAACTGATGCGTTTAAATCGAAGTTGCAAAAACCGGTTCTGCGCCATTGCAGTATCGAACCTGGCCATAACACATACGCACACACAAACAAAGACAAACACTTCTAGTGTTTTCATCTATCATACCATCGGGTGTGTAGAGAGCTGCTTTGGCTTGTTGGTGGCTGGCTACAGGCGTACATTGGGCCATGCAAAAGCTCACATCACTCCCGGAAGCGTAAGAATAGCGCTGGGAAACGATAATCATATTCAATTCAATCACGGTTCAGTAACGTGCATTAAAAATGCACTGCACATGGTATATGGTTTATCATCGGTTTTAGTTGCGAGAGAAAACGGGAGAAAAGATCATCAGAGAAAAAGGTAGCATACGAGGCTTTTTTCCGCTGCGCCCTCTTCAAGTGACTTGGTATCGGGAATTGGAAAGTAATATCCGATGCACTCAGGTAGATTTTAAAGAGACGTGATCGTGAAACAACATATACCGTCATCGGCGTAGCGTGGTCGATGTTTTTTCTGTTTTTTCTATAAAACATCTTTAAAGTTTTAGATATGATGTTTATTATATTTGATAGCTTGTTATAGTTGATTAGGTGCAATTTTGATAGTCATGAAACATGTAATATTAGAGACAATTCATCCTGAGGTGCAATTATTATTTTCATATAATATAAAAATCTAATTTGAAATGATAAATTGAAATAACTGCTAGCTGTAGCGTTTGTATTTTCTATTTTGTGGAAAAAACCTTATGCCTCATGCATCAAAAACGTCACACATATTGTGCAAATGAATTTATTCTTTCTATTCTACTACTTTGATGATCTTCGAACGGTTTATGTAATCAATAAGCACATAAATTCAAAAACTTCAATTAAATTTATCCAAATTTTAATTTTTGTTTGTCACATGACGGAGACAAAGTTATCTTACACGTAATGATAAAAAAATGGAGCATCGTGTTTTGATGTTTAATAATGCATACATTATTATATATCATTTGGTTCAATGGATCAATCCAATTTACAATTCAATTCGTAGAGGTTTATGGTACTGACGAAGCTTTAGTTATCGTTGTCGATAAAGTTCAAAAGTTCATTAACCATTAATTAATACTATCTATTGATAGGATTACTATTGCCTTGCCGGCTGTTTCAACTGTACAATATGTATCTATTTCTCGCTTAATGTTTTATATTGTTTACAATAACATTGGTATATTTGTGTCTTTGTTACCGTTGCCGAATGAAGATCATTATAATCCTTCGAAATGTATCGCTTTACTATAGCTGAATGGAACACTAGATGTTCTCTAAGCCTGACTGGCTTCCAATCCGATATCTATTTCTGTTTCGTTGGAGGGTAGACCGGTTTGTTTTGCTAGTATGTTTATATTCACACTCGCGCTAACCGCTCGCCAGACGGTGGCTAAAAACTCTCACTTGACGGCAAAAGATCGAAGAGAAACCTCTCAAACTACCCACCACGGAGGGAATATGCGGCCCAATATGAGCTATAAACAAACGTATAGAGGCGTTGCGACGAGTCTGAAATTGCACGACAACTACGACGACGGCTCGAGATGGTCTGGTGTTGGTGATGGCGTGATTCAATCCATGGCCACGAGCATCGTGCGACTACGCGTCAATCCTAATGCTTTGTCGCCGTTGCACACATTAATGGCAGAGGAGGCGTATGCATCACACCCTTTTTCCGACGTCCGCGGCGATCGAGCCGGGGACTGAAGCGCTTGTGTTTTTGCCCTGGCCCTTATCTAGCAATGCAGGGTGTGAGACTTCGTCAACTAACTCTATCCTTCCGCTTTTTTGTAGGTTCGTCGTTCTCGCTGCACGCAAGGTTGTTGAGATCGTTTGTTGAGAATCTTCTAGCACCACTCACACGGGTTTCGTACTCTCGCGCCGCATACAAGTGCACCTGTGCCGCTCGCTCTCGAGTCTGATCAACCTTCATCCGTTTCGCTACAGTTGAACAGTAATAGGTGATGTGTCGCTTTATGAAAACTCCTCATAACTACCCGCTGAGAAGGGTGACAGCTAGGTGCGATCGAAAAGGGCTGACGAAAACGTAGTATGATCGTGAATCCGTCACGTCTGCTAAACAACGGGCAGCAACGAAAATTGAATGGACAGTTATTTGATTTGTTTCCTTGTTTTAGTAAAGAAGTTTCGGAAATAGAAACACTAGACGACGACGACGACGTTCACTCTTTGCTTTGTGGTCTTGCTTTTCAGCTGACATTTAAAAAAAAACCGAATGCAAGTTCAAGTGTACTCGCCTTCTAACGCTTCACCTTTCATTACATTCTCTTTCTATGCCACGGTTCAGTAGCCTAGCAGATAGTGGCAAAGTAACAAAGGTGTAACATGGCCCGCAGCGATGGCCGATGATTTGTCATTTTCTGTTTTTTTGGGCCATTGCATACACGCTCCTCAGCTACCGTTGTCACCTACCGTGCCTGCGCTTGTTTATCGAATTCGTCGTTCACATTTGCACATTGCCTGCCAGCCGGTAGCGGTAGCGTTTGTTTCGTCCATGATACTTGCGATCGTGTATTGGTGGATTGATTGATTGGTCAATTGATTAAAGCGTGACCCCACGTGTATAGCTGCGCCATGTTTGGGGTCGTTTAAAGTTTTTTGTTCATTTGTTTTTGATAGTCCTTTGTTCGTAGCACCGATGACCAATCAAGTACGCATAAAGTTGTTTCTTTTATGAAACATTCAGCAAAAAAGTTTTAAATTCGAACCTCAACAAGTAAGAACCACACATGACCTGTTTGTTTGACTGTTCGACCGTTTTTGACATAAAAATATGAAGAAAAGTGTGAATGAGAAAAGATAGACAAGCAGTCTGTACTTCAAACTGCTTCTTTTCGATCAATTTTGCGACTAGATTTATTTTTCTAAAAAGACATATAAACCAGAATATTTTTTCTTCATACAGCGTCACTGCTATCAAACAATCGTATATCATTTTAAGCGAATAAATGGGCCCTATTAAAGTCAATTTATTAGTAGATGTAATTCCAAGTAATATTAACTAAAAACAAGTAGTCCCGGAACATAAATAGTTTGGGTTTACATCTTTCAAAATGAGAAAAAGTTAGGAACGTTAACATACATGCAAAATAATCATCATCGCAGACATTGAAAGTATGTCTCATAACGAGCCAACGGGTTAACTCAATAACATTTTTTACGATACTTTGTTCTAATAGTGATGACTAATTTGCATTTCAGCACCTAGAGCAAGTCATACGAAAGACAACCTCGTGGGAATAGAAGCATACTGAAAAATGTGCCGTATACGGAATAAATATAAATGTTTTGCGCATAGAGTCTACGCAAAGCTTCACATACAACCTCATCTCTTACAACCTTACTCTATGAGTCATTCTCCTATAGGTGAATCTTATAAGCAATAGGACATTTGTATAAACATGACCAGACATTTGCGTGGTTTAGCAAATACTAATAAACGTTTTTCATTTGTTTCTTTCCAGCATCGTCAATATCATCACAGTGGGCAATAGAGCACCAGAAAATCGTTATCGTTGTCAACCTGTCGAGAGTTAAATTGCACAGTGTAAATTAGCACTTTTTCTGAATGAGGTTTCACTGGAAACCAATACGTGAAGATAATCTGTCGATTGTTGATACTGCAACCATCTGGTGGACATTTGATACATCCGGCATAAAATAGAGTTGTGAAACATCACAGGGAAACGTTGATTTGCATTTATCATACGGTGGTGTGAACATCCCTCATTTTTTTACCTTTCCTCAACAGTTACTTATGAACAGAACGTGCCGCGTTATCTAGTTTTTTTTTTATCCCAGTACATTGTGCAACGGTTGTATACGTGTCAGTGCTACCCCTAATAAGAACTCTTCCATAATCCCATTCGTAAATGCAATGTGCATTTAAGTGACATCTTCATCATCGTACCGCACAGTGGATGTGTATAGATGCGTCAAAATGCGTGGTACAAGTCGAAACACCTTCAACTTGAACTTCCCACTGCGGCGTCTGTTGCTGCAAAGTGCGCGTGCAGCCCGCGGTAGTCCTCCGCTCGGGCAGCGGCTGTGTGATGCGGAAAAAGGTGGCAGCAACAGTGGAGGCAGTGGTGGTCATGGAAGTGGCTCCAGCGGGGGCGGCAAGCACGATAAGACTGGATCGTCAGGCCATGGCAGTAATAAGGTGGGTTGCATTTGTGTTACTTAAATTCTAATCACCTTTGCAAGCTGGTCTGATAAGATAGCCATGCTCTTTGTTTCCTAACAATATTAACTATCCGGTCCGGTCTGGTTGCTCCAACAAGTGCATATAAACGTGCACTATGCATCGATGGAGGATTGTAAGAAACAAAAATGTAACGTTCATGTTCTCAACGATCTTATTGACTGCTTTGAAGAACCTTTTTGGTTTACCTATCCTTTGGCTAGGGTTAGGTAAATTAAAAACACAAAAAAGAGCATACAACTCCAACATGAACATAAAGAAGTCGTGCAGGAAGCGACGTAAAGATAGTAAATTCTAATTCACTTCGCAATTTAATTTTTAAGTTAAACTGATAACTTCAATAAAATTGATTCTCATTCATATACATACAATTTATCTGTTTGGTGACTGGTTACTTTAAAAATATCGTTTGTTTTTTTTTGTTTCCATATTAACCACGTTATTCTTTTGCCTCTACAACGTGAATAATTGAAATATTCGTTAACTTAATAATTGAACGATAGGAAATTGCATTTTCCTCAAGCATATGTAGATGTGTATCCAGTTTAGTAACAACATTTTTGCATTTTTATTTCCAGCACAATTCCGATGCATCCTCACAACATTCGGCAAATTCGCCGAGTAACCAGGATCGTGGGACCGCTAACTCGAAGCTCACCCCAAGCAGCCATAAATCGTCGCACAGTCTACACAGCAAGGGAGGTAGCTCCAGTGCGGCTGGTGGTTCGAATGCATCGTCCACGGCCGGAAAAGTACCCGACGAGTGCCCATTATGCTACGATGTGCTGCCGTCAAGTGATGAGTACTACCCGCTTCTAAACTGCAAGCATTATGCGTGTCGAGCGTGTTTGGAAAATTATCTGATGATCCAAATCTCGGAGTCGCGCACGGACATCAGCTGCCCTCAATGCTCGGACTCGATGCATCCGACCGACATACAGACGCTGCTGAAAGCGTTCCCGACGGCCATCACCAAGTATGAGGACTTCATGGTTCGGCGGGTACTTCTGTCGGATCCCGACTCCCGTTGGTGTCCCGGGCCCGACTGTACCTACGCTGTCATTGCTAGCGGATGTGCCTCCTGTCCGAGAATCTGTTGTCAGCGGCCGGGATGCGATGTTCAATTTTGCTATCATTGCAAGGCGGAATGGCATCCCGATCAGACGTGCGATGCGGCTCGTGCTTCCCGCCAAAGTCCAACACGCGCCCTGTCCGGTAGTATTAGAAAAAGTTCACAACATAGTAAGATTTCTCTACTTGGTTCCTTCTTTCTATTCGCTGTTCCTTCGGCTTCATTTTCCCTTCACTTCCTTAGTTGTTCCATTTTTCTTGCATCTCAAGTCTGTTCTTCACAACCAATTGCTTTTCTCTGGCATCCGCCTTGCCTATTATCCGGTTCTTTCCGTTTTTATAATGTTATTATTTCGCTTTTCACAGAGGATGAAATTAAACCATGTCCCCGGTGTCAGGTGCTTATCGTGAAGATGGACGACGGATCCTGCAACCACATGGTGTGCGCTATTTGTGGTTCGGAGTTTTGCTGGCTGTGCATGAAGGAAATCAGTGATCTTCACTACCTTAGCCCGTCCGGGTGTACGTTCTGGGGCAAGAAACCCTGGTCGCGGAAAAAGAAGCTACTCTGGCAGCTCGGTACGCTGGTTGGAGCGCCACTAGGGATCGCCTTGGTGGCGGGCATTGCCGTTCCAGCGATGATTATCGGTAAGTGAGCCGTCCCCGGATTGTTTTCCGATGCCTAGTCCCGGTACCAGTAATCAATATGGATCATTGCGTTTTAGGTATTCCCGTGTGGGTTGGACGAAAGATACATACTCGCTACAAATCAGCTGGCAAGCATAAACGCAACTTTGCCGTTCTAGGAGGAGTGACGGCATCGGTAAGTACACATATTGTTTTCGATATAACTTCACGGTTTGTAAATTTATTGAACCTAATTATACAAACATTGTGGAAAAGTTAGTTGAGCGGCCCGGTGGTGTAGTGGTAGCAGCGCCGGTCCCTTACACGAGAGGACCAGTACCATAATCCCATTCGAACCATCTCCCCTACCGAGGAGTGACTAACCAGCTATGGTGGTTAAATCAGTCTAGAAAGCCGGTAGAACGGCAAGCATGACTTCGGTCGTAACGCCAAACAGAAGTTCTTCTTCTTCTGAAGAAGAGTAGTTGTATAGTATTTTCAATGGACTATCTAATCTAGTTCAAACTACACATAACATTATTGCACAATGTTAAACTTTAATAGGTTTTAGTGAAATTTAAAGAAGCTACTTTCAATGCGGCCACATCAAAATATTCAAAAGGGACGTGATGGGATCAAAATATTCCCCTTTATTTCACTGTTTGTTGATCACCGATTCAATGACCTTAGTGGACATTTAACCATCATTTTCATTTTACTTTCGTTTCGTACGTTTCGTTATGTTAACAGCAAAACATTGGTTTTTTAGATTTAACTTGCCGCAACATATCCCAAGAACACTAACAATAGTCTATCCATATTTGGTTCTCAACGCATTAATGCATTCATGATTGAATGAATGAAATGAAATGCCGAAATGAAATTGATGAAGGAAATTAATACCGTACGATTCCTGTCCCAATAAGACCAATATATATCAGTTTGCTATTTGTGGCTTTTAGTGGTTCTTTTATATGGAATATTGAAACAGTAAATCATTGATTTAGTACACAGATCATTCCGTATACATTCCGTATACAGGCTCATTTTCGGAACCATAACAAACTTCCGCATATATTCTAAATTAATCTATGTGTGATATATATATACAGTTTATCGATATTTTTCTTTATGAGACAAGCATTAGTGGTTTGTTTGATCTATTTTGTAATCAACACTTTATTTGAACAATCGTTAATTGCTTTAGCGGAAAAGTTTCATGTTAAAAGCTTATCTTTCTCGGTGCCGCAAATATGCTTTCCAGCATACTAATCCAACCAACCCTGCAATAAAATTTGAATTGCAGTTCGCTGTGTTTATGTATGCATACATGCATGTTTTGTTTCTGTTATCAACGTCATACCACGGTGTATTATTGCAGCGCCGAGTTCAAACCAGTCATGTGCATTGTTATTGACGTTAGATTTTTTTTTTTTTAAGGATGGTAGCGCTTTCCACAACTTTAGCACCCACACCGGAGCTATGATATTCTTAGAGGCTTGGTTGAAGTGTAGCAAAACATATATGCTTCCGTGAAATATTGTGTGCGCTGATATTTCTATAATAGTTATGTGTAATGCTTCGTTCGAAAACATTCTTTGGATGGATGACAAAAAAACATCTAACATATGTCTCTTTTACAAGTTGGTGTCGCAATAAGCAACCCAGCGATCGTGTTGCTCCAAGCACGGGCATAGGATTCCTTCATCGTATAAGTCCCGTAAAACGTCCAGCAGCCGTTGTTCGGCAGCTGGATTCCCGATAGCAATGTCAACCGAGCCAATGCACAGCAATAACGCTAGTAGTAGTGAATGTCGGTATTCGCAGTCCATCTTATTTCGACTGTACCCGAGATCTGCTTCAATGTCGACGTCCATCTTAAGGCAACAGGACTTGAGAGTCCCATAGTAGAGGTCAAGGAGGCGGGACGTGTTCTGGCGCCGTGTACTGGACGGAATGGACGAAATCAGCAGCAAGGCCAGGTCGTTAGTGAGTCTGCTGTATGTTACCATCTGCCAGTCGAGAATAATGCAACTGTCTGTGCGTTCGTCGTCGGATTCGCCACGAAACAGCAGATTGTTGCACCAGAAGTCCGTGTGGGTGATCAGTCCCATCGGTTCGATCGGCTGAAGGAGTTTCTCTATCAGATACTTCGTTTGCGGACGTATTTTGCTCAACGCTTTCAGTTCATTTTCAAAACCCGGCTTTTGCTCGAGAAATTTTGTTAGTTGAGGCATCCCTTGTTCGACCAGCTGCTGATAGCTTTCCGTCGCACGTTTTGTTTGAAAAAGAAACTGTAATGCAAACACATCAATTGTTTTAATGTACAAACATCGAGTCTGAGAGCATATCTTTACCTACCGGATACTTTTCGTTGAGGTCTACTTTCTTTTTAATTTTAAGGCCCAGAGAGAGGGCGTGTATGGTTACAATGGCACGTATGGCTGCTTCCGTCTGTCCGAGCGTGAGTCCCGTTGTGAAGTTGGCTCCTTTGTAACCAAGGGAACGCATATCCTCCAGTACCAGTATGCTTTCTGCTGTATCTGGACTGCCAAGGGACGTCGGAGTATTACTGCCCAGTGGTGCATACTGTGTATAGAAACACGTCGGCACTGAGATTACCATACTACCAAGCTCTTTTGGAATATACTGCTCTTGAAACGCCATAAGATCTGGTAAAATCTGCAAAACACATAGAATAGGTATGAGCGCGTCCATTCTCACTTGCAGTCGAATGTGCAAACGTAATACATACACTTGTGTAAAATTTAATTTCTCTAAGATCAAACTGAGCCTCAGTTACGAAGTACCGGCTGAATGGATCCTGCGGTAGCAGTTTTATCACAATGTCCAGGCATTGGCTCACTTCTCCCGACACCGGCTCGTTCCGTTCAAACGCGTACACCACGGAAACCGACAAAATGTCGCTTAAGTTGTTCACCCCGTCCTGACAGCCCTGTTTCACCTTAAAGTGAGTAATTTTTATACCAGAATGCACCTCATGGTGTTTCTTGAGAACATCCATCAGCCAATCTTCGTTGATGGGCCAGCTATCCGAGCAGGTCGATTCTTCCTCTGTATCGGACATAATGGCGATGTTGGCGAGGGTCGGATTCGTCGACTTATTTTTCCTACGATGTTCTATTCCCGCCGCACCGATCTAACGATTTAAAACGGTGTGTTACTGTACTGTGTGCTTAATCGTCCGTTCCTAAGGGATTGCTCACGGTTCACTGCAAAAAAGATGAAAAGCAGCAAGGTCTAATTATAAATACGTATATTTCTATTTCCGCAACACTTTTGCACGCGCCCTTTACGACTGCTATATGACACAGGAGGAGATGCTAGGCCAAGCAAAACAGCTGGAAAATTGTTCATCTGGAATCGATGATATTCGTTGTAGTTGTATGCTTTGGAATGTGCTATAATAAAACTGACGTTCGCTTTTCAGTGGATCAACACGAGCAAGCGTTGCAATTACGCTTGATTTACGGTTCCTTTTCTCTTAAAATATTAAGCACATGTGAGTTGTGTTTATTTGACAATTTAAAGTACCTACTACTCTCGGTTGTGCGAAGTAACGGGTAATACGTACAGGATATTCAAAAGTATCTGCTCATATATTGTGGATATCATGGTTGGTCCACATTATTTCACTACCATATCTTAGAAGTAAACCGACGTCACAAAGATTCGCACCCTCTTAATGTATTCATCTTTGCGGGAGGTGCGTGTTTGTGCACTGCTCTGATCAACGCAGGACTCGATTTCCCAGGACTTTCTAGGTCAAGGGCAGACGACGTTCCATTCTGCAAGCCAGAACGGGAGAAATCATGCCAGGAAAAACATCTACTCACTCTCATTTTATGCCTCTCTTTTTCTCTTTTGTTAAATGACGCTGATTAACTACCCCACTATTGCCACGGCAATAAAACTGCGGGTGGTCTGGAAGGTCTGGAAGCTGTAACCAAGATGGTCAACTGGTAGAATATGATTTAATAGACCAGTACGCGCGTTGAGATTGATCCCTGGTATTTTGCATGTTTGATCGAAAATGTCGGTTTACCATTCGACCAATGAGAAGTTGTACTTCGTAGAACGCTTCTCGATTTTTCAATGTTTCAATTCACCGACAAAAATAGCCATAAACTTCAAAAGAGGCCAATGTGTTTCACTGCACCCGAATGGATTTACACTAAGCTTGTTTCATTCTCTATATGCTCCCTTGTACATGACGCAATGAAATGGATAATTCACGGATCTGTTGAACTAGTATCCATATGCAATTACCACTTCCGGAATAGAAGTTATGTGTTCGACGGGACGTCGATTAATAGAATAACACAGGAATAACGCTCGCAATCATCGTGATACATATTTTCCGCCGCTTGTAGAAAAAATCGAGATCAGATCCTTTCGAAAGTGGCACACCTTCCTTTGTTAGGTTATCCGGTTAAGTATAGTGTGCTTGACTGGTTGTTGATCTGACTGGGAGAGTGAACGTACGTAGAACATCCGAGGAGCCTCTCGGTTAATCCATATGGTTTTTGGTGAGAATGTTTTCGCTGCATTGCATTTTAGTGGCATTATTTTACCTATTGTAACGTCTATTCCCCGTATTTTATCGGTATTGAAATAAGCATTCGGCTCAGCCGTTATAAAGCACCGATTCTGTCCTTTTCATTCAAAGGTAATTCCAGACATACATAAAGTTACATGCAATCTTCTTACCAGCACTACTACACTACACGAGGCACGATTCACGGAACGGGAGAACGATTATGTTTGTCGCAAAGAAAGTGACACCGAAGTATGATTTATTGTATGGTTTCAACCGTGTTTCCACTTCAGCGAACGCAGCAGCACTACTGAAACTCGTTTTGTTTCCCCCAGCTAGGAGATGTCGTTACAACTGTCGCTGACGGTCGTCATTGAGACTTAAAGCGCGTTGTCCCAGCAACAACACTACTGGTACATCCAAACGGCACGACCTGTACAAGCCAACTGGTCTGGTTTGGCTGGTGAAACCCGAGAAATGCACCGCTCTGTAGTGAACCACACTTAATTTTGCGAGGGCTCGACCGATTGCTACTGCTCCGGCTATGCTCCAGCTGGGGTGAAGCACATGTAGTGAAAATGAGAACGAATATTCCGTTGTTGCGCTGCGTTATGCTCGCGTAGAGAGCCGAACTCCATGCTCCATGGGAGACCGATGTTGGCAGACGCGACAAACCGTATCCCCACGGCGGCGGGAGAGATTTTCCCCAAACATACCACGTATGAAAAAAAAACAGTGCATGTTCACGAGTGAGCACTCGTCTCTTGTTTTTCCTTCACGCACTTGTGCTCTTGCTCTTTGTGTGGCATCCATGCTCCAGTTAGTTCAGCTTCATTCGACGCGAGAGCCATTGAACTGTGGTAGAAGAAGTGTGTAATATTAATAAAAAATTTAGCGTCAGACTCTCGATACAAATAGACCGATATGGGTTTTGTGAGCCAGTGGGGGGGGGGGGGGGTTATCGCAGCAGTGGCACTGGCAGCTCCCCTGGTGTAGGCTGAAGCAAACACGGAGACTGCAGGTACTAGAACCTTTTACAAAGGGGTATGACACACCTTCCAAGCAGCTGCTGGAGAGGAAATAACTTCCGGTTCAGGAGGAGGTCTTTGAACCTTAATTTCAAATATGTTAAATTTGTACATCCATACATCAAGAGAGTCCATACATCAATTGAGTACATACATCAATAGAGTCCATACATCAATAGAGTTCATACATCAATAGAGATGGAATATTTCCGTTTATGAATCTGTTTTTTTTCCTTAAATCTAAATCTTGACAGTAGGTTTATTAAGTGTCTTTGTTATTAGTATAAACTATTGGAAGGTTATCACGCTGGTAAGCCTAATATAGTTTAAAACGCGATCATAGCTTCAGCACATTTTCTCATAGTTTTGTTTGTTACATAGATTTGAGAACGAAAAAATGTTTTGTCAAATATTGTAGGGCATATAGTGTAGAAATCAGGTAATTTTAGGGGTAATCTTTCCTCAGCTTACGTGTATCCGAAATATATTACCCGTCACTGAGGGAAAGACCTCATAAGCATGTAATTTAAACCAAATTTTCCCAAGCATCTCATACCCACTCATAATCACGTACCCACCCAACCCACAAACATCGTTGCTATCGCATCGAATGGGTGGAATGAAATTTAACAAAATCGATCCCCCAAAATGTAGGTTGGGCATAGAATGTCGACAGTTCTGTTCTACACTCTTTCCGTTCCTCACCCCATACCGTATTCATATTCCGTCATATTCCGCCCCCTCAGGGCTGGTTTAGCACACCACTTGTCCCACGCTTTAAGCGTATATCGCATATGGTTGAGTTTCTCTATCAAACTGGCAATCTGCGCGATGGCTAGAGGAAATCATTGGCGCTTAGCTTGGCAAGTAATTCGATATATTGCGTTAAGTTTTTGAACTTAATTATTGCATGATTGATGTCATCGTGCATCGTGCAATGCTGAATTGCAAAGGAGGTAGTAGGTATGTTGGCAATGCTTGGCAAAAAGCTTTACGGTCAACATACGAACGAACGGACAAGTGAATGAGAGCAAGGTAGGGGTATCCAAAATTCGTCTGTACATACGGGACTCGATTTGATCGTTTTCCGCCGTTCGCTTTCATCGTCGGGGTCGTTTAGGGTGGAAGCGGGACCCATTTCCTGTTCCATTGCATGCTTGCGTCCGTGCGTTACTGCCGCTAGCGGTTTGAAAAGAAACTCATTTACCCGACGATGAATAATGAATGAATCACAGCGACATGCATTACGAGATTCGGCTTCAAACGCTTTGGTATAATCTGCGTGTTTTACAATGGCGAAACATAAATGTTGGTCCTACCTCACCGTGACTGCTTCGATGTGATATTTTTGGACTGTCCAATACATTGTTATTTTGCTCGATTCAGTGTGTGATATTATTCGTAGTTTACGAGAATTGCTTTCCATGTCCATCGTTCTATTCCTTCTCTATTACATCATTCCCACATCGGTTTCTTCCGGTGCTCAACGTATGCAAGGCAGAGAACATCTGTTAAATATTTTAGCAAAACGCTCTCACTGTGTCATTCTGCAGTGTCGGTGTCGCTATTTCTATCCTTGAGTAAGGGCATCTCTATCTGGGATAGTGAATGACTGGAAAAATATTCCTTGATAAACTATACAACACCACTGCTGGGAACGGAAGAACTGCGGGGTGGGGTACCAGCATAGTGAAAACGCCACAAAATTGTTACCCTACTGTGTGTACTCTTACTGGCGGCTATTTGTTGCGGTTAACTATGTTCGTTAGCGTGATGTTCTGCTTTTGCCCTCTCATCCTACAGGGCATTGTATAGCCTTTAACCTTTACTACGTGTTGGTGTGCTAACCGGAACCTCTTTCTCTAACGCACGTTTAAACATTTACTTCCGGTCGGTTAGTAGTATCCCAGACTAATCTCCTTGTCCTAAATATAACCTCTAAAGCGTGAATTGCAAAAGCATTAGCCTCACACCACTCGTGCAAAACCGGTGTGACGTCAGAGGCGAACTGCGAATGACCTACATTACGGAAAAACGGGAAAAGCTTTCCAGCCGTCTACGGTCCTTTTACTGCCCTGTCGGCCAGTAGGAACAGAAAGGGAGTTCGATTGGACCTTGGGGGTGTCGTCGATTTAACGAATATTTTGTTTAGTTCATGTTGTTTGGAACTAGGATTTTATGAGTTTCGTGCAAAACATTGGTTGCGGTTGCATCCATTCCTTTACCGAACAAAGTTTATTTAAACTAATTGGTAGTTTGTAAGTCAAAAATAGGTATCTTTGAATCAATATCGCACCCGTACACCATTTGATGTCGACGAATATTTGAAACGAGTTTTCAAATACATATCCGAATTGATCCGAATTGCAACAAATTGATTTTATTATTAAAGCTTCCTAAATATACTAAATGTTTATCAAACATATGCGCAGTAACATATCCTCAAACTTTTCACCATACAGGTAATCGTTTCGCCTGTCCTTGCCGGACTGGCTGTTGCCATCGGTGTGCCAATATTGCTTTTTTACGTGTATGGTGTCGTGCCTGTCTCGTTGTGCCGTGCTGGTTGCGGCGAAGGAACTAAGTTTGAGTTTGACGAAGAAGAAGACAACGGTTCCCGCAATCACGGTAAGCTCATCCCATCACCAGCATTTCCATTCCTGTCCAGCTGAGCTGATCAGCACAGATGAGCGTTTGATTGATTAATGTGTGTTTGTTTTTTTGTTGTTTTGTTATTGACCACAACACAGACGCTGCCAGCGTGGATGCTGTTTCACGCATCGGGGCCACTAGTATTGGAGAGGTTAGCCTTAGTGTGGCCAGCGGAAGCCATCTCGGAGTTTCCAGTCAGCATTCGACGTACGGTGCGGCGAATCCTTCCACCACGGCCCTTGCAGGCAGCATTACCGGGTAAGGCACACATGCACACATCATAAAGTGAGTCTAAGAGTATAGCTTTGCGGGTTGTTTCGATTTGCACAGGCACCGATTGGAGGTTCAGGCCGATGTGAGCACGTCCGAAACGGCCTCGGCGGTGACGTGTGTCAGTGAAAAGTCGGGAAACACGTTAAACGACACTGCCTCCACGAAGGCCTTGGCTGGGTCGATCCTCAGCTACAAACAGCAAGCAGAGTCGAGCGCTTTCAGTGAGGATGGAGCTTCTGAGCGAGTGCGTTTCGACAACACCGTGTCGTTTGTAATTGACAACAAGAAAGATTCCTGTGATTTCCTGTACAGTATCCCATCGGATCAGGTAAGTGTGGGTGGTGTAGGAAGCATGAAACGATCCACATTGATCACTAATGTTCTACGTTTCTGGGTACAATAACAGGACACGGCAGCGGACAAGGCGAGCTTGGGTAGCGGGCGGTCGTTCCGCAGCTCGGAACGATCGTTCCGGGATGATTTCGATTCAACCAGTGTGTCTTCAGCGCACAAGCGCATCAACTTTGGCAAGCTCATTCCGAAGCTCAGTTCCAGCCAGCACCGTAACCTTTCCGTAGACAGTGCTACCGGTTCTTATAACATCCCGGAGAATGTCAGCCTCGAGCAGGAGCTGGAGCGGGAGGAGGAAACGCTGGCATCAGCGGCAGCTAATGCTACACATTCAAACGTACGCAACGCAACACAATCACAGTCTTCGGCGCACCTGCACAAAGCACCGTCCGGCTCTCTGAATCCATCGCCAGAATTCACACTACGGCATGGGAGCATGGCGGCGAAACCGTCGACGGTTACAATTACATCCAGCAGTAACAGCAGCAGCGGCACCAACAGTAGTTGTTCGTCAAACGAGGCAATTAATAAGGCTATTTTAATAGATAAACCGACACTGGAGAAAACGGTCAACGCTACCGGTCATACGGAAGTGACCCAGAACAGAACAAACGAATCGAAACCACCAACACAATCATTGGACACGCTGGCTTCAAGTGATAGTTCTAGCCAGGAGCAACCGGTGTCCCACTCAGTTGCACCTCCGAAATCACGAACCCACATTCTGCGCACTCTCTTTTTTTCTCTTCCCAGCACGGCGGAAGCATCCTCGACACCAACGGAGGCTACAGTCGAGTGTGGTCATCCCGCAGCCGGCTTACGCACGAAACCAGCGTCGGCTCCACTTTCTTCTCCACTATCGCCATCGTCCTGCTCTTCCGTATCATCCCAATCTTCCACTTCCTCAACTACACCCACAGTGGGTCCTGTTTCGGTCAAAACATCATTAGCAGAGAAACATTAATTACCCAGTCAACTGGGATGATCGGCAAAGTGACGATTGTACATCAGACAATCTCTTTTTGCCACGCCTGCTGCTAGAGTAGCAGCAGAAAGGAATGGAGTTAACTTTTGCATTTTGTTTTAATTTCCATGGGCTCCTATCGCTAGGCAAAACGGCGCGTGTTTCTATGTTCGTTTCGCTTCGGCAACGGGGGCAAATTTGTTCGGCTATAGCTTTGTGTTTTTCGTATCACTATCATAACTGCCTCCTATTGGTAGCAAATCGAAACAACAGAAAGCGCTACAGAAAACGATAACACAAGACTGCAAAACGCCCGAAATGAAGCATAATCGAGAGTGTTTGTTGAGTGGTGGCAACATTTGTGTCCTGTTTCTAAATGTGAGCCTTCTTCCAAACATACGATGTAAGGCTATGCTCATCGAATTAGCGAAAAAGGCTTCCTCGGTCGTCGGCGGATTGAAAGGAATAAAACTTATTTATAAGCATTACCGACAACGAGAGCATCTATAATTATGCCAAATCCTTACGATGGGTACGTTTATAACGTTTTTTTTCTCTACTACAACAACCGAGGAGAGAGAATGAGAGACAATAGAAGAAAAATTCGATCTGTGGGAGAATGTGAAACATTGTTAAGTAAGGCACGCTACTAGGTAGAACAAATTTGACAGAAAAGATGTTACTGTCGATTAGAGGAGACGATTAGAACACCGTGTAGTGGTGTGGCGAGTAGACGGTTCGAATGCGTTTGTTCTATTACTCTAGCGTAATGATTTGTTTAGGCCAGATACTGAAACGAAGAAAAAGAAAAAATCCCTACTCGTAGGTAGACAAACGCGACAAATCTTCCGTTTTTACCCATCTCCAATATCGTGTTGGGTCCATAGTACTAATTTTCTATTTAAACAATTGTTCGATCGTTCTTTAAAAGCATTCGTTTAAAGTTCACGGAACATCGGAACATGAAGTCGAGTGCATGCAAAACAGTGTGAGCATGAAATATATAGATTTAAATTATCTCATTATAAGCATACGTTCATATTACTACAGTATTACGAGGTCAGAGAGACGAAAGAAAGAATGTTATGTCTGTGGTAAGTTTTTGGTTCATGTTCTGTTGTGTCTTTACAGCAATTCGTTCGGAGTTAGTAAAATATTAATAAATGTTCAATGTTAGAGCCTGCTGATGCTGGTTCAGTTTTGATTGTGAAGTTTACAAACACGTTTTCTAAATTCTGATATAGGTGAATTGAGTTCACTGGTACCGAAGCGTTCTGCATTTTGTGGTGATAAAATCATTTGGTAGGCTGGTTTCTGAGAAAAAGCTCCAAAAACGTTCAAATAAAGTTCTTCGAACAGGAGAAGAGTGCAAAGAATAATTCTAATGGTAGGGTAATTGAAATGATTGTTTGGAGAAGTGTGTCTTAACAAAACCACGATTATTTACTAGAAACTATTAATAATTATTATACCACGTTATTCCAAGATGCCATTATTCTAAGTTCGAATGGGGTGCAGTTTCCATCGAATCACAATCCGCAGCAGTTAAATACGATAGCTCTACGCCAGTAGTTGCCGCATTCATCGACTGCGGTTAGCAATTCGATGGTAGCTCGATGTTACGCCATTTTAACCTACCAGGCAACGAATGTAATTTGTTTGAAAGTAGAGTATCGAATAGTTGCGTTCCAAGAAACCTTTGATAAATGCTTAATTAGGTACAGTCATTGCATTTATAAATTAATAAATAATAGCAAATAATTTGACATCAGGGTTCTACGTTCCTTCTTCGGGTATTTAAAAAAAACTTAACGCAACGTATGTTGTATATTCGATTCAGGTTCACGCCTTTTGCAAACAAGCTGATTAGCGATGACGGTAGCTATATCAGCAGATAAAGGAGCTTTCGATAGCGAAGGGTCTATAAGGCCAGTGAATACCTTATCAAAACGCCATTTACCGACTTTTTGACCAGGTAAAACCCGCATGACACATACCTGGTAGTCTTTATCGGAAACAAACAATGAACTGGTTTATACAAAACGGCCCATTTTTTTATTTTTTTGTCGTTTTTATTTAGATTTTTACAGCGCTTTCTCTTACTATCGGGAGTACAAAAGAACGGTCGTACTTTTATTTTTGCTTCAAAACTATGCATGTCCTATTACCATGGAAAATGCCGAACATAAATAACGCCGGTTTCACACCGGACTGACGAAAGGCGCATATACAAAGAAATAGAACAGAGGCCTTTTTCCATATATCACTCGATCAAAATCTAAATTCGTTGCAGGTGCTGACAGACATCGTGCGGGCGAGTGGGCAGACAGACAGGCAGGCGGTAAGGGTTACACAAGGAACGTAAGGAACGAGACGAATGGAAGATATTTACAGATGGTCCTCCAGTTGCGTTAGAAGGGAAATCAGTAGATTATCTGCGATGACGAATGCCCACCAACAGTGCTACCCGATGTGATGGCTTCCTCTAGGTTGGAGTCCAGCTTCCTATACGCGGCTGTATGTTTGCGGCCCTTGCTGAATCCACCCCGCCCGCTACTCGTTCGTCGACCTTCAACGACTAGCGCTAGTAGCTTCGATTTGTTATGATAGGCAACGTACAGCATGGCACAGCTGAACATAGCGAAGAGGAAATATGAAAAGAAATTCGAATCCTTCTGTTCGTAGAATGGGTCCGTTCCTTGAACGATGTCGCTCGCTTTCGCTTGACTACTTGGAAAGTCATCAGATTGAGAAAGCTTTGGCTGCGTTTCCGCACCCGTTTCCACTTTCCCGACTGGCTGGAAACCGTTAACCTCTGGATCGTCATCGTTGCCGTCCTCGGCCGACGTCATAGCTTCGGATTCATCCGAATTATCGAAAACCGGTAGGGTTGGATCTTTACCTTCCGGATCCAGCGCCTGCTTGGGTTCATCATCGAACGGAGCTACGTCACCTCCAATGCCATCCAAAGAACCACCCTGCTGCTGTTGCTCCAAATCAGGATCGTTCTTCTCCGGAGGAGCTTCTTGCGGCAGTTTCGCTCCCGGCTTCGATGCAGATTCATTGTCGGGTTTCTGTATTAATTTCGAACCAGTGTCACTTTCTGCGGGGACTGGTTTCTTCGCTGCGGTAACATCATCAGAAGATTGAGCATGTACATTATTCGCTACGGGATTTTCTGGGACCAAATTCACTTCCTGGTTTGCGTCTTTGGGTGGCGGAATGGCGGATTCTTCCTTAGACGCTACATTTGCAGCTTGGAGGTTCGCTACAGCAGGAACAATCTTTGCAACGATAGACTGATTCTTGTCGTCACTTACTTGTTTCTGTACTTCTTGCACTTTTACTGGCGGCTGGTTTTTTAGTTCCTTTTTAACGACAGCTTGTTCTATCGTGTTGTAGCCAATGTACAGGGCTCTGCAGATGTCTTTCAGTTCTCGCTGTAATGTGTAGCAAGGACCTACGCATTCAAGGATGCTTCGAAACGGCAACAATGTTTTAGTAACCAAACTTGGTGGCAATTTTTTTATCATTTGTGATAGGTCCATACAAAACTCGTCCACTTCGGTTTTGGTCATTTTTTTGCCTAACTCTTTACCGATCGTACTTTCAACGTCGGTTAGTTTGTTCCTTTCCACCAAATCGATCATCTCGTTGTACGCCAAGCAGCCGGAATCTTCGGCCAATGGTTTGCAGTATGACTGCAAACGTTGCATATTCGTTTCTTGTGCCGTTTGACTAGCGTTCGACGCATTGCTCTCCGTCATCGAAACATTGAGTGCCTCCAATTTTGCCGGCTGCTTTCCAACCAACGGTGATGTCAGTCCGGTTGATATTAACCCAACCAGGGTTAGTAATATTGCTTCAGTATGCATTGTTTTATTACGTAGGATAGATAAAACTAAGCAACGAAGGTGATGTATTTCGTTCTGTAAGAAAACACCAAGGGAACTAAAAAGCCTTTGGACGGATGGTTCTTATCTTACACACTTCTGATGCCAGAACTAGCTAGCACGCTGCACTCCGATAAACACACATTTGTGGCCGTTTATTTGTTCCTTTTGCAGCTGCGAAGGGAAAATAACAGCCGAAATTTGCAGGATTTTCTCTGGTTTCGAGACCAACAACAAGAAGTAAATGCACGACGGTTTTCGTTCTAAATGTTTTGACAGCAGTTTGCTGCTGTCAGGACAATTTCTTTAACAAATTTGGAAAAAATTGTCATTTTATTTTAGTTTTTTCTTCTGTTTTAGTAAATTATAAATTCGTCAGTTTAATTATACAATGTAAACAATAATTTATGGAATCAACTGTTTAAATAAACAATTTGATGAAAAATAAAATCAATTACATTGATCATGACCGATCGCAACACAGTGAGCGACCACAGTGATTAAGTCATAGTTACACTTGTGCTTCCAACGTGTTTTTCGTACTTGCCAATAAAATATATTTTCTAACAGGCGAAAGACCCATCAGGTCTGGGTCTGTACAAAAACCTACCTAAAAAATATAAAAATATATATATTTTTTGTAAATGTATTTGTATTATTGTATTTTCAAAATAAATTTTCATCTTTAACATAAATGTATGTGAAATTTTAAAAAATCCACTTTAATGAAATGAAATTTATCTGCACATTTAAAATGCTAGTTAACATAAAAGAAAAAAAGATGGGTTTTAAGCGTTCCCAATCCTATCAGAAAATCAATATCAAAACGCTTTGTACAGATAATATTTTACATAACTATAGTTATAACTAAGGATAATTCATGGTAGTTATGGTGCAGATGCGTTGACACAACATTCATTCCCTTTTCATGGTTTCGTGTTTTGCATAGCGAAAATACTTCACATTTTTATTAAATTAACTCTTATTATCATCATATTCTACAAGTACTTTGATTAGTCAGCGCTTTAAATCTATAGCTACTAGGAATATATTCTATGAAAATGTCACTAGATTTTCAATAAAAATTACAAATTACCAGGATCATCAAAAATCAGCAGATAAGATGGCATAATCAGTGGTATTACACATGCTTTATAGTTTGCTTACTTCCTTTATCAGATTCAGGAAAAGAAACGCACCTTAAGTTCATTGGTACATGTATTCTGCACGATGATGGTGCATAGGGCCGGTGTGATTTTTTTTGTATTCTTTCCTGATTGTCTATGCTTTCGGGTTCTTTCGCCTAGCTATCGGAAAACTGCCCCAATACAGCTCACAATCTCTGCGTCATGATAGGCTCATGATCAGCTATGATCGTTTATCCCTTCCGATCTGGCAGAAATTTCAGGGCCATTTTTCTTTCTCTGTCGGTCGAAAAGGACTTTAGGGGTGTTTTGGATGTATCTCCAGGTCGTATTTGAATTAAAAATATTGAAAATTTTAGTGACATCATAAGCTTTGTTTACCTTATGCTGCCAAAGACCTGCCCATTTTCATTTCGAATTTCGGCTCAAGAACTTCACCTGCATGCTTTCTTTTGATTGTAAATTTTATTTTTATTTTTTATTGTTTGTTTGTTTTGTTTCTAATTTGATTGTAATCCCCACCTCAAAAAGAAAAACTAAAACCCCCTCAAACGTCTGTACAAGGCGAGATGTCTCACTGCACAGATCACACACAACTTCGCGGACGTCCTTTCCCGCGTCAGTTGGCTTTCCTTAGTAGGCTTACTTAACTTACAGTTAACGATTGGACAAACGTATATTATAAAAAAGCATATCCGTAGGTATCTGAAGGTATCTTCGGCAAAGGATGCACAACGAATGGACGAAGGTACACTACCCTAAACCGGGGATCCAAGGTGAAAGGTATGAAGATGAATGGTTGATCGGTGAAATTTAATCATTTCAGGTTTGTTTTCGTTTTTAGCGAGCAAGCATGGTAAAGGTAGATAAAATCACAACTTTCTTACATCTCTATTGAATAAAACGACCGAATTCGCTCTCGTGTCAGTGTTTGTGAGCCAGAGTTTGTCCAGATCGTCATGCGCGTTTTGGTCCGCTGAAATGATTGCCCTTTGGTTTTGAGAGCAGATATAAACAAAAATGCATTTGACCGAGAGCGACCACTGTACGTTTTGGTATCCATTGAGCTTAATCCACTGTTAACGCAAGCGCGTTTAAGTGTGTTCCTGCGTTTAAAAGTAATTGTTGCCCAGCGATCCAAGCGTCGATTTGTGCGGTTCCTCGCGAGGAGATACTGGCACTCGCACTCGCACTCGAATCGATACACGCTCATCCGGGGCGACTAATGCGAACGAAATCATGACTAACGGTAGACCATGCACCGAGTGGTGTGTCACCCAGCATCATCTAGTGATTGCTTGAGGCGGAGGACACAGGAGCAGCGATCACTTTTCGCTTCACGAGCGCATTATCGTTGCAGTCGACGACGTTCAACGCCGCCTTGCCCTGCATAAGGGCAGTCTTGTCGACGTTGTTGTTCGACTGTTGCAACAATAGGTCGTCCACCGTTTCCGGCACGGAGTGCTGCTGCTCTTTGATGTACTTCGACAGCTTGTTGTAGATTTGGTTCGCCTCCGTAGTGCGGCTTTCTTCCTCCTGCTGGCGTCGCATCAGCTCCTCGTTCTCCTTCGACAGAATGTCCTCATCTCGCTCGGACTGCTTCAGCTCGTCCGGGATCAGCGCGTATCCGTCCGATTGCAGTATCTTCGGTTTGGGCGTGTGGATCGAGTTGTAGGTAGGATTAGACGGATGCTTCCAAATGTTCCACAGCGTTGTAAACGCACTGCGGCCCTCGTCTGTGCCGTATGTATGATGCGATTTGTCGCCGGTTCTCATGACACGGTTCTTCACCTGCGCATGGAATTGGAAAAAAAGAACAACGCTCAGTCAGATCAAAGAAATCTAAAAGATTACTATCACACGAACTCACCATGTTCGGTGTGGCCGTCTTGCGATCGTACACTGCGCCAAACTTTGCCAACAGATCGATCAGCGTGCCGGTTAGGTTGAGAGGCGTTCCGTACTCCGACGCACGGTAGTCCCACGGGAAGGCATGATGATAGTTGTGCCAGCCTTCGCCAACGGCCACAAACGATACGAACATATTCTCCACCGGCCACATGGTCCTGTACGATCAGGTAATAAGAAAGATGAGTAAATGCGTACTGGAAGCGCCGTGTGTACACCGAAAGAACTCACTTGTCGTAGGGACGGGTTCCGAACATGTGGGCCGCACTGTTCACCGACCAGGTCGCGTTCAGACTGAGGACGGTGCGGAAGAAGAACGCCACGAACAGTGCGTACCACATGTTTTCTCCCCAGCAATACACCGGGATGGCCGTTGGGCCAAACAGCGCGAAAATGGTGTACAGCAGTTTGTAGTGACTGTGGGTGAAATAAACCAGCAGGCAAGCATTAGGAACAATTCTCAAAACCTATACAAATCACTATGGATTAAAAATTATGTAGCGAATTAGTTTCAAGTTTTATTTCTAATATCATGCTGAGTGAAATCGTAAGCAATCATATTCTCATGTTGAACACATTGAAAAGTTGAATATGAAGAATCTACAGAGATTTTTTTGGTATGTTGACATTTGAACTAGGTTATGCGAAGAAGCGTCACGAAAAAAGATTTTTAATGTATTTAATAATATCGCAACATTAAAATCATTTGTTCGGATTCGAGGAAGCAATATTATATTTCTTCAGGACAGAATGATCTTCCATTAACATACGTTGCAGCATTTGTACTTATCTCGCTGTACATTCTAAATTATGTAGTTCCTTTTGAGTAAATTATGCATTTATGTAAAAGATGTTAAAGGCAGTAAAGAGTAATATAGTAAAACAATATTACAGTATTTTTAAATGAATTTTATGAAAAAATGGCGTGTGAAATATTTCAAATGTGTAACAGATTAGGAAAAATATGCACATGAAAAATGGCTCTTCGAATATAAAAGGTAGTTTCAACAAATGAACTACGAAAAAAAATTACAAAAGTCATCTTCTCAATGAAGCGATCACATCAGTTTAGATAAAACCCCGGTGCGTTTTAATCCATCATGAAAATCAAAACGGTGTTTTTTGTTGGGCCTGAGGGAATGATCTTCGAATGAGCATTTTTCCTGCATCTGTTCAGTACACCGACACCGACACAAAATCGAACATGATTTTCTACCGCAGCTTAGTGCAAGGGGTATTTTTTTATCCGCACACTGCTTATCAGCTTGTAGTGCTTTACGATCTTTTTTTTGTATTTGTTGCTGAAGCTTAATCGTGTCCGTTAATGGCACAACAGGCTGGACCAAGCCAACTCGCATCAAATAAGGAAAAAAACCTTTGAGCCTATGATTACGCGGCTGGGAGTAAAATACCTAAGAGAATTTCTACTACCGTCACAGAGAGGCCACTGATGCAAAACGCAAACCAGTCCAACGTATGTTTTCTTAGAACGATTGTTTGAACCAGCCTTGAATCGATGACTTCCTTCCCCGATAGATGTAATTACGATCGACCGTGAGTTGGTGGCTGGTGCTGGTGGCTTGATTACAATAAGAAAGTTGCCACTGAAAAGCAACCCGACCGACCCGGTTGCTTTGTTGGTGGCGCTGACCGCTATAATATACAGCCCCGCATAGCTAATGACACCATATCGTGAACGTTTTTCACACCCTTGTCACCCCCAGGAGGGGTCGTCCTGTTCGGGAACGCCATGTGCTCACGGGCACGTTGCCGGTGGCGTGTTCTGATGTGGCGGGAATCACCCGCACTCCTCGTTTGACGGTGACGGCTCCTTGTGCACGTGCGGACCGAACCAAAGGGTCGTCGGTTTTGCCACGCCACCGCGAGCGATTGCGCCATGGCCGGTCGTGTCATTTGCCAGAGAGCTCGAGGGGTTGTCCCACCTGCGCCTTACCCCTGTCCAGAGCGCAGTGAAGGGTAACACGTTTCATGAAAGAAAGAGTGAAGTACCGGTGTGTCCTCTCTTCATCGGCGTTGCTTATGCGTTGATGACCCCACGGACACCGTCGATGATGGATGCTGCGGTTCGAATGCAGTATGACCGTGAATTGAAGTTCAATTATTGTGTGAGTTTGTGTGTGTGTACGCGTACCTTCATGCCCGCGGGCACCAAATTGTTTGCGCACGTAATCCACGATCGGAGTAGGCCATCGAAAAGAGCTCAGCGCGTGACCTTCGCGATGAAACGATGAGTATCGGCACAATTGGTGTAACCTTCATCCGAAGGATCGAATGCAAGTGCGCTTTTCGCGATGAGACAAACGCGTTGCGCATTAGAAAATGCGGCACCCCGCCACAAAGTTCAGGGGAGGATTTTCACAGCGGGTTCCAATAATTGCCACCATCACTTTCAATGCTGACGAGTGGCAAATGGGACGCAATTGACGGCGGTTTTGGGGGCTCTCCGGTTCGCTTTGAAAGTTTAGACGCTTATTTTGGACCAATCCATCGATGGCAATCGGAATGATCGTTTTGTAGGTACGTGTCGACGCTGCGGAGATCATTAAATTATACATCAGCCAAAGCGTGTGTGCTGCAAATTTTGCAACAATCCACTGCACAGCACACGTTGCAGGAAGCATCTACTCGTACACAATCACCACATCGCAAACCAACAAGCGTGCAAGGCGAACACAAGCCAGAATTCCATTAATAATTTCATATCTAAGAGCCTCCCAGCCTACTCTTAAACTCTCTTCTAAGGTGGAGAGACGCTGCATCGTTTCGCTGCGTGACCAAGGACAGCCCCCAAAAACACAATTCTACAGCTAAACACGCGCTACCGCACACAACCGAATAACATGAATATTTGACGGTGGCCCCCGCCCCCTCGCTATCCTTGACCTACATTCTAAACAACCGCAGCGCTTTCGTATCCGTTCGGTTCATTCATCTCCTTAACACCCACCCGCAGGTGTTCCAGTCGGTGATGAGTGAAAATTAAACCGCTGGCTACTTCGTATCAGATCGAACGGACGAGCGTGAATCATTCTTGGAATGGTCGGCTACAAAAAAAAAATATCACTTTGAATATTTTAAACATCACAAGCTGAAAGCCGTCGCCCGTAAATCGTTCGTCTCGTGTCTACCTAATTTATGCATGCAGTGAATTTTTGTTCCTAAACTTTACCGTCCCCCTGTCTGCTGTTGCGTAAGATCAGAAATTTAAAACAGCACCAGCCGAAACGCGCAAGGTCGTGAGGTTCTTAAATTGATAAGGTTCAACCGTTTCTATTCAATACAAAATCATCATTGTATTGAATTTTGACATTGGAAAGAGTAACAAACAAAAAATCTGGAATGGAAATCCTACAATTCGAGCTTAGTGTGTGTCATGCAGAACTGGGACGGGAAAGTGATCAAACTTGTGAGACGCGAAGAAATAAAAAAAATCATTTGCAAAATCTATATCAAAACTATCATCAATCATAGTGTTGTGACCTCGTATGATTGTTTCGGAAACTGAACGGCAGCCCAGCCAACCTCACCGATAGATGAAAGTCGCCGAAGGTTATACAAACAAATCGTTAGCCGGTGTGTCTGGCTGGACATAAACGCCAACGTGCTTTATTTTGGAGCTACTGCTTTGATTAACAATGGTGCGGGTTTTGGGAAGGGATAGGGGTAGAGCGGTGATGATTAACAAATAAAGAAACCCTTCAACATATGACCATCGAATCGATATGAAACGCCTGAAAAGCACTGGGAAAACCTCAATCGATCGTGCAGCTAAGAGCTAGAGCTAAAGTCTTTGGAATAGCTCATACTAATCATGCCTTGTTTGCTGTGCGTTTGCTACTTCTAGTTAGTAAACGTCTTGATGTGGAGCATAATCACTCGAATGGAGACTGACATTAGTTTCTTTTCCAAACAAATGCTAGAAGAATAGATGTTTTCTGTAATTCATTAACTTGAAGAGGATCCTTGACCGTTTGAGCTGGTTGATTGTTGACATTGAAATTGAAACATTGAAAAAAGGTAATCGACTGACTGGTCATTCATCACTCAAATCGAGCCCTATTCCAACACCTGGCATTACGCGGTCATCATCATCATCATCCTCATCAGGTAGGTAGATAATCTTTCCACCAAACGTGGTGTCCATTTGGTATTTTAATCCGCAACACGGGAGGTTCTTGACTTTTCGAAATCCCCGAGTGAAAAGAATCATCTTTCGCTACGCACACGTCAACGGATGCCCGAATGCCCGGAAACGAACGACGCACTGTTTTTCGGCTCATCAAGCAAGATTCGCCACGCTACACCTTACTCGCGAAACCATAACCCACCGCTTCTACGTTCTTCGTTTTGCTCATTGCGGTGTAGCATGATCGTTGAGTTTTCCCCCAGAGCTGGCAGAAAACGTACAGACGTCACGTCTGTAACGCCTGCTTTGATCGAAATCAGTTAAATTAATCAAAAGAGCACAAACACTTTACATCGATGCGTTCGTTTTTTTTTCTCATTGTACGCTACTCTAAAAACACAAAAAGGAATTCAAGAAATCCTTCCTCCACCACGCCACGACCGTTCGGCTCTGAAGCGGTCTGCTTCCGGTATATTTCGTACACTCATGTGCGCAAGCACACGAAACGGATGAGATTTTCTCGGGCTTAAGACACTTCATGGGCCGTGTCTGCCGTCTGCGAAACATTCGCATTTTGCAAGGATCACCCGACAAGGATAAATCATTAATCGGCACGAATTAGCTACCTAGGTATTAGGAAACGACGATCAAATTTATTCTACTGTCCGAGTTCATAAATTCCCCCACCGAACAGCAGAGCGTCACATTTGAAAGGCAAGGTTGAAATGTTGGAAACGATGTCTCTCTTGCCGACTGTCGAATTTGGTAAACGGTTTTCCAGCTCATTGGATCGCGCAAGATCGAATACATCGATTAGCTTGGCGCTACGTGTGGTCTTAAGACTCGATAAGCGCGATCCGAAATAAAATGATTGCAGCGTGCCTTACACCATCGCGAAAGCAAGTTAGTCCTCGCCAACAAATTGTTAGGTAACAGACGGCTAATAGGTCCACACTCCAGACAGCCACTGATTCATCGGCTTTAGCGAAATGGTGATTGTGCGAAAAAAAAAGAAACTGTGCTAGATGGGAAAATTTAAATATTTTACAATGCCTAACACGGCTACCATTCACGTTGACACCGCCGGGATGTTGCGAAAACCCCCGTGTCCGCATCTCATGCCGCGGTGGATTTCGCGGTCGTGATTCCGATGCTATAATAGTTTTGCCTACTTTTCATCTGTATGGCGTAGGATGAATGATCCAAGGGCATCAGAGACACAGCCACTCCTTTCGCAGTCACCGGACCAAAAAATCGATAGCCAATTCAAACGAGCAGTGGCGAGATTTTTATATTGCACTCTCCGGTTTCCTATCATCTCGCTATTTCCATTTCATCACTGTTTTCGACCTTTTTTTTCGGTGCCTTTTGTCTCAAGCCAGCCCTCACTCTCGGGCTCTAGACGGTGCAAGCGGGTCACACTGCATAACTTTAGTAAGAGTCCGGAGAGTGACGGAGTTAGGAAAAGATTAGGCAATCGGACGAAACGACACGGCCGGCGGGTGCGTTCGTAACGTGCGCTTAGTTTCGGGGCGCACGGAGCTCTCGTAAGATTGAGGTCTCCCCTACGAAAGCTGCCGAAAAATTAAGCAAGCTCCACGAAGAAAGCAGCGGCCACAACTTTGCAATAAATATGGTGCAATCTGGTTTGGGCGGCTAAGTCAGCGGACGAAAAGCAACTCGTATCGAGTCTTCCAATCATATGATAAAATGTTCAAACGAACCTACGTGTGGGCAGGTCTACAAAGGGACGAGCGAACTGAAATGTAGCTCTCACACACCGACGCGCACAAGGTCGACAAAATTCAAAGCACGAATGTCAACGATCTCTTCGATGCGGCGGTTGCCTGGCAGCCGAAAAAAAAAAAGCTCCACAGTGGACACGGTCATTAACAACGACCGAGCCACAAAAATGAGCCACAACTATACGCCATAGCCGTCAAGGTGGCTACGGCTCTTTCACCGCCGTGTGATGCTGCGAACACTTTCGTTATGATGGCGGCGTTTCAATTGCGCTAACGAAGCACACCGAAGACTTCTTCGGGTCGGGCAGAGTAATTGTGATCGATGTGAAGGTTAGGTGTGCATCTCATTACGAAGAGGGACGGACGCGACCGTGAATGGATCGAGTTGAAATTGCTGCTAGAGGAAAAGAGTGGTGGGTACTTACTCCTTTTGGAACATAATCAGCGGATCAGCTTCCAGATCGGACATGTCGATCTTCTTGCCGTACTCGATTACCTGTGGAAGAAGTATTAGAAGAAATTGTATTTATTTTCTAAGCATCTGGTTAGTATCTCAAATTCCCAAATAGTTTGGGGTATACGAAATATATACTATAACACTATAACGTATATATACGAAATATATACTAAAACAATATCAAATTAATGAATGTTTTTGAAGGTCTGTATCAAAACAGTGTTACAAATTGGTAAGATAGCAATGCTCACCATAACATAATAAGCAGGGGAATAGTACCATATGATGGTAGTTTTCATATTTTAAACTAACGTCAACTCTTTATTGTATCCGAATATTAAAGGAAAATGTTTAAGAACCGAAATGTATTAAATGTTTTCATAAGTTAATATATTTATGCCAAAGCAATGAAATAGTTGAAAAATACGATACGCTACTCAAACTACACTTAACCAACAAACTACAATCAATTTATATCCGCAAATGTATTTCCTATAAAAATATATAACTTGTTTCATAGTAATTTATAACTAACTGCATTTCAAGGATTAAGAAAGACATTTTAATTCGACATTCATTCAAAACATCTAGATGTTTTACCTTCCGTAATCGATGTATTATAGTTTAGTAAAAAAAATAGAATCATATTTTGGATCAACATGGATCAAAGATCAACTTACCTTCGGGTGTTTGCGAGAGAGCAGCCAACCGATGTGCGAGAAGAAAAAGCCACGGTTTGCGTTGTGCGGATCGGCGTCCGTGTCCGAGAACTTGTGGTGCTGTCGGTGGTCGCGTACCCACACGTACAGGCAGTTCTGTCCGGCCAGTGTATGCATCCACAGTAGGATGATCCTCAGCCAGAGCTTCGCCTTGAACGCCCGGTGAGACCAGAGTCGATGCGCACCCATCGTGACACCCTGTCCAGAGGCGTACATGAGCCACATTGCTACGCACGGGAGGATGGGAAAAAAGGCGAGCACCCAGCCCGATCAGGATTAGCGTCCGAAATGAAGTAAAAACCCAACCGACCGGTCAGTACTCACTGTAGAGCGTTGTGCGGTAGTCACAGTACCGCCAGAATGCCAGATGCAGCCCAACCCAGCCGCAGATGTGCAGCAGCAGAAAGCCGACCACATTTTTCCAGACGATCTCTCGCTTGAAGTTGAAGTCCGTACCAATCTCCGACGGCAGGATCGGTGTGGCGGATCCGATCTCCTTCAGCTTCCGGTCCACTTCGGCCTCCTGCACTAGGCTGCTGCTGCTACAGGTCTGCAGAGCCTTCTCAAACTGGGCACCGGAGAGTGTTGAATCGGATTGGGACAGCTCCGCTGCGAGCTGCTGCTGCTGTGGGCTGTGTTGCTTTGGGTCAGTCTGTGATTGTTCCGGCTTCCGGTCGGCGATTGCCGTCTCGATCAGTTCCGGCGTTTTCGCGCACAGAATCGTTTTCGTTAGCGAGTCGGCTCCCATCGTGTGTGTGTGTGTGAGGCTGTAAAAAAACAAAAAAAAATGGTAAAGACGTCAGCGTGTGATCAGTACCGGTTGCAAGTGACCTTGATTTTCATTCAACCCTCCCCAAACATGTTGTAATGTTCGATCGAAAGGAATGCTCGCCATGAAATGCGCGTACTAATTGCACACTCGAACCATTGTTGCCAAAGTAATTACCTAGCCTTTCTCTAAACCGTCACTTTTTATGTGTCTCATGCAAGTCTGTCATGTTCGCGTTTGATGCGTCAAATGCATCGCAGCACGCGTGACGATCGCACATCGGTGCAACGCAAAGATGCAGCACCTGACATCATCTGAGTGTGCCGCGTTCGCGCCACCTGAACGAACGAAACGAGTGCGCTGGCTGGCAATTGGCCCCAAGGATAGTTCGACACCGTTCAGCTCCCCCTACTCCAGACTGACACAATGGCACACATCTCTCCTTGGCTCGCAAACCGGTGCCCTAAAGCCCTTGGAATGGGGCGCGTGTGTGTGTAAGTGTGTGTCTTTGATCGCTATTACTCGCCGGCACACCATCAATGGCGGAGTGGCGCGTTTTATGGCTCCTCCGCAAGATGCAGATTACCGATCGTGCATCAGCGGAAGGGAGTTTCGGGCGTGCAGAAAAGGTGACGCACCAATAATGACCGGACCGCAGTCAGCCACAGCTGTGTACTGTGGTTTAAGGTGGTTTCATGATTTATGTCCACTTTGATGCGCGTTGTGGTTATTAGTACACGTCGTCGTCATGCCTACCGCACCCGCCTGGTACAACCCGAGGCGAAGGTGCCTCTGACCCTGGGAACTAATAGGAATAGGATATAGACGGAGAATAACTAATAGGATATCGTTTTGTCTCCAAATTTCGGGGAAGGGAATCAATCATATACTTTTCGAGCGAAAGATTTCCGCCTCACGCTGCGCTCGCTTTCGGTTGTTACGCGGACAAACGGCACTCCGGCTCACTCGACAGCGAATGATAATGGATAATAACTCACACCTCGGTCGGGTCGTGCCGGTAGCGCAGGTGTTCCGCACGGGATTGGCAGGCAAACAGGTTTGACATTTCACCTACCGTCAGCATCCTGCGTCGGGGATGAGCAGGGACGCACCAGAACCGTTGGCATTGGCCTCGGGTGAGAAATGTGGATAAATTATAGGCTAACCAGCACCGTCCTGCTTCACGGTCAGCACGGTCGGCAAGTGACTATATTATAATTACCCGATCAGGCGTCCGATGTAGACGAAGCCCACTTAAAACCTTCATAGTTCGATCGCGTATTAAACACCCCCTATTTTACACGCTAGAGAAAATCATAAAACTCACCTTTGCGTTTTGCGTTAAGAATATCTCCTTACTAGCCTACTGGGAGTCACTTTCCGTTTCAGGCACTAATTTTATTAACGTTCTTTTTTTCACTTCGCACCTTTTGATCACTCTTATCACGTATCTTCTTCCTTTATGGTTCGATAAAATTTCAATCGCTGCTTCACGTTTCACTGCGGCGATCACGTCGTGTGGAATGTTTTCATTTTTTTTTTCGTTGGAGGAAATTCCAAATTTTTCACTCAAGCACGTGACAAGCCGATGATACTGGAGTATGTAGATGCACGCTTCTTGATCACCAGCTTCTATTGCTGATCGGTGCTGCTCACTCACTGACCGCTGGCGGGCATCTGCAACGGGATTGAACGAACGATTTGAATCCTGCTCTCACTCTAAATTTCCACCAAATCGACACACACACACTCACAAGCACGCTTGCACAAACACACATACACACGCTAAACTAGTAACGACCGGTTGCGATCGTTAGTTATGGGCGCATTACGCAACTTCAAATTTCGATTTAGTCAAAATCTCGAGACTAATCGTGGTGGCTGCAGCTCTTTCGCTCGCTCGAACTAGGACCAATATAGGCCATGGGCTGCCGTTGCCCCGAAATTGGATAGCTGCCGGCACTACACCCTGCTAACCCCCCCCCCCCCCTTCTGCCCCTTCCTTCTTCCTCCCCCGCACCACGAAACTTCACCACAAACACCCGAAAATGATCACTGATCAACACGCCTAAGCCGACGCTGGACCGAACCGAACTACGGAGGAGGTTTCCGCTGAATCGGTGGCGCTGCTGAGCCACTGCTGCCACCGATCGGGTGTAATTCGACGTTTCGTTTTGATTGTTACTAAACTGTCTTGCCTCTTCCGAACGAGCGAAACGTAGCTGCAACGTGCAAGAAGGAATGTACAAAAAAAGCAAAATAAAGCTAGCGAGCTTGAACACAACACATGCAAACACTGAAAAGAGCTGAGGACGGGTGACGACAGGACACCCGAAAATAGAACTCTACCATCGAAAACCTGAGAAACCAACGTTAGGAGAGTAAAAGCTAAGTTCAGCAAATGAACCCAACACCAGGGTTGACGGGTAGTTTATATACTCACTCCTACCCCTACCTCGATCGCCACAGATCACGATGATCGCCAGACGCAGCGCCCTGCACCCGCTGCCAGGCTGCAGAGTGTGCGCGATCGAAACAGACAAAAGGTGGGCCTCTGTTTCACCTCCACCTGACGCCTGATGCAGTTGCTCTCTCTCTCTCTTTGTTGCTTTCTCGGTCCATCATTCATTCCTTCTCTGTCTCGTCTTTTGTGCGTCACTCTCGACCACGTTTGAGATAGTAAAATGAAAAGTAGCTGAAGCGCTAGCGCAAACAATGGTGAAAGAATGGCTTCGAGCGCGACAACCCAAACGAGACGGTGGGAAATGCAAGGTTGGCCACTCGATCTCGTGTCACCGTGTCGGTTGGGCACGTCAGCCACCGCCACCGGCGGACGCGTCGTGGCAATCCACCGGAAGGAAGCTTAGGCGCAACGGAAGGATAACGAGATGCTGGCGGTAGGTGATCGCATTTGCCGGTATGGTCAAGGGTGTTACGGACGAAAATTTGAAGCGCACCAGCTTTCGTCCCATATTACAGCTGGCTAGTGCACCTTGAGCCACAGCCGAATGAGAGGAAGCTCGAATCAGCATAAATGTCCCAAGGCCTACCGATCTGAAGGTGGTGGTGGTGGTGGTGTTTTTGTTAACTATTTTTCGGCTGTTGGTGGGTCGAAATCGTTAGACGGAAAACCGGATGATTTCGTCGGATAGTGTAGTCGGTCGGCGTAGACGTAAGATGGTGAAATGCAGCAAACGGTGTTTTGGTTTGTGGGATGCTTCTGCTAAATGCATGCACCGTCTTTCGAATACGAGCTAGCAGTGTCTTCGGTGTTTCACCTCAACCGTTAGGAAGTGTAGAGACCTAAATTAGCTGAGGAGCTTAGGCATGATGTAAGTTTCGGGCTTACTTTATGGACATTTCTTCACATTTTTTCCTTTTTTCTATTTCTTTTCACACCGTTTCGAATGGATTCAATTTAATCCAAGTTAATTTTCACTACTTACTTTGCCGTTTTCCATACATAAATATTCCATAAAATATATTCCTAAAATTTTAACACATGAATCTTTGTATCTTAGATACCTGAAAATATCTAAGATAAAGTTTTGAGACAGTAAACATTGCTGTGCTGGTGAGAATGATTACTGCAGAGTCATTCGGTCGAGTAATTACCAACATAAAATCGTATGAAAATGGCTAAAATAGTGAAAATCAATAGTTGATTACCCTTTGACTTTCCAGTCAAAGTGTTTTTTCGATACATTGCATCGTTCTTTTTCCAAAATGACCTGCAAATCCATTGTTAAATGGATATTTTTTTCTTTCATTCTAATGATGTGCAAAGGAAAAAAGGTTTTACTTTTTTAATTTTTTTTACTGCCCTTAAATCTCGATTTCAAGTAACATTAGAATGCGTTTGATAAGAGACGAATTTTTCATTCGATGCCGAGGTATGGTGCAAAATTTACGCAACATGGCGTGCTAAGAGGGCAACAGATCTGCCCTTTCTTCTGTGCGATATGAATTGTCAATTCTATCTTTTTGTATCACTCATTTTTTATCATTGCCAAGAAGTCCATGTCCATGTCCATGAAAACGTGTAGTACAAAAATGAAGTCTCATTCGCAGAATTTCGTTTTTAAGTAGTAAGAAACGCTGCAAGAAACTGGAGACTCATGCGATGTCTTGAGATATATGGCATTAATGGCAATAATAACGAGCCAATAAATTCGTTTGGGCCCGTGCTACATTAGCCTCCCATGTTTGCCCAGTAATGACGATGGAAAATCCACGAAAAGGAAGGCAACGCAAAAAGAATCCGCAGCCAACTGATGCCAAAACACAGCTCCCAGTGTGTATCATTGGAAGTTATTCTTGGCGGGTTTGTTCAAATCATTTGTACATCATCCCAAAAACAGCGTGAGCGGAAATGAAAGGAAACGTGTTGAATCATTACTATCTGCTGGGGCTCGTTGCGATGGTCAATTAAATTAATCGAATTTAATTATTATATCATTGCTCAATCTCCGCAAGTAACGAATTTTTTTTAGTGTTTTACGTCGAAAAAACTTCTCACCGGTCCTCACTAAAGCATGATAGTGTTCACATACTACAATTCTAAGGCCGGGGGTTTACAGTGTGAGGAAAAGTGTATCATTAGCGAAAAAAAAACAATACATTACGCACGAACTTATTGTGAAGCACTGTGAAGCGGTTGAGTTGTTTTTTTTTTGCAGTTGGTTCGTGTTTGCCCTTCTGCGACACTGGCAACGAGCAAAAGAGCATAAATTCTGCCTTCGTGTTTTGCCTCCGGGCGCATAAAAACAATGCCGAAAACGTTCGCGTAACACTCACTGTTCGTCACTGTTTGCTGGTGCTATATGCTCGTCATTAATTTGCATGTGTCACATTAATACGCGCCGGATTGCGGAAAAAATAATTATTCACACGTCGCCCAGGGTGCTCCATAAATTGGACTGCCTCAACATTGGATTGACTCAGGAGCTGGGTGAAGAAAATGAAACGAAGACCCAGTTCCACCATTGCTCCATATGTCACCTACGAGTGCGCACGCCTCATCTTCCATTTCGTCAATGTTTCGCGCCCATCTGCGTGCTGCTTTGATTAAAATCCTCCTCAGCGCGACCGACGTCATTGCACGCAGCCTGCTCGGTCCGTCCAAGCCCAGTCAGCCGACACTAATGACATTTTATCGTACGCATCTCATCATCCCGCACCGTCACCGGCAGGCTCGATCTCTAATAGCACGATCCGCGTCCGCCAATAGTCACCCAAACGTCACTCGAATGTGACCGTCAAAATGCAGAAGTAATGCAACGCCCGAATGCACACCCGACTCTCGAGAAAAGACTCACCTTCGCATTCGTTTCACTAAGGCGACACGACAAATGGCACGGACGATTGTGAAGCATTAAAAGGCACCGGCAAACGCTTCGCCAACACTCACTTCAAACGCACTGGCAGCAGAAGGGTAAATAGATCAGTGGCACATCGATGTGCAGCACCGGGACAAACATCGGCCCGGGCCAAACTGGGCGACGAGTGTGTTAAAACACAATAGCAACAGCAAATTTTGCACCGCTTAGCACGTTTGATCATAAGCATAAGTGGTGATCGTTACCCCAACGAGGAATGAAAACAACGGAAAGTGAAAATAAAAGACGTCGCAATATTGGACGCGCCACCCCGGGGTACGATTCGCTCAGAACGTGCCGATCCACCTTGCGGATCAATATTTAATTTACTCGTTAGCTTATTGCACATCGAGAGTGACAAACGCATAGCAACACCCGGTGATGCAATGGGCCTGGAAAGGATTTACAAATCACACATACTGCTTGTACTTGTCGTTTGACTACGTCAACGATACTTCCAGGAACATATGGTGCGAGTTTTAGTAACGGATTCTGCCTTGAACGCAATACCCTTTGCTGTGATTACTTTTCTGTTCCACCCTGTAACGATAGCAAATAGACCGATCGATATTGTTTGGAAACAAACGCGTGAGGTGTAGTTCTTAGCAGTTTTCCGCGTCCAAACGGGCACAACGTTTTGCTGACACGAAGCTCCACGTGGTGTGCAACTTATGAGACATTCCTCGGTTGTAGCACTCGCTTCAGTTCACCAGTACGTTAGTTAAAACACCTTGAAAAACGGAAAAATTTCATCCGATCGCTAACCCTCTTGCCATGGAGGGAAGCGAAGACAAAAGACTTGCACGATGCGAAAGCAGACGAACTCGACTATCGCGCACGTGAAGCAAAATCTTAATTTACGTAAAATAGATCACTCAACCCCAAAGCCAGCCATCAGATTTATCAGCAATTAGCACACACTGACACGGTGGTGGGTTGAATTTTTGGTCCGATTTTTATCACTTGCATGTCAACCATTTCCGGGTGCTGGATGCTCGATTTCGAAACCGAACGGCATTAAATGGGACGACATGGATGCTGAGGTGACCTAGACTCTGATTTGAATGCGTTCGTCGCCGTGCCCCTGAAATCGTGACCTCGTGCGGCACTCTTGACCGGGCATGGTTTGTTTTCTTATCAACTCTGCTAGTCCCTTGGAGGTGGAATAAACTTATAGCGTGCTATCATTGTCCTCTAGTTACACGAACATGGTTGGTGCTATCGGCTTGATTTGTGGTACGCTGTGATTTTGGTAAGGAGCACTCACGTCATCCACGTTTCCTTGACACCCGGACCGGGCACGCCAACGCCAACTACAGTTAATCAACATTTGACACCAGCAAACCGCGGCAACCCGTCTGTGTTTATCATTTATGTCCGCCGGCACAAACGGGCAGGGCGATCCATTAATGGACACCAAAAAAAAAACACACACACACACTCTTTACCGTGCAAATAAAGCTTCTTAAAGCGCAAATGTCGATACGGGCCGGAGCACGCCGGAATATCAATCGGTCACTGTTGGGGCCGAGGACATGTAGGATGGGTGTTAGGATGACCATGAAAACCGAACTCCCTACCAAAGCCTCCTCCCTTCCCCCGCACAACGCCCTACCAAGGCCGTGAAAAATGCTCTCCGACTGCCACGAAAACCACACCGAAGCGGCGCACGGTTGGTCAATGTGCGATGGATCGTGTGGCGTGAGACATTTCGCCAACCCCGTACTGGAAGCTGGAGGTTCGCTGATACACGTTGTAGCGGTGGAGGGCGTTGGGGCAGCATCTGGTTGCTGTCGCTCATTACCAGCATTTGCACTTGGTAATGAACAATTTCGCTGGCCTTCGGGCCAACAAATCGACATCGCTTGCCCGCCACAATGTGTACCGGTAACGAACCGGTTTTTTTTTTGTGCTGAACACGCTGAGATGTGATGCTGCAATACGGCGGCTCCGTAACATGCCTAAGGCTCCGTTATGCGAACCACGCGAGCACATTCAAGCTAGCGTGCTTCGGTATGGGATGTGACGCTCAATACAATAGACCGGGAGCGGCTGCGAAACACGATTTGATCTTTTGGCGAGTCCGAGAGCGATTGCAGTCGAATATTATAGGTGTGCATAAAATCGATCCGAACAGAGAAGGTGATTGATGAATGTTGATGCTTTACTTTCGTAAAACTTTTAGACCACATGTTTTCGGACGTAAACTAAGCAGGTGGGACATTATTGCATAATGTGAAATGGACGAACGACCTTCCTTTTTTCAGGCGCATATAAAATAAAATGCACTGAAATGCGTCCGGAATAGGTGAAACAATATACGTTAGAGTTTCAACTATTTTTGGGGTGATTTTGGGAACTTTCCTTTTTACCAAACTTTTACGAGATAAAAAAGGCCCAAACCTGTCTCGAGCTGGTTCTAAATTAGCCCTACACTTTCCATAGAGGCTACTGCCGAAACGGCAGTCCCTTTGACATAAATCAATTTTCATATTTTTTTATACAAAACTATTTGCATACAACTATATTGTAAATCAATTTTAACTGATTTATCTTTTCTTCCAGCAGCCTTTTACAAAATGATAAAAGAATGTATGAATGTATTGTTGACAATTACGAAAATAGCATCCTGAAACTCTCTTTGCCAATATGCTAGATTCTTATATGCCCCTGTATTGTTATTGAGAGTAATTCAGATAACAGATGATATCCATTGTTTCTTGAGACTTCTTGCAAACCAGTTTTATATGAAATATAGATAAATATAAAATAGAAATTAACATAGGTTTTAGAAGAAGAAACCCATAACCAGATTATGTTGTACTAAGTATATCGTAAAAATAGCGAGCTTAGTAATTATGATATAAGTATAATTAAATTTATGTCAGCACTATAAAAAAACAGAAAAGACTACCAAACAGGAGCTAATTTGTATTTTACTTAAATTAAAGTTTAAAAAATATACTAATATTTATTTCGCTTTTTTAATGTAAAGTTAAAATTATCCCTTTCAATATTTGTAAACACTGGCATCGTGGAACAATAGAGAGTTTGTCATGCATGTTTACAAATGGTGTAACCTTCATAAATAGAACATTTGTGAATGTTAAGTTTAGTTAGTATATGTTAGTTATTAAAATGAGTTAAGTATTAATTTGATTAGATTTTTTTTGCAATGCTTTTTTCCAGAAATAAGATTTTTCTGAATTATGTATTCATTTTTCATACGTTTTTCAGAACACAAAATCAACAAATATAATTCTTTCTCGCACAATTATACCCTTTTTTGAATTTAAAACACAATATAATATTTCTGTTTACAAATCCTATTAAAGGCAAGTACACTTTTTACCCTACTGTACTGTTTCACACTTATGTTGTATTCATTGTGTGAGTATCGTAAATTTTTATCGTTTTATAACAATCTCATCCGTTTTGTAAGATTTACAGCACCACGCTGGAAGGACAACTGCACACATTCTTCGTTGCCTCTATGGGGGAATATATTATGCTCCCGATGAACAAAGCAAGATTTAGCGAGAAATGAAGCCTTATACCGGTGGTCCATCTACTTTTGCACGAAGAAAGAAAGACCTCAAGTGTAAGGAAAACACCACGACTGTCACCGTGACCTATAAATTTTCAATTACCCTTAAGCTTTTTACGCGTTTTCGTCTCGTTTGACACGACACTTACTTCTCTCCCTTGGACGCGCATGTGGTCTATAAAACCTGATTTCAATTTTAAGATGGGTTGTTTCTTGCAGTCTTCTACTTACACATTTTCGTACTACTACTACTACCAGCAACCGATTCATCCGGACCGGTGCTTGCTTGGATAGGAAAATAATTAAATTTTATTGCAGGTGACTGCTCAATTATCATGACCAAAATATAGTTCTTATCCAGGGCATACCCCCGATGAACAGCTAAATGTTTCTCTGGTAAAGAGTGTACTAGCAATCCTTAAGCAACACGTTGACTTTGACCAGTGCATCCTGTGCACGAGTCGGCACCATCCATCCATACACATTGGGCGTGTACTGCGGTGTGCAAGGGTGCGATCAATATGCACGATCGATCGCAGCACGGCAGCAGCTTGTCGGGGGCGAGAAGGTGAAGCTGACGTGGTAATTAACCAACTACACTCACGGGCCCGGCTAAGGGCAGCAGGCGCTATACCGCCGAACGGTCGAAGGTCATTGCAAACGGGAGGCGACTGCTACCTTTGACTCTGGGCGTCTGTTGCTCTTTCTTTCGCACTCGCTCAATCTCTCTTCCTCTCGATTGCTTCAAGCATCATTGGACCAATGTCAGCGACCAGTGGTGGCCATTGTGCCAACCCTTGCTCGGTGCGTGTTAAAGGGCATGTTAATAAAATGCACAGGCAGTGCGGTGATTAACACGCTTAATCGGCAAGATGAGTATGTACGTTCTGTTATGGATCTATTACATACATCATCGAGAGGAAAAATGTGAAAACTCGTAAATGGTGCGCTTGTGAACCTTTAGAAGTTCAGCAAAGTTGTCTGTAACAACGATTAACAGTAATATTAACTACAACGAAAGTATACAAGAAAGTTTATTTCTCCTTTCATATCCTGCGACACAGTTTAAACGAGGAGAATCTAGAGGATGTTATGCTTTTCTTTTCAATCATTATTACTCACAGGAACAGCAGCTCATGATGATCGACGTAGTTTTCTTTTACGAGGTTTAGTTTTTTTTTCTCACGGCATTAGTTGTTTCTGTTTGTTGTCCACCGCATAAGTTACCAAAGTTAGCTCACAATTAAAATCACATTAATACAACTAATATCAATATTGGATGCATAACACTACTTTGTTATCGAGCTATCGAAGCATTAAATCTGTTCCGCAAAATATTTAGTTGTTACCAAAAAATAACCCATATTTTAATTATAATTAATTTCAAGATAAAATGGAACGTGAAAAAATTATTATGAATTGAATGTTTTATTAATAATGAATTATTATTTCATTTCAAACTATGATAGTGAACAAAATGAGGAAAAATTGCATGACCTGCATGAGAGCAACGAAAATGCATCATTGGACAAGCAAATAAAATGGAGCAAAATATTACATTAAAGATTGTTACCGTAGTAACGATTTTTTGGATGGTGGAAATAGTTACCAGATTCGATGTTATTTTGTCGATGATTCGAGAGAGTAGAAAAAAAGGAGAGAGGCGGCGATGAGCACTCTTTATTAGTGGGAAAACTATTAAAGATGTGAAAAATGGATTAACACCACCACTTCAAGAATTGACAAGCAATTTTTAGTAGAAATTTAACAAAATGAAAACTCTTTCTATACATAAAGAAATGTCACACAAGATAAATTAATAATCATCTTGTATAATTGCAACAAAACTATCCCTTCTTTTAAACACTACGTTAACATAATGTTTAAACACTATTTTAGGTTTGTTTAGTCTAGTCTTGATCGTTGCGACGTGTATTTTACTTTGTTTAGAGTTATTTTATCGCCTTTTAACGAGGAATTATATTTATTTATCAAAATTAAATTGAGTGATGAAATTTACTGCCCAAATTCTGAAAAAAACTTCTCTAGAAATACAAAGAAGCGTTGATTTGTTTTTACGTTAGTTCTTAACGCTTTTACACATAGCTATGTAGTGTGTGTAGTGTGATTATTTAATAATTACAAAGAAAATATAAAAGTAAGAAAAGGAAGAACACGTTAAACACGAGTTAAATGTTTAGAAAAGACCTAAATGAATGGAGTGGATAAATAGGACAATTTCCATGAACAAGAGAAGGAAAACCATTATCACACCGACATGTTTATTAAAAATATGTTTATTTTTAATTTTTGATTTTGATAATTGTGATGATTATGTAAATTTTTATTTTAAACCCGTGTAAAGAACATGACCGATTTCAGTACATTAATGGCGTATAGCAAATATTGATGAGTTATTGAAAATTTATGTAAGAAGATACATCCACGTAGTTCATTGGATTAACGACTATTGAACTCAGCCGAATTAGCTACAAATTAAAAAGGTCGTCACTCACATTACAACTTTCCTAATGTATTTTTAATGCTTTCAAAACGCGCTAGACTTCCCCTCAGGGAAATCTCACAAGTAATTCTCACATCGATCACCTGCCGGCAGTATCACAAGCAAGTGCATCATTAAATTCTCGATCCCTTCGCCATTCTATTATCATCATACAGGTGCACGCGCAGCCAGTAACCCGGGAAATAAATCACATCCCAACAACCAAACGGATCAAAGAGTCAAACGGAAATTAGCACCGCATTAGTAGCAGTGACTAGCTGCAGTAACGCATTACAGCGACGCCACATTCGCTTTCGATTAGGCACAGGGTGGGACGCGCAATCTTTGAAATCGCCTCAAACTGGTTCCTCAAACCGCGCATGTCGCCTGCGAACGAAGCACCGATTGTTTGTGTTTTTATCGGTTCCCTGAAATCTGGCCCAAACCATTTCCACCGGCCGTATCGAACACGCAAACACGAAAAGAAAGTGAGCGAGACCGCAGAGAGTTAGTTAACGCCACGGAGCAATCCGGATTATGGCACCGATTATACGACGCGTTTGTGGCTGGAAAACGTCCGCTTGCCACACCGGGTGCGCATTGTGTTTCGGAATGGAACCACACGGATAGGGAGGGAGACGGATCCGTGTCTTCGTTATCAGAGCAGTTGCCGGAGGTTCCGTCCACCGGGCGGGATTTGTGGTGAACTGGCAACGCAGTCATTCATCGATTTTTACGATGCAAATTTACGTCCCGAAGGCAAACTTTTTCCTCTCGCCATCGTTCGGGCACGTAACCATCTTCGAACGACTGGTTTTGCGAGACGCCGATAGACGCCATTGTGGGCAAACCACGCACGCTCACAAACCACTCGGCGCTAACCTTCGGAGACGCACGGACCTCAAGTTGAACAGCCGATGCTGCAATCGCGCTGTGATTGTTTGTGGTCTGGAGTGCTTTTACCAATAGAACGGTTCAACGGCCATGTATGCTAAGATTGTGCTGCAGGTACCGTCGTCAAGGAGTCAAAGCGTACTCGTAAAATGCGATTACCTAGCAGAACGATGAACCGCGACGTATGGTACTCGCTTTGGCATTGTGCGACACAACACTCCAACCGCATTCGTCATTCGTTGCTAAAAGTGTGTCCAGATGTTAAATATGATTAAAGATCAGGCTGCTTCGTTGACGAACGATACAAACTCGTGCTCTTGTTAGGAGTAGCATTCCTCAGGAACACCATACGAAAGGGAATCGGATCAACGGCAGTGCTACAAACTAGCATTTCGCGATCGCACTATCAACAATTTCGTCACATGTTTCGACCACCATAAGGCTCTGGCACGCATCTTTTCTCCAAAAACTGCTGCCTGTCTCCTAAAGAGTAGGCGCACCAAATTCGCTGCTTTCTGCTCTAACAGAAAATATGTGTAAATGTATTCATTTAACCTTTGTTCCTCGGACTGGCAATGGAATGCATATTTGCTGCTGCTGTTTCGCTGACCTTCTGAACGAATGGACGAAGATGGCTTGAACATGCTTCACAACAGCGCACCCTGCGTGGTTAGTGATTTTGGATGAAAAATGTTTCAATTTCAATACGCCATCTATCTCCATTTGGCATGTTTAGGATATCATATTGTGTTTCACAAAGATCTTCTGCACAACGTCCGCACAGTCAGCTGATTGTTGGACGGACGTAACACGTTTGAAACCAACCTTGGCCCAACTCTGAGTGATTATCGTTTTCTGAGCGATAAGACACCCCACGACGGTGTATTCCATTATTCCCACAAGCATATTTTATTGCCCTTACGTAGCATCTAGTGGTTAGTGGTTAATCTGCCCTAGGCTGCGCTATCAAAGCGCAAGTCGCATTTGCATTTTTTTTTGTACAATATGAACAATATGATTTTTTTTTTGTACAATATGAACATGTTTGCATTTAAACAGTTGTAAATTATAGTAAGAAATATTTTTTTGTATTTATTTAAAAATTTAAAATATTTACTAGAAATAAGCATAAAAATATAAATTATGTCAGCTAAATTATATAAAATTGATGTCAAATTAGTCAATTTTATGTAATTAAACTTGAAATTTTAAACTTTTTCAAAAGTAAAACATTTTGATTGATTAAAAACCAGTTCATGGAATCTTTAGTTTGATAAAGTATGTATAACTCATCCACATGACAGATTTGTTTTCAAAATAATTACTATATATTGTATTTACCATAGAGATAGAAACGACATACAACTAATAAATAAAACTAAATGCAGAAACTTATCGCTATGACAAATCTAAATGCTGTCGTTAAAAAGCTTTACTCGTTCCAAAAAAAAATTTTAACTATCATATTGAGGATCTACAGATCATAATAAATGATAAAATTACTCCTCCAAACTAAGTTTTTTTTTCGTACATTCATGTATTGCTGATAACGCCGTTATTAACGTAGGCCATCTGTTGCTTGGAATGATCCTTTTGGTGTGAGTATTCCTTGATACTGCTGGTTCCATGGCTGCTATGACTACTTTATCTTCTTTCTAGTTCTGATAACCCTGTTTAATGATTTCTATTCCGTTTACCTATGAAATAATTAAAATTGGCTTTTGTTTAATTAAACATCAATTATTCGTAGGTCTAAGTATATGTGTTGCCACAAGCCAACGATCATAGAGATGAAATAAAAAAAAATTTCTCTACTATGCAACACAAAAAATTGGATACCTTTGACACGGCGCAAGCTAATGTCTTCGGTTTGGTGAATTTCAAGAATATGAAACACCTACTGGTTTATTATTTCAAACAATGTGAACAATAGAAAATGTAAATACAAAATCGTACTTTCATTTTTCATTTTTCATATGTATTTTTTCATTTTGGTTTTCAGATATGGCAATGTTTTTGCATATGTTTATTGTTATTATTTTAAAGAAAATGTAAAAAATCCAAACATTGAATATTTGTACAATGAAAACCTTATGGAAAATAATGAATGCATAAACTTTGTACGAACCCAAAACACACCACAAGCTCTACGCTTTTAAACGGCACACTTCGATGCTCCATACTGTTTTGCTTGCTAAAGAGTGTACCAACACAAATGCTGCCAAAACGCAAGTCGAAGAATCACTCCCCGGTGACCATCTTCGGCCGCACCGGTGCGTTGATCATGAACTTCAGCATACTTCACCTAACTCAATCATAATTTCGGAGCAATTGTAAAGCAAGCGAGCGCTTGCCACACGTCATGGCCTCCCTGCCAGTGCGGGCTTCACAAAACGGCATCGCTCGAAAAACCAAAACCCATCGAAGCTCCGTCCGATCTTCGAGTGTGCAAGAGATGAAAAATTGATAGTTTTTACCGCGCTGGAGGTCACCGTATGGTCTTGATCAATTATTGCTTTATGAACGGCGCCGCATACTCAGCGCCGGGCGCAGAGATCGCAAGTATCATTATATCTTCATTACATATTTTCGATGCAAAGGATTACTCTTTATTGAGTTGTGCTTGGTGCGCTGTTCGAAAGAATAGGAAAATTTGGACTCGCGTTCAACGTATGACCTTCATTCGTTCTTCGATGGAAACCCTTGGGGTTGCTTGGTTTGGTTTGGCACTAAGGAGTGTCGTGTTTTGCTTGGTTTTCTCTCAAATCGCTTGAACATCGTAGTTATGAAAAGATGCCAGTGCTTCCAGCGTGCGTAAGGATACGATCAATTGATAGAGATATTTTAAAAAACCATTATGCAGCATCCATCGGAAATAATCAATGGATTCAATCGTACATCAAAACAACTGATTTAAAAAAAATATTTTCTTTGCTTAGTTCATGACACAATATTCTGAATAGCTTAAATTATGTTTTAATATGTCTAGACAAGTATATGTCTAGACAAGTTGAAGGTTTCAGTTGATGAATGTATGATTATTTTTATTGTAGTAGAGTTAAATATAAGTTATAGCTCTTCAGTGAAGATAAATGAAGAAAATGAGTCCGGTCATAAATGTGGAGCAATTCTGTCAATTTGTATGATTCGTTATTTTTGCGTTCAGGCGTATATTAAAGTCTAACGATAATTTTTAGGGCACGAACAGCCTAAGCAGCCTGCTAGAGCCAGCTACCAGTGATGCATTTCTACATCCCTGTCAGCAGAACCAACCAACTTTACAATTGGGGAATAGGTGGAAACTTAGCCTTTTACATTCCAGATTTCTTTTGCAATAGAACATTCCAAGTACCAATAGACACTAGCATTTCCGCAACTTTCACGCAAGAAAACGGAGTACCACAAGGAGGAGAAATCCTTAAATCATCACTTCTTTAAGAAGTAAAAGCAAGCTCATGATAGCGATGATAGCGTCCTTAGCCCCTTATTGTTCTCCCTTTTCATCTCAGAACAATAAGTCAGTGCTCTCCCTTCCGGTGGTTGCCTGTTGTATGCCGATGATGTTAAGTTTTATCTTCCTATATCCTCGTCTTGTGAATACCATTCCCTTCAACGCCATGCCGATGCTTTCGCAAAATGGTGTTCTTCTAACAGACTAATTCTTTATATTGCTAACTGGTGCATTGTCTCGTTTGGTCGTTCTGCGGACAGACAAATAGACTATCAATTATCAACTCCTTGGTTCTTCTCTCCCACGAGTCTCCTTGGTCAAGGACCTTGGGTTGTGGCTTGATGACAAGTTATCATTTGAGCATCACCTCAATTCGGTCCTTGACCGGGCCAATAATATGCTAGGTCTGATTTTACAAATGCCTCGGATATCCATGGCCCACTGTGTCTGGTGGTGCTATATCGTGCAAGGATGTCGTGTTTCGCCATCAGGCGTTTCCAAAACGATAGTCTTACCTCCTTATCCATCATCACGTTGCCAATTGTTGGGTCTTGTTAGCATAAATGTTCCCTATAGTCTTGCACGAAAATTAATTTTGCCAATATCCTTTTATCCAATGTAGACTCCCCACCCTTTTGGCTCCTCTACCCTTCTATATCTCATTCTGTCGTTTATCTTTATCAGCTTTCAATTCCGTCTTTTCTCATCCTTTTCGTGATCCTTATTCTATGTCTATCCTCCTTACTTCTTCCCTTAGTATGTAAGAATTGTGCAATTTATTTTGTATAGCCGATGCATAGTCCATGAGGCAAGCACGATATAATAAATTAACTAACTAATAACTAACTATAATAAAAAAAATGATATCTCAATTGTCTCTAGCCATCTTTCGTACACCACTGCTCGATCACAACTTCAACAAACTCTTAACAAAGTTGGTCAATGGGCCAATTTTTCTGGATACGAAATCTCACCCACAAAATGCCAAACACTACGCTTCGCCAATCGCCCCTTCTACAGTTACAAAAACTTCACGCTAAACAATACAAACATTCTCAAAACCAGCAAGAATGAAATCCTTGGAGTAACGATGGATAAAATACTCAACCCATTGCAAAGACGTAAAATCTAACAAAGACGTAAAATAACATTCAAAGCAGACTAAATCTCTTCAAAAATCTAGGCAGAGGTAAATTTTTTGCTTCATGTGAAACTCTACTAAGCATTCTCAATTCTTGGTTTGTTCCTAAATCACTGTACGGAATTAAACTCTTTTTCTTAGGGGCACCCCGCATTTACAAACATTTAAGCCCAATATAGCACAAATCACTCAAAAGCACCTCTTGCGTTTTCGTCACCACCTCAACTTATTCCTTGCTTTGCAAAAGCGGACGAAAACTCCGCTCATACATAATACTAGAACCATTGATAGCCTCATTTGGAAGACTGCTATTCAAAAATCTTCCAGGATCTCCCATAATCAATATAACAAATTCCATGTTACAAAATCTCAGCATCGAATGAAAAACTTCCAGAGCGAAACTCATCGATTTAGGGGATCGTCCCTGGGACAAATCACCCCCAAACATAGACTGGACCATCAAACAGAGCTATAGGAGCACATCAATAATGAAACAACACATCAAACAATATTAGCCCCGCTGTAATTTAAAAATATTTCATTAAACTCATTACTGACAAATACGCCACACATAACCGTATATACACAGATGGGATCAGTCCTAGCATCAGCCGCAGGATGATTTTTAGCAACATCTCTTTGCTGCTAAAGAATTCTCATCATCACACACGCCCACAGTTATTTTCACAGACTGCGCCAGTGAGTTAATGGCTCTAGAAAAAGGAACCATGAAAAACCCACATATCTAAGCCATAGAAAATCTTCCTCCAAATCTAAACATTACCTACTGCTGGATACCAAGCCGCACAGGAATAGAAGGCAATGAAATAGCTGGTAAACCTGTTAACCTGGGTAGAATCAACAGGTCTAATACAGTTGCTCCAATATCCAAAGAGGACATGCTTCTCTGAGCTAAACTCACTGGGATCAGCACTGGGAAAACACCAGGAGAAAAACCACCACATAATTCCTTCACTATATCAAACGCAACACTGTCAAATGGATAGACAAGCACCGAAGCAACGAGTAGTCGTGTTAAAAAAAAATTTTAACACGACTACTCCTACATCCTTGATAAAATATCCCCCTAGTTGTCCTTTTTGTGAAACAGTTCCACACATTCTAAACAATTTCAGAGACAAGAATCAATCACAATCTTGATGACCCCCGCATAGAAACCATCCTATCCAATAATCCCATTAAAGAAATAAAACTTATTAATTTTCTTACTTATTTATTTAAAGGAGTAACGGCCTGGTCGTATTGCTTATAACTACACTTAAAACTAAACAATGGTTACATATGGGCATTTCCTCCACATTACACATATCAGCACCTTATCCCGTGTGGTCTCGGTTGAGTTGTAGTCGTTTGCTTTTTTTATAGTACTATCGTTTGTCATCGTTTTAGAGTCTAGTTGGTCCAATCGTGTTGCGTGTGCTTTTCTATTTGTTGACACTGTTTCATTGGCTGACATTGGTTTTGACCTGGTCACTGCTCTGATGACGTTTGTTCGGTTTCTGTAGGAAAGAAGGGCATTAGTGAAATGAGTACTTCGGTACTACCGTTGATTCACCACGCGGAATTTCACGCCGGAGGAGTGCTTCTGCCCGGTGTATTTGCCATGCCACACATAAACTACAACAACATAAATCTATAATAACATAAACAACAAAAATATAGAGAAACACAGATAAATAGGGACAATACAGTCAGAACTGCCGTGAAGTTTGTTTTGGTTCGCGGGGGGGGGGGGGGGGGGGGGGGGGGGGGGTCTTGGGGCATCGAATCCCCCACATGACCAGAGGATGTGGTCTATGTCGTGGAATCCGTTGCCACAGCTACAAGATTTGGTGTCGACCAAAGTTAGATACGTTGCAGGTGAGCGTTCATTGCAAAAAGGTTTGACATTAGTCTAGACATCATACGAATGAACGAACGACCTACCGAGAACCCTTGAACCAAAGGACGCAGGGATACCTGCCATGAAATGGAGTAAAAGAACCACCCGAGATCATCCTCATCCCACATGCTCTGCCATAGAGCCATTCATAACTTCTTGGTGGTCGAGAGGATCTCGGAAGGGGGGATCAGCTAATTAATTTTCTAAAAGCAACATATTTATACCACAAAATATAATTTCCCTGTCTTTTTAGATACGAATCTCCATAAAGAAGAGCAAACATCAGCAACAGCAACTCAGATAGTACCGATGCCGCAGCCTACTAGCCATACCAACAAGATGTAACGCGATCGCCGTCGACAAACATCAATGATGCACAAGCAGCGACCACCCACAACATGGTGCAATAATTGTGCATACCGAAACTTAGGAGCATGGTGTACTAATTGTGCATACACGTCGGAATTAGATAAGATGTTGATTTAGGTTTTGGAAATTTTAGAAATGCGATATTACGGAATGCGACCGTAACCAATACACACATTATTGTACATGTACACACACCAATACGAAACCGAATGTTAGTATATAAGCAACCCATATTGTAAGAGTAAAGCAGATTCAATCAGAACTGGACTGGAGAACGTCTCGTCTTTTGAATAAAATTCTTTGACCTCTTCCTTAGCTTTGGAAAATCACACGCCAGATTCTGTCCCCCATCCGAACTGCTTTTGCATTAGAATCCCCCCTTTTGCGGTATAGGCTCCCCAAATTATTTGGATTTTAGAGCAACTAATAGAAAGGTACATTAGGGATTTGAGTGTTAAAGCCCTTGCTCGGGCAGAATTTCGCATTTCTTGCTAAAGGCAAACCGAAGGACTTGAGAGCCACACCTTCGCTTGGTCTGGCCTAAGTTTGTCTTTAACACTAACACAAGTAAAAATTGTGTCGCGATTTTAACCCCTCTGCAATCAGACATTGATAGTATAGAAGCGGTTAGATTTTTGAAATAATATCTCATGCTCCCTCATTAATGAAATAACGAACGAATTAGTTTTTCAATTACAATTTTGCACCAATTGTCTTACAATTACAATTTGTCTCCAAATGCTCAGAAATGTAATAGCCGGGAGCCAAATTTGACCTCAAACGGCCCTAAGGTCCGTAGTGAAGCCCGGTTTTCGAAGCATTACGCGACAGAGATGCAGAATTTCCGAATTTCGAACAAACGCCGGCGAGGATAGGCAGCTCGATTCGTGCGAGCGAGATGCAAAGCGTATCGGGACGACCAAATTTGGCCACACGACACGACGCAACGGCCCATAGTGAACTGTGCGAGCAGGACATGCACAACATTCCAAACGAGCGCGAGCGAGATGCACGATTCGGCAGCAGCATCTGGCGCCGTAAATTCGAACCATTCGCGAAATTTAGCAGCGACATCTGGCGGTCAGAGAAAAAGTGTTTCAGAAACACGAAAAGAGAAATGTATGCAATCCGCATTGCATTTCGAATGACACTAGCGCTCATCGTGAGTGGTAAAGGAACAAATATTGCATGTTTAAATTACACGCAAAACAGTTTGATGCCTAAAACATGAAAAATATTATAGTAATGCTTCAAGTATCCTTCATGGGACTGAGTATATTATAGCGACCCATGAAAGACTACAAACTTTCGCAAAGTCGAAAGGGATGTAACCAAAAGAGCACCTATGTAACATCGCTCATCTTAGTTAGTGATCAATTATTCAAACACCACGACAGTACAACAGTACGTTGCTTTTACCGAGTAGCTTCGTTTGTTTCGTAGGAGAAAGAAAGGATAAACCGCCGTAAAAACACCCTTTTACACAACTTCTGGAGCATCTCTTTTGGCACGACCGTCGTCTGTTGATTACCGTTTCGAAAGTGACTAATTGGGTGCGGCTTAGTTTGTATAATAATTAACGCTTGCTCTTTCTCTTGCAGATAGTTGCCGCTGTCGTGTCGTGTCTGCACACACATGGGTTGCACGAGCAGAGTAGAAACGATTGTACGATGTGCCGGATGTGTTCCGCTGGCTGTTAGTGGTACCGCTTCATCATTGCGTCAAAACCTAGACAACTCGTAACACTACATTCCAGTGACATAAGAAATGTTGTTGATCCCTTTCGGTGTACTTCGTTCGCCCAGCCCGGCGCAGAATGTCTATTGACAAAAGGACACTTGGTGGACAACCGCGTCCGAGGGCTTCACAGGCACGCCGGAGATATAAATCAGTATTTATGTAAATGGGTGTGTCAGTTGGAACCATTTCTTCAAGTTCATTACCACTCCCGGCGGACGGCGCTCCCCGCACCAGCCGTAAATGATGATGTACCTCTCTCTCTCTCTCTCCAGTTCTCTTCTACTCTCAGTTCTCTAGCCATACCGGTTTCCGGCAACATCACCTTCCAGGCTCGTTGATGCAACGCCGGCAATTGTTGGTGGTGGTGGATGGTGATTGTGCGTTTAATGATTGCACGCCGGCCGACATCTCCAGTACCCGAGGTGTCTTCATGGGGGCAATAAAGCAAAACCAACATCAAAGCTCCCCCAGCATAAAATCCATCCTATCTGGCAGGGGTATTTTCTTGCCACTGCCCCAAGAGCTTCTCCAAAGGCTTCCCAAGATATGCAGTCCGGACTGTACGGTTGTCCGGGTGGCGTGATGAACTTGTCTTCATCTAATCACAGACAACTTTTACGACTTTGCGTTTAATGCTGCGAAAGCTTAGCAGCCCGTTCCATCGTTCCAACGGAGGTGGAAGTTAGATGCTGGATGTAGGAGCGTACAATTGTAATTACCTCACGCTGACGCCCTTCTTGTTTGGATGTCGATTTCATTTGAACGCAGACAAATGGCTAAGAGGTTCAGAGAACTAGTCGGAGGGAATTGTAAAATAGTTTGTATTAAAGTAGTTTTGATTTGTATACTTTTTTTCTTTAGTCACCCTGATTTGGGACGATTAATGCTGAAAACAGAGGTAGCCTAATTCCAAATACCACATAATTATTCACAGTTGGTTTTCCCAATAAAACCAAGCAATATGAGTACATGGTAGTGGAAGTATTACTAACACAATTTATACTTTTAGAAGTTCTTCTAATCCCATTTTAAAACATCTGCTGTGTGAAATACTTATTTATTTATTTATTAATATTAATATTGTTTGTCGCAAGGGCTTTACAATAGCGTCAAGATACATGTTCGCAAATACATATTAAACGGATGACATTAAGGAAGTGCAGAAAGGCTGTGGGAACGCAAACAAGTTAGGGAGTTATTATAGTCAAACAAATTACTTACAGAGTTAAAGTCTCAAAACGCGCGCAACCAAGGATCGCTGAGGGAGAACGCGGGATGGTATATAGAATGGGAAAGCCACGAAAAGATCGGGGGAGTCAATATTAGAATGAAGGATATTGGCGATAAATAACTTACGAGCAAGACTGTGACGTTCGCTCATGCTGGCCAAACTCTGCAGAAGACATCTAGCCGGATAGGCATCTAGCCGGTAAAGAGATGCTGGGGTTATTTTGGAATCGCCTAGTGGCAAGACGCGTAAATTTCCACTGCACTCTCTCCAACCTATTCAACGCACAGACACCTGATGGAGACCAAACAACGAAGGCATATTCCAAAATTGGTTGCATCCAACTCCAAAAGACAATTTGTCATCGAGCCATACCCAAAGGTTCTCGACTTTAGTAACCCGCGGAAGGAAAGTGCCAAGAATATTATAGTTGTACATGTGCTTGTTCGTAGAAAGACCGTACGAGATAATACAGCATTTGGAGACGCAAAAAATGAGTCCGTTGGAAGAGTATCATTCTGCAAAATTATCTGCGAAGCCTTCGAGATTGAGAGAGTCTGAGGATGAGAATATGCAAAGATAGAACTTCACATCGTCGGCATGTAATAGACAGCCACCGGGGGGTAGTGATCTGATACCGTCCAAGACGAAAAGAGAGAACATTAAGGGATCTCAAAACACTACCTTTAGGTCCCCAGACTTACCGATGAACGAATCAGATAGAACCCTCTCAACCCTTGCTCTGAATATGCGGTCTTTGATAAAGAAGCCAGGAACCAGAGAAGAAGTGGCCCGCCGAGCAATTTAAGCGGCAGTTAGCCAAACGTGGCCTTCAAATCTGTGTAAATGACGTCGACCTGCCTCAGATGTCGAGCAATCAGATGTGGGAACAGGTCGATTGCTAGAGGCATAAGGTTCGGCGTGGTAAAGCTGGGAAGATGAAATAACAGGATGGGCAATGGCAAGGAAAACGGAATGAATAACAGATTCGAGGACTTTAAAGACAGTACACAGGATGGAAATGCCTCGATAATTGGAGGGAGAAAAACTATATCAAAGTAATTTAATAAGCTGGTACTTGTATCTGAAATGTTTTAATGCACGCACTCAACGACGCATAAAGCGAATTATCACATTGTTATGTTTTGAATACACAGTGATGTTCTCAAAAAACGAGGATCCCCTATCTGATCTGCATTGTGTTTCGCACTGGATTCATTTTTCACTGTCGCGAAATAGACAACCCTGTCTTACAGAAGCAGAACACTTTTCAGCAGAAAAATTTTGGAAGGCAAACCAAGCAAGGTAGAAAACTATCGCAAAATAACACCTTCACAAAGGTTTGATCTTTAAGTGCCTGTATACTATCATTCGTCCACTCGTTTCTACTAACTACTATCGTTGTGCTGTTACTTGCGAGTTTTGCCAAACACCTTGGGAACTGAGTGAGTTTGTTAGATTTCAATGAAATATTCCGAAGCTTTGGCAACACATTCCACTGGCAGAAATCGATGTGTTTTAGATTATTTTGACGTAAAATTAAGTATTCTAATCTAGTGTTCCTTGGAATTCCGTTAACTGACTCTATTCGATTGTCCGCTAAATTAAGTACCTTTAATGCCACAAGAGGTCTGAGAGTTTCAAAATTCACTCCCTCCAGCAAGTTGCCTTCCAAATCTATTTGCGTGAGTGTTTCACAGCACGGCTCTACAGATTCGCTAACTATCGATTGCATTCTGCTCTTGTTTAAGATTAAATTCCTCAATTTCTCCACCCGGCGTAGCACATCTATATTCAGTGTCTGTATTTTGGCGCTATGGATTCTAAGGAAGGACAAATTTTTCAAGTTGCCCAACGTTGATGGAAACAGGTCCAAAGAGCAAACGGATATGAGGAGATCTCTTATAGAGTTATTTACCTCAAAATCTATTGCTTTCAAACCAGTGTGTTCGATGTGCAGCGAAGTTATAAGAAAGTTGGAGGGTGTTTTTATCTTTTCCATAGCCAAGGAGTTTTTAAGGTACAGTGTTTCTATGGTAGAAGGAATTTCGCCTAACAATTGCGGGTCGGCGATTGATGCGTTCAGGTATGCCAGCATTAGCTTGCTCGTTTTTCCCGGTAAGTAGTGTAGCACATAGGTTCCTTCCAAAGATGGACTCATGTGATCAATGCTACAGAAGGACATGTCCTTTGAGCAATGAAGCTGGAATCCTTTGGTCGACGTAGTCATTAGGTTCAGTAACCAGAAGCTAGAAGAATGCAAACAAAAGTGTAGGTGTAGTTGTCTTTTTTTATTTCTTTGTTGTCTGTGCACAGCTCTCCAGCACTACGCAATATACCTACATGTTGAATAATGCAGCACATTTCATGGCACTACTATTTCACTGCGTAACGATCGAATGTGTTTTTAAAACTGTTTAACCGACACTTCCGACTGACGCTTAAAATATTAAGTTTTCTGAGGCAGCACCTAGGATAATGTCGTTTGAATTGTTTTTTAATCAACCACAAATCAAAACGGATCGTGGAATTGCCTTTTTCTAGCAATGTTTACTGTCTGCTAATTTTAGCTCACGCTGCACGTGGTGTTTAATAATAGAGGGTGAGATCATTATTGGAAAACAATTGTATTGTGTTCATAGCTAGCTATTTTTATGCATTGTGCGTATGAAAATGTTAGTGATACGAGTAATTTTTTTTAAAATACCTTAGGTACGTTTGTAATTTAATGTGACCAAACTGTAGTTATTGTCTTGTTATTACTTAGCAGTAAAGTTCGCATATGATCAGAACGGATTCAGTTCAGTTCATTCTAGGTGATATCACGCAAGTTAGAAAAGATTTATTACGTTAACATTACCATGATTTCGATAGGAAAGGTTAAACTCCCAGGCTAGTGTTGCAGAAGTGTGGGACCCCTAGGCTTTTAAATTCCAGTACAGAGCTAACCTGTGGATAACGCAAGAAACAGCTGTTGTTTGCCTAATGTGATGTTGATGTTCTTGAAAAAAACGTGTAGAAAATGTGTGTATTCTTTTTAATTTTTTTTTGCATTGAGTATATTAGAACGGAATTAACCATGAATCTGGTGGCGAAATAAACATACAAGAAAACGTTGATCAAAATACTGAATTGAATAGAATAAAAGTTTTACTTAGCAGAATTCTAAGGTGAGTTATGCTAACGAAAGTAAAAAATAAAACGGGTTTTCAACGTTTTTGAAGAATTTAAGAAGAATTTTATGATTGATTGTAATTTTTATTAAAAATAACGTTAACAATTTTAGGTTAATCATGAGAACATTAGCCTTATAAACATCTTCCCTTCATTAGTGTCCAATTCATAATTTACATTGATAGTGCGGCGACAATAGTCCATTTATTTGTTAATATTTAAACGTTAACATTGAATTTCTCTCTCGTTACCGTTAGTAGCTTCCAGGAGTTTTCGTGGTCCACTTTGTACCGAGATTATCTCCGAATATGGCATTAAATAAATATTACACTGGCTCACTGGTCCCCTGAAGAGTCAGAATAGTTCGCTTGTTTTGTTTTGATCCGCTAAAAATACCTACCCTAGATGATAAGAAGCATCAGCGAGCGTTTCGAGCCCCGCAGCATAATGCTACTGCATCGGAGACCGTTGACCAGACCGGGCCGGTTGTCCAATCGCCCGGGAGAAACGGATGGGAGGTCGTTACCGCACCGCCGCCAGTAACGGTGGTCGAGAAAATGGAGAAGAGAGATAAATGTAGAACAGAGTGAAGGAGTAAATAAAGCGTGGTGGTCTCACGCGCAAAACGCGTTTCTTGGCCACACTGTAACCGCTGAAGTGTGTCGATGGCGTTGACCCAGTTGCCGTTTGTCATCACAGTTGCCCCACGTTCACGGATTGGGGAATTAGATTCTTCCCACCCACCGCACCAACGGGAAGACTTGCCTAGAGCGCGCTATATAATGGTCCATTCACTGAACCCCAGGGCGAAACCGGGTTCGTCGCTGTTCATCCTCAAAACGTAACATTCTTCCCATCTCGCGTGCCACCCGCCTTCGGGAACAAACCCTCAGACGGCGAGCAAACGTATCCGGATTGTTCAACTTACAGGAACATTTCTCCTTGGGGAGATACAACCTCACACGAAAGAAATGGAACACATGCACATTACCATTTGTGCGATGATGCCAGTTATTCCGTCACAAGGGCCAATCGGCTCTAGTTGTTCATTCTTCTGGCGTTAAATCCTCGTTACGAGTGCTACAAGCGTCATCCACAGCCGAAAGCTGGAGAGAAACGGTATGCAAAACTCACGCGAGTGTCTCTTCTAGCATCCAACCAGCTAGTTTGAACTTGTTTTATGAGGATGATGTTTATGGACTGCAATACTGGTATTATATGGTGCTCAGGCGTGCGTCTCGCCTACATACATTTTATGATGATCTATTTTACCGATTACCAGCGTTGCTCGAAAAAGTAAGACGGGAAGCAGCTTCACAGAGCTTTACGACCCCGATCATCTTGGAGCTTGACGCATCTAAGGTTGTTGCGTTTCGAGGGTGAGAATTATGACCTTCAGATCCAGCGTCGAGATTGGGCTCGGAGGGTTCAAATAATCGTTAACATTATTCGCGAGGTTTGCATATAAGAAGCTTTAATAAACCTGCAGAATACCATCAAAGTCGGGATAAATAAAATCAAGAAAGAGGTTGTAAGTTATGTTATATTTGTATTATATTTTCTGCTTGTGTACTAAACAGATGAAATGCATGCCAGCCGTTTCCACCTGCCTTTATCTGGTCGATTAATTTGTTATATTACATTTTACATTACCGTAGTGTTAAATTATCTCTATCTTATGTCTTTCAATCTATTTCACACTCCAAAGTAAAGGTATCTACCCGATGCGTGACAGTATACAGTACGATAGCATACGAAAAAAAAAATTGCCTTCACGAACTGCCCTACTCACGTAATGGAAACTCATTGCCAGCGGCAACGATTGGAAACATTCGCCTCGGACATGCAACAAAGAATCTTCCTCATTGCACGACCTATCTCCAAGCCCCGTTTCCATTCATAAAAATACATTTGTCACCCAATTTTTTTGTTCACCCTCCCCTCCTCGAAATTGGATCGAATTAAGTTAAAATGAAAAACACACACCCTTTTGCTGGCTTCTCCAGCTCTGCGTGCGAAAGCTTTTGCCGTCGAATCGGCGAAAGGAGAACGTAACGAACTTTTGTAGCCGTGTGTTTCGCCGTCGTCCGTCCGCTTGCTGGTTGCTGTCGCCACCCATCGCTTATCTTCACTCTGTTTATGAATGTCTACCGTTTTAAAATTCCTGCCACGATCGGTTTAACGGTACACACGGGTGACGCACAGACACTCACATACACACTCACGCGCGGGGAAACTAAATCGGCGGCCCAGCTCTCCTCGGTTTCTCTAGAGGCGTTCGAAAAGCGAACGAACCGGGCCCATCCGACTCGATGGCCGGACCCTCGGTTCGTTCTGTTCCGAGGCGGTCTGCAGTGTCCTACATGCTAGATGCGATTAATTATCGTGTTATACTTCCCGCTAGCGACAGCCCTTCCTGACCCTTATCTCATACGATCACACACATACACACACACACAGTCACTTACACATGCGTCTCTCACTCGTTGCAGAAGCACCCATCCTTGGAGTTCTCGCGGATCCAGTCGAGGTAGCGCGTTACTCGCGTGTACACACCGGGATAGTAAGGGCGGGCGCACCCATTACCCCACGACACCACCCCGATCAGCTCGTACCGCTTGTCGTCGCGTTCCGCGATCAGGGGACCACCGGAATCACCCTGGCAGGAGTCCTTCTCGCCCACGCCGAGATACCCGGCGCACAGCATGTTGTCCGTGATCATGGAGGCCGTGTAGTTGGTCTGCGTGCTGCACACCTCGTTCGATAGGACCGGCACCTCCACCTCCTGCAGGACGCACGACGGTTTGCCGTCCTCCTTCAGCGTGCCCCAGCCCGTCGCCGTACCGTTTGTGCCGACGTACGCTTTGCCTGGAACAGTGGAAACGAGTGCAGACAAACACGAGTGGATCAAAAGGGGGTCACTTCGGGGAATATATGTTTGCGCTTCCCATTAGCCGGGACTTACTTGGATCGGACGGTAGGCAGATCGGGCGAATGAAGTCCGTGATGGGGACGCGATCGTTCAGCCGCAGCAGCGCGATATCGTTGTCGAAGTTCAGGAAGCTAAACTTCTGCGCGATGGCCCGCAACACGAACCGAGATTCCGGCCGGACCGAATCATCGCACCGGTTGTGCTCACCAAATGTTACTTTGATCATGAACCACATGAAGCTGGAAAACGGGTGGAAAAGAGATGTGGATAGTGCAAGTGGTAGCGTGTTTAACACTGGCGATCATTGGAGGACCCAATTGACACTTTTGCTAATTTTCCTTCATCAAGGTTGATAGCTCCACATATCCAACGACCATCACGCAAGCGATGTGTGGTTTTAATTTAATTATATGTACGTTTGCAAAACATAGTCTATGAAAATTTTTATGTTCTGAAATGAAGCTATAAGTTACCGCTTATTCCGGTTCGATTTGGCCCTAGAAGGCTAATTTCAGAATTGGTTGACAGACTTGTAGTAGTGCCCTAATTATTTTTCTTAGTGTTTTTGTATTAAACATAGTATCCAACAATACTAGGCGTCCAAAATATGTATAAATAAAATAAATTTTCAATAAAATAAAATAATCCGTATAAAGTTTATAATTTTCACATGAATATTCAATATAAATAAAAATAAAAAATACGATACTTATAAAAAACTACCAAAATATAATGTTTGTTTGTAAAAAAACTGCAAGCACGTAAATTTTCATAATTAAATAAAATTAAAATCAAGATCCATAGAAATAAAAATGTATTGAACGATGTTCGTGACAATATTTTTAACCTAATGAATGCAATTTTACCTTTTGCATAATTTTGTACAGTTAATTGGAATAGAATGAAGGATTCTGCGTGGTTTACTCTTTTACGTGTGGTTTCCTCCATTGGTCAACTAGGCCACAAAATGCTCTTTTCAAGTGTCAACCGACATCAAATGTAATCGTTAAGAATATTGCAACCGTTTGACGATTAGTGTTAACGGTCGCCTTACCCCTTGACGCAGTGTGCCGCTGTTAGAACGTATCGATCGTTGATGAGCATGCCGCCGCAGTAGAACCGATTGAAGTAGCTTAATCGTGCCATCCACGGAAACTCGTTCACACCCGTCGCCTGGCCGCCGACAATCCTAGAGGCGTCGTTTCGCTCACCGCATCCTGCCGGACGAGATGGGGAAGGAGGAAAAGATGCACAAATTAATGTCTAGCTGCTCTAATTGCATTCGAGCGGGGCGTGCGTATCACACGACCATTCGCGCAACCGGCTCGAACGAGAACGAATCGGAGAAATGATCACAGGTGGATAGGGAAAAGAGAGGAAAAACATCCTTTCCATGCCCGTTTTTTTTTTTTTTGCTACAAACGCCGATCCGGGCGCAGAATTACCGTAACCGTTACCGTAAACGTGGTGTAGAAAGGCGATTTAATCGACAACACTTGTCGATCGAGGCCGCGATATCGCTCGCTCGGCCCGTCGTGCGGCAAAGCTGGTTTGATGAGCTGTCTGGTGCTTTGATCGCTTCGTTAGATTTTCCTGCCGTATGCGCAAAAGTACAAAAAACCTTCACCGCGAGCCGCCACTGGCCGCCCGAAAACCTCAACCCACACGGCCCATCGAAGTGGGCGACCCTCTCCCAGCTGTCCGGTAGGTCATGTTTTGCTTTGTTTTCGTTTCTTTTCCGTTACACTTATGCTGCTGCTGCAATCAATCGCATTCATCGATCCCATTGAGCTTTCTATCGATTTATTTTTTCGGACACTGAGTGTAATCACGATGGGGTCTGAGTGTGTGTGTGTGTGTGTCACAGTCTTCCTTGGGTGGCCCAGGAAGCACACCTCCAAAATAGACCCAAGCCCGAATTGGGAACACACATGCACGTGCGCGGAGGTTGTGTTTAGCTTTGATTTTTTTCCTCTGCTTTTTCACTTGACCGCCATTTCCACAGATCAAAGTTCGTAAGGTCGATGAGGTCAACGGCTTAACCTTTCCATCTATGTTTTGTGTTTGTGTGTGTCCATTTCCTTCCAATTAATCACAAATGTTGAGAAAAAAAAACGAGAGTCTGCATCTCATCCTCTAGTGAGATGTGAATAGTAATTATAGAAATAGCGTGTGTGGGGAATTTTCTATTAATGTTTCATGGATATTTATTAGCTTAACCTCTGAAAACCCACTGATTTTCTGCATGGGATTGTTTCCATCGCGACTGTTGTTGAAATTATCTGTAAAAGTTTTACACAACGAGACAACACAACAAAACAATGTCACTTCTGGCCAAGAGATCTGGCGTTGTATCGTAAAAATTCCTTCCGTTCGTTGAACTCTATGGCTGACCAATCCATTCCGATCCGATTCGGTCGTAAAACGATATTCGGCTAGCGGCTTCAGGATGCTGTCGGTGGGATCGACCCCTTGCGGAAACACTTTCGCCCTCGCCGCCTTGCAGCTGCTTCGTTTCCGATGCCCGGATACGCCGGAAATTTGAATCCGTGTAGGATTAATCTTTCTTTTTTCGTTACGTCCGTTTTATGTGCCTCTCATCGCATCCCAGTTCCCGCTCCCAGCTCGAGCTGCTCATTTCGCAAAAGGTGTAAATATCAACCGTATGTGCGATCATTTCGAATCATGGCGCTGATTTGTTGCTTTCTCGCTGTTTATTCCCCGGTTTCCTTTCGCGAGGTTCCTGTCGTGAAATCAAAATATTGAGATCACCCGACGGCTCGCGTGGCGGCATGTGGGAGCTTCGGCGGCCGTATAAGCGTATGCAGCCGCGCGCGGTAGGTCCCCAGACATTGTATGCACATTTCATTAGCGCGACTAAAAAGCGGACGTTTGCTACGTGAATGTCAAACGGCCCGCGATCAAGTGCCCTTTTGCAAATCGAATGAAATATATTTTGGAGTGTCTTATGGGTTTGTTTGTTCACCACTGCGAACTTTAGTATGATAATCGATTGACGATTACAGACGCTAACACGAGTTGACCATTAGTGAAGAGATTAATATAGTCAAATAAAATAAACATGACATGAGCGTTTCGAAAATATCCAATACATCAGCATATTTTGAACATATTATTTAATAAAAGTGAAATTAGAAACGCTTTCTGTCCGGATGGAATACTAAATTTGCAATATTGGAGAAATCTTTCATTTTCAATAATGAAACGAAGCCATAAATCTGCTTTAATAACTATTTGTAGAAGGCAATTTTTTTTTGAAAATCGTGGATCAAATCATACATTTGCTCTAAAATTGGTATTTGTTTTGTTCCAACAATATTGTAACTCATTTAATGTGATTTAAATATTTTTTTATATCAATATAGTTATAATTAAGAAATCTAATTAGTACTGGAATTTATAAAAATACCATTTAACGCAAGTTGAATTTAATCAATCAAATCAGTCTAAGGAATCAGGAGTTTAGTTTAGTAAGCAAGCTCGAATCTATGTAGTATATTTTTAAAAACCTTTCATAAATTCTATTTCACATAAACAATTCGTGATGTTACTAAATAAATTAAACTTGTTTTATATTTGACCAGATATAAATACAATTTAATAATATAACGTAGATTCTACAAATATCATAATCATATCAAGTAATTTTTATACAGACCCATAAAGCGCTTTCACATATTAAACTTAACAAAACTCCTATAAAGCAAACCCTATTATTTCCAGATTGATTGTTCATATACATGCATACATACTAACAATTGTACTTACGGCAACTACAGGAACTGGAGGGCGTATCGTGAGCTGGCGCCCGATTACTGCCACCTCCAAACAACATCTTCATGTTATCGACTATACTCCGCTCGTCCGTATTCTTATTCGGTGTCGCTAGCATCTCATATTTGCCCTGGGCCTGGAGTTTGGCGGTGGCTTCGCCCGCCATCAGCCCCAGCACCATCACCATCAAGATCATCGCACCTCGCATATTGATCATGCGCAAATTGATTATGCTTCTTAGTGCCAAATTGCTCACTTCCATGCCTTTTCCCGCAGCTCTCGCAGCCTACGGATTCACCACGCGTTTTTTTTGCGATTCGTTCTAGTTTCAAAAGAAAATCGACTCCGTTCTCACGTCAATATTTTCCACTTCCGACCGGGTACCACTTAAAGATGCGGTAGTCTGAGGTTTTTGTTTTTTGAAGCTATTCTTTTTTTTCAATCCACACAGCAAGCCCGCACACGATTAGTTCTGCACACGAACCTCGACGTTACGCCTGCAGTACGCTATGGTTGCACATTTTCGCCTAACGCTAATGTATTCTTCACTTCGCCTTCGTTAATTGTGTTCGTTGAGTAATTCTCCAATTGTTTGCGGTGGAGAAGCGCGTATCGAGAACTTAAATCTTTTACTCGTACACGCAAATAAGACGCTTCAATACCGCACAAAGGAACGCAGTTATTCTAGCGGCAGATGGTTTTGCTTTAGCTTTGCTTTAGCTTTGCTTTAACTGCAACACGCTGTACGACTCGCTGTTGTGACGATCACTTAAGGAATGGTCGGAATTGCTCCATCACCTTAAGAACGAGATGTAGCAGGCGCACGGCAGATACGTCCGCCTCGTTCGCGGTCACTGACTGAAGTGATCGGTCTTCGGGCTTGTGCTTTTTGGATAGGCTACCACGCATCGGGTCGGCTTTCTCCGGCACTTGATGCCGTTTCTTTTTTCTTGTCGACCGTGTGGGGTGTCTTCTTTGCGCCCCTGTCGGCGTACGTCGGTACGGCGGAAATCGCGAAAGACGCACGGTAATGGCGGGGTGCCGGGATCGCATCCTCCAACCCCCATTTATTGTGCCTCCGGACGACCATTCGAACGACCTACCCAGTAACGAACGGGCAACGAAGCGTAGCGAACGACGCAAGGAACCTGATTTGTTGCGCTGGTTCCACTTGTGTCTTACGCATCAGGAAGCAAAGGTAAACAAACACACAGAGGTAACACTTTCCTTGCGCCACATGAAGAGCCTTCTCGAGAACAACCTGTTGAGACGATTCGATCTTTAGACCCCATCGTCGTCGGCAGGTCAGCTAGTATGGTATTCATTTCCGTACGCCAGCCCCATGGGCACGGAGGGTGAAAGCTTGGCGCAGCTTTTTTTATCTTCGTACGGAGATGTACGTTCTTAACCCTTAGCATGCTATGCTAAGATGTTGTTTGGGTTTACAAACCTTACGTGAAAGACTCTCTGCTAAGGAAAAAAGGAAAAAGATGTATAATTAGAGCTTATTGTTTCAAACGCTACATGCAAATTATAGTCTTATTATTGTTTATCACTTTTACATAAAACAATTCTAGAATGGTGGATAGTAATCAGTACATGCAAGAAAAGATACATCAATAAATTAATATTCATAGGAGTCAAGGGATACTTTTCAATAATTCTTGGGCAATGTATTGATTTTTCTATACTGTAAATTGCACGTAGGAACGTTCAATGTTTCTATGCTAACATTTATGCTATAAATTCTAGCTTTCTCTTATCAGAAACTACTAACAACTACCACGTTTGCTCTATCTATGTGGATGTTCAAAAAGAAATTCACTAGAGTAACTGATTTTACTAGTGTAAATGCGTAAAACGTAACATAATGCTTTTTTATCTTTCAAATTTATTGAGCGTAGCTAACAAACATTGATTGAACGCAGAGTCATTAAAAACATTGATTATTTACAACTTCGAATGCGAATATAGTTAGTGAATTCGAGGAATTATAACATTGAATAAAATTGAATTGAATTGAATTGAATAAAATATGCAGTGATTAAATTAAATATTCATACCGTTTATTTAGTATGCTTTAATTGGTTGTATTTCGTAAATGTTCAGAACATTTTTAGGTTTTTAATTTTAATTTTAATTTTATTACAGAAAACATAAATTATTTCTCAACTAATTGAATTCCCAGCCATTTTTAACACTTTTAAAAAGTTATTTTAAATTTATTGCAGTTTTAATCTTAATTAGAGCATCACAACTTGAAACTTTCCAAACACAGATTGAATTCAAAATTGGAAGTAATTGGAATCTATGCAAGTTTTTATCGTTATTTTGGGTGCTTTATCTTAGTGCAAAACAAACTTCAAACCATGAAATTATTAATGATAGTGAAACTTCTTAGCTTGCAACAAAAATTACCTTGTCTGTCTTTCCCAGCCACGCGTAGGTGATGATGATTCAATTATGATGGTTTATGTGCGATAATGAGCTTTCGGTACGATCGGTACAAACGCTTCTCCCGCCATTGTTGATCGCACAGGTCGGGTGGGTTGCAGCAAATTCCACACATAAACATGGTGCGTGCGATACGTGAGAAAATTTTCTTTCCGCCGTCGACCTAGTGCGGTGATATGTGATGCCGCCCGTCTTCCCTGTTTATGCTCCCATTTCTTTTGATCGCTGCTTTGTCTTTCCCGTCATGCCGATCTATGCCGGCATCAGTGTCATGTCTGTACTGCTTTTCTCGTGTTTATTTTGCTTTGTTCCACACTAAAATTAAACATAGCACGCAATGGCAGAAGCACTGACGCTGGAATCGTTCGCTTGTCCCAAATAGTGCAAACATTCTGTGTCGCTAGGTAAATCGATCAAATTATCGCCCTCGGTGAGAGAGTGCCCATCAGATCAGACATCTCGCCGGTGCTTAGGAGAAAATATCTCATTATTAATGCATGAATGCCAAAACATTTTCCGGTGGTACTGTAAGTGATGGTTGTATTTGCGCTTTATTTACAACAAATTTTGCTTTGATTGCTAATATCACTTTGAGCAGAGACAGGTATCGTCCAGGTTTGCTCGTAGCCAGGGAAGATAGCGTGCCACGCGCGTGTATACACCAGGATAGCCCGCTCGACCGCAACCGACTCCCCATGAAACAATCCCGACAATTTCGTGCTTGTCCCCATTTCGTACCAGCAGCGGTCCACCGGAGTCACCCTGGCATGAGTCCTGTTTGCCTTTACCAGCGCACAACTGTAAATGACATCAGATCATAAGTAATGAGGATCGCAAAATGCAGCAACACCTCATGCAAATGTCTTACCATATTGGAGGTTATGCGAGACGCTCGATACTTCATGCTGCGGCACTGATCCAACGTTAAAATCGGTACATCAACATGCTGCACTAAAGCCGGAAGAGTTCCACCCTCGGATGTCCTTCCCCATCCAACAACCGTACCGAGCTGACCGGCCGGTTCACTGCGCTCCTTGGGCAAACATACCGGTCGAATTGTTTTCGTAAATTCAACAGGCTTCCGAAGCTTCAGCAACGCAATATCATGATTGTAGGAATTCTGATCGAAACTTCGATGCCGAATAATGGCGGTGACTGCACGCATTATCGCCGGAGTTTCGGACGCTATGAACTGATCGTAATCACCAAGAATTACACGAATCTTATTGCGCTTCAATCTAAAAAACAAAAAAAAAATGGTAAAACATTAATAAAAACGAGCGATAGCAGAATAACATTAATTGCTGTACTTACCTTCGCACACAATGTGCCGCTGTCAACACATAGTCTCTCGTAAGAAGTGACGCTCCACAGTGAAACTGTCCGTCGTACACCAGCCGTGCTAGCCATGGATACTGGTTAACTCCAGTCGGGCGGCCACCGACTATTCGAATCTCCTGATTTGCTGCCCCACATTCTGTAAATGAAGATATAACGTTGTGGAAACCCAACATCTTTAGTTATTTTCAGCTAATGGATTTAATTCGGCATTGCAATCAAAATAGAATAAAAATGATCTATAAATGATGTTATGTTGATATTTATTTGCTTTATATTTTCATACCACATATTTAACAAGAAGAAGGGAATGTATAAATTATGAAAGATTCCCTATCATAGCATATAGTTGATAAAGGATATAAAATTCCGCAAAGTATAATTGTTATTAATGTAGTAATTAATGAGATATAAAATGAAGACACTAGAACAAAAATAACTATTTTTTACTGTGGTACATCACTGACTGAATCAAACGAATTGGCTTAAAGACAGAAATGAGCCTACAACTTGTGCGTACAAGTCGCTTGCACACAGCTTGTGTGAAATTTTTATGCGCAAGGGGTTAAACATAACGGGTATAGTTTTTAAATTTAAAGCGAGAGTTAGCAGTTGTAGTCCGATCTACAACTGATTGTTCCTAGTTTTTATTGCAAGAAACCAAAGCATGTGTTATTGCCAAAGATCAATAAACTTTATTTAATGATATGTCAAAACTCGGTAAAGGTGACTCAAGAAACAATCCATACAATCCATCCATAACAGCTTTGTGGTTCTGTGCGCATAATGTTATGAATGTTTTATCATATAAATGTTATTAGCGAACGAGCTTAGGCCAAACCACGTAAAGGTTTGGCCTTCCGAATCCTTCTGCGCGAAAAGTGTTTTGAATCAAAATATTAATCAAACATCCTGTTACATTTCTAACATTATGCGGTCTGTACAACAAACCAAATTGGATCGATTCTTTCTTCACTAAGTATAATCAAGATTTCACTTATCATTAGAAATTGACTAATGATGTTTACCAATAATACATTATTTTATCTCTTGTTATAAAACAAAGAACAATTAATTACTTCTAAACCTAACCCGAGAAGGTTACTACAACTGCTAACTCTACGGGCAACGCTCACATTAAATTTAAAAGCCATCACCGTTACCCTGTTAAACCCCTTGCGCATGTCGCTTCGCATGCAAGCTGTGTGCAAGTGACTTTACGTACATGTTGTTGGCTCATATTTGTCTAACTCAAAATGTCAGACTGAATGTCGTTGTTATTCTTAAATAATATTATGAAAATATTTAACTACAGAAACTATTACGATAGAACATAATCCCATGCAGACAGAATTGCAGAATTGCATCATTTATAGCAAGACAGAATTGAATTACTAAACATATTATCTTGTACATTTCATTTAGGTGTACAGAAACATAACATGTTAAATTATTTTTGACATTAAAGTTAAGGGTAATTTTTTTATTCGTAATTTTTAATGATGTAAAAAGGTACAAAACTCAAGAAAATTTTAAACAAACCCATTAAAACTCGTATTGCTGCTGAGCTATAGTGCTATACATATGTCTAATTCAATTCAAAATTCACTATGTTATTTTACCACTACCCTTTGAAACCAATCAACTGTTCAAAATATGCTTTACACGGAATTGGCCCTACCAACACTTACCACAGTCACAGCTTTTCACTTGGTTATTGGACAGGTCGTCATCATCGTCCAGCGAGAAGGCGGCCGAGTTCAGTCCAAACAGTGTATCAAACAGAAACCGTCCATGGCGACTAATCAGTTCCGTATCGTTCCAATGCGTATTACCCGCTACATTAACCACATTTCCAACGAGCACAAGAGTTGCTACCAATGCGCCAATTATAAATCTAACAGTTGAAGGTTTGCTCATATTCGGGTACATTATTTGTAAACTATGGTTTATCTTTTATAAATCAATCTTACTAGCACGAGCCCTTTAATGTGTATGTGTGCACTTAACCGCCTAGATACGTGTGTATATTTTTGTTTCAAAGTTTTTCGTTTCTTTCACTATAACACCTTGTTATTTGCGCCTTTGCAATCTGTATTTTTTCCACTTCACTTTGCTTCTTTTTTCTTCTCGGTCTTTTCACTCAACGTTTCACTTACGCACTGTTGCCCGGGAACATGTTTACACGACTCATAATCTCATTTCACTTTCTTCAGCTCTCTGGCAAAGCACGGCGTCGGTTCGCGGAACATTATTTAACATCAGGTTGGTCGCGCGTCCGTCTTCCCCGCGATGCACCGACCGATGATGAACGCCCCGTACAGCAACGACGGGGGATACAACCGGACCGGATCAGCACTCTCTTACTTTGCGCCTGGTTCGGATGATGGACGGATAAAGGCTACGTTTTCTTCTTTTTCACTTTCATTCGACCGCTCACTGTTTGGTTTTTTTTTACACGATCGCCACGATCACTATCTTCACATTCGCACTTCTCACGCACGTCGACCACTGCTGCAGCCAAGTTTTCTCTCAATCACGGGCACAAACCAGTAGCCAATAGCCTCCACCGTGTAGCAGCCTTTAACTAGCGAAGCTGAGAGGGAAAAAACGCACGACTCAATGCGGCAAGCATCTCCCCATTAATCCCTGTGTATGATATAATGAAAGGAATTTCAGTAGGAGCTATTCCTTGGGCATGCCTCGCAGACACCTCATCGCTTTTACTGTCGCTCGATTAACAATTTCCACACCGGATCTAACGCATCTGACGGCATAATTGCTTGCTTCCGATACTTTGTGACTCTCTTTTCGATAAACGCCATTAGATAAGTAACGTCGAGAGACCCACGATGCATTTGCTTCGTCAGAGGCGAGCCTGCCGCAGGGTAAAGCTGTTTCACGACCGCAGCTGGAAGATGTGAGCGGTGCACATAGATATGCGGTAAGATACGAATAACTCTGACCGTACGACGCAGGCAAAACCTTAGGAGATCGATGTGTGTATGTATGTTAACGCATGTCTTACTTCCTTCCTTTTAAATAGTTATATCCGCTTGAAAAGTGCACCATAGTGAAAGGCTTTCTCGCTTATCGGGTGAGTACGGTGGATGGAGAGTTCATCGATCCGCACCAGGCTTGTTTCACGTAATTTAAATTGTATACTATTTACTAAGCTTCATAAAATTGAAAATTAAAAAAAAAATCTTACAATTTCAAATTTTCATGTGATAGTAACAAACCATATAAATCAAACTTTTGCTTATATATGGGAACCAGAACCAATTGAACTAACAAAATATGTAAAAATTGCCATATTAATTATTAATTAACTCGGTCCGACCGTAACATATTTTAGTAAAATGTTCCAATCAAAGTATCTTGTTTGAGTTTGTTAAAACAATGTCCATGAAAAACAACTTTTTGGCTACACACCAACCCAAACCTTTTTTCGCACCGTTTGCCAATTTAGATAAGTTCCCGTCGTGACACACTTTTTAACTCGCATATTCACCATCCACAGCGTCTACTAACAATGGCCCCTTGGTCTCACTTCACCAGTGATTCCGAAGGATGCATATGAAAATTATAAAGAAAGTTTATGTGACCGCTTTTCGTATTCAACAAATGCTCTCTGGCACACTCAGAAACCAGTCCAAAGTATGCCAACAACCATCACTTCGATATGCAAAACGTGAAAAAATATCACTCCAAAAACGCACCACAAACACACCGAATATCGAACTTTTTGGACCAAAGAAGTCGATCGACTCCTGCGACTTTATCTTCTCAGAGTGGTAAACTAACACCAGCTGGCGAGGTGAACGCGCACTATCGCGAGGACGGTTGAAAGTGAAATGAGTCGAACCCGGACACGCACGATTGCGAGAAGTAAAAAAAAACAACACATCGGCTACTTAGTTCCACCGCAATCCGTGGGAGGTTGACCAAATGGAATGAATGAAGCGAAATGGTCGAGGAAATTGCGACACCTCCAGAATTCGCGTAACGATCGCCATTTTCTACGCTTATCTCACCCAACAGTGTATCCTTCTGAATAGTCTCGTGCTCCGTCAGTCAGTGATCGATTAAATTAACATTTTGCAAATGGGCAACACTCGCGGTACGTGGAAAACGGGTAGAGCTGCGAAATTCGTCACCATTCGACCGCCCAAAAACGGTTATGTAAATGTTTCCGCACTGCAAGCTGATTGGCTACGATGATATTGCACGGCAATTCACCACACTCACCGCACTTGCGCTTTTACGGAACGTGTCGAATGTCCCACACAATTAAACAGAGTCCCCAGTCCCAGGTTGAAATAGACTGCGGTCCAGTCGACTGAAGGTTTCACTGTCGCACTGTTGCATCGCACATGCAACTGGCACACGATCGCGGCGGGTTGATCGATTTTCCATCGTTATCCAACTCCCAGCGTAACAAATTCAATCGCTACAGATTGTTCTTCTCACCCACTGCTATCGAAACAAACAACCCGTTGGGTAATGGTAATGGGTAATGAGCTTTGGCGAAATCGCACTAACCGTGTTAGCTGCGCATTTATCAACAACTACTACAGCTGCGCCGACCGATGATCCTGTCCTGTCTGCTCCGCCAACGATTGGCCTTGACTGTGTGGCTTCCTTCGCTGCAATGGCGCAAGATTGCGCCCGAAAGAAACTACTTTCATTTTTCACCGTCATTGGGTGAACGGTGTGAGCAAGCCACCCTGTTAAGAAACTTCGCGTGAGAGTGGTAGAGCATCTTGAAGGGTTCGTCGTCCGGCCAGGTTGAACGGGTTTAAAATATTTTCTTTTGTATGAAATATTTAAATAACGGCTAAAGATGATATCAACTGCACAACTCTTCCATAAAATACACACATTTAGCATTATTACAAAAGATTTAGCAATAAACCAATGTAACAATAGCATGGTTTTGTACTACGACCCTTTATTATAATCAGTAAATTAGAAAAGTTTAAAGATATTTAATCACTAGACATTATGATCAAGCTCATACGTACTTCCAGAAGGTTAGAATTAGGTTAAAAATGCTATTAGTAGACTCTAAATATAAAAGAACCAACCAGCTTAGTACGTAAAAGGAGAAATTCGTTTGATTTTTTCACCCGTTTACTATTTAAACCATTCATTATCATCATTAATTACTTCCTTTCTATCATTCCATTGCAGTACAACTATCTATTTTTTACTTTTACTGATGTTTTCTCTATACTTGTAATAATTTTTGTAATACAATAGGCACAAAGGGAAATACATTATATGTATCACTATATCACAATTATGACTATATCACAAATTATATCATAAATATTCCATAACATTCTTAACAATATAAGTACGCCAAAAGAGGAAAGTAGTACTTTAGAGTGAGAATTCCTTTACATTTAATTATTGTCATCGCCCAATTCAATGACTTAAAATATTTTGCTTATCGATTTAAATATTTTAATGATAATAATTTTAAAAAAATTCGTTCATCAAATATATACCACGATTTCACATTTATATTTCAAAACACATTTAAAAAACTATTCTCCGGCGAGGTCGTTCCCTCCACTTATACTTTATATACTGTATACTACAAGTACCGCGTATAATCAGAACAATCGGGTATGATAGTGAAAGAGTTAATTAAAAAAACCAAAACCTCCCCATGTCTGACACGAGCCCTGCAATCGAGCATTAAAAAATAGTGGAGAAGCATCAACCGAAGCAAAGACATACTATTCGTATACACAAGATAGTGAGTGTGATAGAGAGTGAAAGAAAGAGAGAAGCTACTGGTAAGTCATGGTCGAATCCAAGAGAACTGGTCCGACGACGGGCAACCAACACGAAGATTCGCTTTCATTTTCTCTCCTAATCTATGCTGGCAATGATTTTGTTGGGAGGGAGACGGACGGCCGATCGCATCGCTCACTTTCTACTTCGATGCGTTCATTTGACCACCGTCGATCGGAAATGCCAAATGACCGATGAGTGCTGCCAGTGCCGTCGATTACCTGTCCACCGCCACAGGAAGCAGTCAATTTTCGCGTCTGGTGCAAACTGGAGGTGCACCGATTGTGTTTACAAGCAGGCAGAATCAATTAAGCCATATCGTGTTGCTTTGCTGGTAATGTTTATTATCCACAACTTAATCCCTCTTCCCTACGTAGTAAAAAACACTCAGAGGGGAACAAATACGATGTCTTACGAATCTAATAGTAGCAGATGTCCCTATCATGGCTTCTAGATCCTATGGTTTCTTGTGACTAGAAAACGAATAAATTATCAACAGCAAACAGCTTCGCGACAAGGTCACGATGGGTTACGGCAAACGGTAGTCGTCATCAGGTTCAAATCCTTCGGGCAATATCTTTTGGCGGGCAAAGACATTCGCTGGCAAGCTTCTCGTGAATCCACGGCAAGTAGTTGACGATGCGCGTGTAGATACCGGGCAAATTCGGTCGGGCACATCCTCGACCCCACGAAACGACTCCGATCACTTCCATACTGCCAAACAGTCCCATCTTGTGCATCGGGCCACCACTATCACCTTGGCAGGCATCCTTCTGACCGTCATGGTACCCGGCGCACATCATGTTGGCTGAGATCTTCTTGCTACCATACCCAGCGTCAAGACACTGCTCGTGTGACCAAATAGGAACTTCGACCGATCGAAGCGTCTTCGAGGGAGCACGTTTCTCCTCCACCCTACCCCACCCAGCGACCACACCAATCGTTCCGGTGAAGTCCATTACACCTGTCGGACGAGCGAGAGAGAGAGAGAGAGAGAGAGAGAAAGAGGGAAGAAAAACAATAGTATCAGCGTCCAGTCATAATGAAACCATCGCAGACAAAGCGAGTATTTACTTCCATCTGGAAGACAAGCGGGCTGAATCGTGGGCCCATAGCGTAGTGGCTTGTCCAGTTCGAGCAGTGCAATGTCGTTGTTGAACGTGAAGATGTCAAACTCCTCGTGGTCAATGATGCGTTTCACCCGGCGAAGGTCCGTGTAGTCCTTGGCGATGTTGTGACCGCCGAGGTAGACCTGGTGTGAATGAAATGGATGAATGGAGTGAAATATATCACGCTCGTTCCTTAAACCAAACACTAACCCTGATCTCGCTCGGTTCGAACGAGTTGACACAGTGCGCAGCCGTGACTAGGAAATTACGCGATACGACCGATGCCCCGCAGTAGAGTTTTCCCTGCCGGAACAGACCGGCTAGCCACGGGAACTGATGGGCCGAGGTTTCCGAGCCACCAACGATGCGATTCGTGCGTCCACCAACTCCACACACTGGAATATGGAATGGATGTAATTAGGGATAAACTAACAACGTAACCATCACGTAATTTGCGACAAACTCAACGATGCTCCGCACGACGCCTAATTCAATTCAGTCTATGATCTTATTTATCCACTGCCATCCCCTCTCCGACACACTCACCGGAACCAAACAAAATTGTCACTAATTCACAGACGAGCACGATATCGATCGGTTTTCTCAAATAACGCAATCAAAAAGATTTTTTGTTTCACCGAATTCGATCCGGGTACGATACACTCAAGCTGTTTTCACAGGTTGAAGCATCTTGAAATGAAAGTGTAATCACATAGCTCACATTTTCTTGCTTTGGCCATCTTTTCCGATGCACTTTTTATATGCAAAATGTGATACGCAACACTGCACAGATTTGTTATGCAATAGGACGGCGTGCCCAAAAATTGCACTGTCTGGCGCGATATCCTGTCGCGATGCACTGCGATGCACACCGTGACAGAAGCACTCATGCCGTCACCGAGGGCAGGTTGTTGTTGTTTATAATTATCAACTAAACCTTTCACTTTTGCTTTTCATACCGTGCCACATATTTTCGCAAGCCACCTGGGCAAGCTTCGCGTCGGAGATGGAGATTTCACGTACGCTGCACAACTCACCACAATCGCAGGACTCGCTGGTGCTGTTGACGGGAGCGGCCAGTGCCGGTGGGGTAGTTAGATTCACCAGCAGCAACACCCACAGTGCCATCAGATGCACGGACGAGGATCGATTCATGATCATGATCGGGAAATCGGGAGCGAACCCGGCACACTAAATACACGAGAGACTTGTGCGACCGAATAGGTGACGAAGGAGCGAAGGATCTGTTTCCGCGTGGAATGCAGAGGGCGTTGCGGACGTGGTTCTGTTTGTGTTATGCTGATGAGCTGATGAGACCGATTTGGGCTGTTGAGCTGCGAAGCTTCTTTCGCAAGCTCTAGTCGCTGAATGTTCTGTGACAGACGGTGGCAGTCGGCGTAGCTTTTATATTGCCCCACGTTCCGATTCGATTGTCAGAAGGTTTCACAGGAGACAATGACAGCGCGAGCGGGACGTCGTCGTCGTCGTCGTCGGCGGACTACCTTGGCGCACTTCGACGCGCGAGTGATCGAACTCGTGTCAATGTGGTGTGTGCCCTCTTTGTTTTGTTTCCTCGGGTGGCTTCCCTTCCGTGTGTGCGGGGTGTATCCACCCGAACCTGCGGCAGTTTGATCTCGCGTGGCGCGTGCTCTTCGCCGCTCGCCTTCTGCCTCCGCTAAACGAGAGTAGTTCGCCGACGATAAGGGTGCGGATGCGCTTTCTGCGGCTGCGGGTCGGCCGAACTATGTGCGAACACACATACCGCGAACCACGGGCAACCATTTTTGTGTATGCACCTGTCTCTGTATGGTGCCGTCGGCGTAACCACCACATCTCCAGGCCCACTCGAGAGACGCCGAACGGCGGGATGATTACGGGTGGACAATTACCTCATAGTGCGAGCGGAAAGTGAGAGTGCGTGCCCTTGGTTCTACTAACACACATCGCGGCGGCCCGATGGCTTCCTTTGCCCGTGTTGGTGGTGGAGCCGTGGTTCGCGCATCGCTTGCATTGCTTCCACAGCCCCGATAAGATCGCGGGAACACCACGTGCGACGGAGAAGGCCGGCGTGACAAATCGAAAAAGAAAGATAGATAGAAGGTGGCAAGGGAAAGATAGAGCGAGAGCAGGCGCGGCCACGCGCGCGCGAGAGAGAGAGAGAGATACAAAGGTAAGGGAAAAAGGTGGGATAAGCGAGAAAAAGAAAAAGAGCCTACCACTACAATGCATTGGGCAGCTTTCGTGCCTTTGTGCGTGTAGTGGTAATGACAATAGTGTGACAATTTGACTGCAAACCATCATTATGATCGTCACCACAGCAGCACGCCTGAATATTGGTTGCTTCGTTTGTTTGTTTATTTTCCGCCAAACCATTTCCACCTCCCCTTTCTTTTCAGCCACACTCGTGCGGGAACACTCGTAGGGGAATCATTTTTCTTTGCTCCCTCGCATTATTATGGTTTTAAAATGTTCGATGCACGCCTTCTGGCAGGCATGTGGAAATGCGACTAATAACCCTTTGGGAATGCAAATCACGTTGCACATCAGTGCAACGCGATGCGATTCGTACTCTTTTTCTTTCACTCCTCCATTTGGCGACACCTACCGGCATAAGCAATGGCCGTCGCCGGTTATCATATCTGGTGATCGCTTTTCACCAAGGGCACCTGGGAATCCTTGAGCAGTGTTTGTCAAGGAGGGTGCAGCAAATGAAACTGCGCTATGAAATACTAAATATGGGTTTAAAAATTAATTACAAAAGCAATCCAAACAGATTAGCATACAGCATATACACAGGAAGGGAAGTTACTAAAATAGTGGCTTTTCCGAACGACCTGATGAGTTATCATCCGACAGCAGACAAAACCTGCCTACGACCTTAATCGGAGCTGGAAATTCCCGGCGGAATGATCATCGGCTTCCAGCATCCTTCAACCGAAACACAGCTGTTTTGGTTCAGCCGTATCGATGCTGCTGAGCGATTCATTCAGCATTAATTTTGTAACCGCATTCTTGGCACTCAATGGCGCACGATTGTACAACACCAACAACCGCCCGAAGGAAGCTATGAAGCGTGGTTTTGAAGTTGCAACCTTGTCTACCCGTAAGACCCTGACCTATCTTTCGCTTGCTCTTGTTCGGAAACTTGACTTTAACGAAACTTGATCAAACGCTCGATTCAATTATTGTCCGTCCGTTTATCGCCTTCAGGAAGGAAAAGTTCGACGCAAGTGCAGGCGGTGCGAGAAAGATCAAGTGCCCTTGTAGTGCTTGCGTCTGTGAAGCATGTGCAACGCACAACGTAACACGCATTGCTACGTAACTGACGGCGACGATGGTGCAATCGTAGCAATGATGAAATGGGAATATTCATGGCTAGTTATGGTTATGGCTTTCACCTTATAATGGGCATTTTTGAAAGGAAATGCTTCAATTTTTTTAACAAATTGTTTGGTGTATCTATATTTTAATGAAAATTTTTTTTTTAGCTTAGTGTAATTAATCTAATGAGTTTATTCCAGTTTAAATTTATTTTAAGTTAAAAAAGAATATATTGTACATTTTTTGTTCGTAAACATATTGTCCCATGGTAGTACTATTACTATGTTCTTTTTAATTGTAACATTTGTGTATGTAAAATAATGTGAATGTTTGGCAAAATTGAAGAGTTTTACAAATAGCATTCTCACATAATTTTGTTAGTAAAATTATTTTATACAACAAAACCCTACGAACTAATAATATTGGATAAAAATAACATTTCCGTTATAAAATCTTCAAAACAAATGAATCAATTAGTGAATATTTTACAGCTTTAATTGATTTATTATATTATTCAATACATGGCTCAATATTATAGATATTAGCAGTTTATTGCATAATATTCTTTGAATTAGTTTTTCTTTACATCGATATATATATTCCTGAACAACCTAAACATGTTTTAGGTTTATTACTGATTTGTATAATTTTAAATGTTACAATTATAGAACGCATTATTCATTTAAAAAATAAGGGATTTTTCCTTCGCAACTTTCTCATACTCGTGTATGGAGAAACAACACAGCACCGCGATCATCATCGGCCCACATATTCCGAAGCGTAACACCCTACCCAACCCCATGAACTCTTTAGGTGCTGAACTTGAACAACAATTCTCGTGCTGCTCACCTTTCCACCGATCACGAGCATTTCACGCATTAGGAAATGCAGATGATGATGCTGACATTCAACCGTTTTAGGGGGATGCAAACCTTGAAATCCACAGCCATATCGTCATAGCCTTCCAACCACGAAGCATCGTGGGTGCGATCGTACCGCGCGAAGTTCAAGGATGACACCAGGGGCTTTCAACTGCGTATGTGTGCATGTTAAATGGACGCGCTGCGGGGTGATTCATTCTTTCCGTCAATCGTGCTGCACAAGAAGCGATGGCTGCAATCTGAGGGTGTATGCTGGTCCTTGGGCAGAGATCTCGTACACTAATGATGCGCGGCTGCAGCCCACAGATTCGTGGCCAATCTGTACACACGCGACACTTACGCTTGTTCACGGTGCTTGGGCAGTAGGCCACTAGAACTAGATCAGTGGAGCAACGCCGCACGCAAAAAGTGATTAGCACAATTTGGAGAGCTTCTCAAAGAAAACTACTGCTCACTACTGCAAACGCAGTCAATAATTAGCACGAAAATAGCACATTAGTGGAATAATGTGGCTTTACCACGCAGATCAGTTAACATTGACATAGATTCTTGTAGTAGGTTTTATCTTAAAGCAAAATTAACCTAATAAAAAAAGTCGTGTTCAGTCATAGATACATTTCCGCCCAAAACTCTACGGTCATTAATGCCTGAAAATTTTAAGCCGCAAGATAAGTAAGAGCCGTACCATGCCGGTCCTTGACAAAAGCACAGGTTCAAGATCACACGATCGTTGAACTTGTCTTCCTCGTAAATTAACAAAACCCTACCCTATGGAACAACATTTACAGGCTGAGGCATATCGCCCAGTTATCTTGTCTCTCTCTCAAAAAAAAAACAGCAACAAAAATGTTTCACATTCGATCGATGAGCAAACAAATCATTAACCATGCCGTACCTTACCTTACAGAATGCGGGTACGATGAACTACACTGAAATGGATTTTTTTCACACCTCAGTGTTTAATGATTTCCACCTTGCCTTCTGGTTATGAAGCAAACGTTTTGCACTCGTGAAGAGTCACTTTTTGTGCATTCCTACGACATCGGTAAACGGCAGAGCGGTTGTGTTTGAGGGTGAGGAACGGTTGTACCGTATTTGTCCTCCAACGGGTGCTTTCACCTTTCGAAAAGGATAAGTCATCATCTTGCGATCGCGATCAAGTGTAAGTGAGTGGCACTACTTCAAACAAATGTACTTAAAAGACATCGAACTGCCCCTGTCATAGCAGTTCATGGAGATGAACGTTTCATCTTTCTCTCTCGCCCGTGAAATTCATCGGCAAACAGATTGAACCATTTCTTTCCTTTTCCTCACAGTAGAGTATTGCTCCGTTTCAGGTACGTTGTTTATTTGAACTACGACGGCCAACGAAAACAATGAAATACCCACTCCCCATCATTTGCACGTACAGGCATCTCTCGTGTTGAAGTTGATCCACGATATAAATCGGTTAACGCGTGCATATATGCCCGGAAATCGTGGTTGCGCGCATCCGAAACCCCACGAGACAACACCGGCAATCACGAATCGGTTTGCATGCGCATCGAACACGTGCAATGGTCCACCGCTATCGCCTTGGCAGGAGTCCTTGCCTCCTTCGGGAATCCCGGCACACATCATGCGATCGTTGATCTGGAAGCGGAAGTACTGGGTTTGGTTGTGGCAATCGTCATTGCCCAGAATGGGCACGTGCACTTCCTGCAGGCGCACTGGGAACGTTCCATCACCTCGTTTACCCCAACCGGTCACAATTCCCTGCAAAACAAACGGCGACAAACATCAGCGCGCAGCTGCGTCACGACAACGTCAGGGGAGAAAGTGTGCTCGCAAACTAACCTCCTGTCCGGCGTACGTGTTGCCTTCCGGTGGTAAGCAAACTGGTATGATCGTTTCGCCCAGTGGAACCGGTTCGCTTAGCTTCAGTAGCGCGACATCGTTCGTGATGAAGACGAGCACGTTCAGGAACCAGTTAGTCATAATGTAGGACACCTTACGCTCGAACGAATCCTCCTTCGGTTCGGTGCGATCGTGCATCAGGAACTTCACACGGAAGCGCGATCGATCGCTGCCAAACACACAGTGGGCCGCCGTGAGGACATAGCGATCGTTAATCAGTGAGCCTCCGCAAATGAAGCGATTGTTGTAGTACAGCGCCACCATCCACGGGTAGCGCCCAATTTCTGCCTCCTGACCACCGACAATCTTCGAAATGTTGCTATTCGTACCACATGCTAAGCAAAAGAGGAAAAAAAAACAGACACTACGCTTTAACACCGTCTGCAGCCTTTCTCACTAATTCGGACACTCTCACCTATGTTCTACTCACAGCAGGGAACGCAATTGCGAGGAGCTGCCCGGTAGGCAAATACACTAAAGATCGGCATACCAAACATGGTCGTAATCCATGTCCACACGCCACTATTTACCAGCGGAGCTTTGCCAATGAATCCATTTGGATCGATCATTAAACTTTCGTTCCACGCTATTCTTCCCGGTACGGTCAAATTCTCACTAGTCAAGTCATTTGAATACACTGTGCTGTCGTATGCACTCCCCAAAACACTCGGAACTAGTAGCAAACTGCCCAACACTAAACACACGACGGTTAGCGGCAGCACCGAAAGAAACGCCATTTACGCGACGAATTTGAACCTGAACTAAAAGTCCTCACGCGTTGGAGTAGTTCCCCAGGGGTACATGAATGTCCCGTGATGAGCACTGGTATCGCATTCAGCACTTTCTCCACAATTTCTCACACAGGCTCGCTTGCCTTGTCGCACACTATACGATATCGAAATGCCTTCCTCTCATACTCATGGCACCACCGCCAAACTGTGGTGAGTTGTTTACTAAGCTGCGATGCATTTTTACGATTGGAATTATACATAGGAAAAAAACTGTTTTGAGGTATCCGGTTTAGCAACGTATGAGTGTTTGCTACTCTGTTGATTTTGATTTTGTCACTTTCTTTTTGCTGTACTAGCAAAATCAGAAAAAGAGTCGTCGTTTGTCAACGTCTTAAGCCATTTATCATATCAATCTAATCAACCAGCAGAACATAATATGGCTGGACTAGGGTACGAGCTTAAACGTGTATTAACCATGTTAAAACATGAAAAACCAATAAACTCTTAAATGCAACTCGGTAACACTATAAATAAATATGTAAATGGACCAGAAAAAATAAACATAGATATGCACCAAAACGCAATTGTTTTTAATACAACTTTAATTCATAGATCGTTTACTCATTTTCTTGGCACTTTTTGAACATCTGAAATAAGATTTATTTTAACAATTAAAACGTGCCAAACGAATAGAAAATGTTTGAGCGTTTGATTAAATGAACTACTTCTTCTGGTTGGGATAATGTCCTATGTGGTTTAACTTGTTACAGAGAACATTAAAAAAGATCAGTCACTCCTATTAAGGAAGAAATAATCTAGATAATGGTGTACCACCGATCCTATTTTGTAAATAACTGATTATCGCACCATTACACAACTATTTTCTATGAATTTATTTCATCTTAAACATTGTTTTAACTCTCTCTGTTTGATAATTCGAATAAATAATTAACTCCCTGGTTTTTTTGTTAATAAGCTAAGAACTAATTTTTTGTCTGATTATTTCTTATCAAAATTTAGGCAAAATGATATTGTTGTCATAAAATTATCATTGTATTGTCTAAAGGATTTAGAATAAATTATTCGCTCGAATAGTTAATATTAAAAATGGTTCTATAAACAGCCCTTAAATACAAATAGGACCTACAATTAAAAATGTACATGCTATTAGAAAAAACTAAATATCATTAATAATCTATGCAACTTAAAAAATAAATCTAATTATTCATACTATTTACCATAATATGTCATATAATCATCTATGTATTCTTCTATATCATTTATTATCTGTAACAACACTAATTTAATTATTAATTACCTGTTTAATTCATTGTTTCAGTGTTTTGTCATATCGTGATATTAAAATGAAATATGCAAAAGTAATTAGGCAACACGCTTTCTTTTCCACATGTTATATTCTACACGAAAGCATTTTACTTGTGTAATGCTTACAACAAAGCTTACTTTGAAGCAATCATAAAATGACACACACTCAATGTGTATCCTGCCATAGCAACAACCTTCTAGTGCGATAACGTTGATTGTCGAAGCTTCTCTATTGCCCGTACATGAATATAAATTAACTAGTCATAGTGCATGCCATTTTCCATTTGGCGCGTTCGTCCATTGTCGTTCATTCTCAAAGCTGTACCTCATTATGATTTATTGGTTGCTCTAAAAAAAACAAATGGAAAAAGTCATAATATCATCAGTCAACTGCACTTGCAACAGCTAACGCTCGGCCAATTCATGTTGTGCTCTATTACCTGGTGGATCTAACTATGACCAGAAATGACCTGTTCCGTCTATTACAATGTACTCTAAATGAGTCTAGGAATCACGCTATTGCTCGATCACAGTGACACGCATCTCTGGTGTTGGTTCTTATCCAGCTCAAGTAGCGTGATACTCGGGTATAGACACCAGGATAGTTGGGACGGGCACATCCCTCCCCCCAAGACACTATGCCAACGAGCTCGCGTAAATTGCTATCCCCCACATTCAACGGACCTCCACTGTCACCCTGAAACGGTAACAAATCATAATTACTACCACCGATACCAACACGACTAGTAAACTTTAGCCACAAACCTGGCACGCATCACGGCCTCCTTCGGCGTATCCTGCACAGAGCATATTATCCGTAATACGAGAGGCGCGATAGTTGGACTTTCGGCACTGAACATTTGACATAATCGGTACAACCGCTTTCTGCAGCCCTTGTGACAGACTGCCATTGCTCAACTTGCCCCATCCGACCACCGTCCCATTGTGGCCGGTATAACTTCTTCCACTTACTGGCAAGCAGATCGCAATGAAGCTTCCCCCAATATCAACAGGCTGCTGCAGTTTGGCCAACGCAATATCATTATTGAACGTGTCCAAGCTAAATCGCTCGTGCCCTTGCAACTTCACGATCGTCCGGGTAACCATTTCCGAGTGCTCCACATCGTACAACTTTGCCAGCAGCTGCGAGGGCGTAAAACTCAGCACACAGTGCGCGGCCGTCAGAATGTAGCGATCGTTGATCAGCGATCCCGCACAGTAGAACGAACCACGGTACAGCAACATCACTATCCAGGGATATTCCTTAACATCGGCCGCATCTCCACCCACAATCCGGGAGCTTGTTTTGCCCCGTCCGCAATCTGCGCGAGAAGGGATACAATTGTGATAAACCGATAGATGAGTACGTGATCGAGCATCCGGGCGAACGGGCTACCTACAACACTGCGAACAGTCACGTGCTGGAGCTTTCGTCGTCGAACTGACGGGCGGATCTGCCGGTACGTAACTTGGCGGTCGGTAGCTCAGTACGGTTGACAGCCAAGCCAACAGCGGATTTTTGGCACGAAACCGGTTATCGCTGGCTGGGCTCACCATGATCGGTGTCACGTAGATGTCATAATTAATTCGATTGTGATCCTCTTCTTCACGCTAGTTGAGACAAGCAACAAGACAAAACCAGATTTTCGACAGACGTAGAGGAACAGCTGACGGCATAACTTACGGCAAGCACTAGTACCAAACATAACACGCACAACACCGCAGACAGCAGCTTCATCTTCGAATTTTGCAACTAGCACGGTGTACCCAAAACGCTACAGCTCCACTCCGAAACCAGACCACTCCCAACCGAAACGGGCGTTCGTCCGAAAATGAGCTCACCAGCAGGTCGCCACTTCCGCATCCTCGCGCAACGCAACGCTATCGCTCACTGGCCACGATTTTGAATGGGCCCGTGCACCTACATTGCCGGGTGCTCGGTGCCCGATAGCGGGGGAGGAAACCGACCGACACACAATGATGATGTAGATTATCAAGCAGTCGTGGTGGCAAGTCGCCACCGTTGCGTTGGTTTAAAAAACTCCCCAAAGTCCGACGACAATTTCACCCGGCGACCGGGAAGTGTAAAAATGACCAACAATAAATAAACGCAAACGGGACACTTGGTACACAGCATAACTACGCGAGGAGCAAAAAAAAGCATAACTACAAGCTGACAAAAATAATTAAAGAAAGCCCCCTTCCACCCATCCATCGCACCTCTATCGAAACGGATCACACACTCACGTCCTTCTGGTGACAGTTCACCGTACGACCGTTTAAACTACGTTGGTGACGCGCCCGCCGCCCTCCTCACACAAAACACTCAACAATAGCATGAGCTACAATCGGGTGAAAGCGTATCAGCAGAATCCGTCGAGTGGAAAAGGAAAGAAAGCCAAGGAGATCCCGGAAAGAGATAGATCGAAGAAAAAATTGTCACCATTTGCGATCGTGTATGCGTAGTCGGATGTATGTGCGAAAAGGGAGCGGCTTATGAGATAAATTCACACAACCGTACTAAGCTCAGTTTGTCTGCTCGTATAATCGTTCCCGATCTCTTATAGCGAAAAGTGTGAAATCTAACGACTTACGACTGGAAACGATTTACTTTCGATTTTTGGCCAAATAATAACATCTCTTGAATTGACATCTCTCCACATGATTTGAAAACAATCTGATACCTTCCGATTGCTTCCAAGTCCGAAAAATTTAACAGTTCTATATGTGTTTACGTGTCACTTTTTTCATTTTAAGATAATATACTCGAATATAGGTTTATGGCAGTCAAAAATGAGATTGAGGATTGAGAAAAAAATATTAAAAACCACATTCTCCGAGATAGTTTTTACGTAGCTATGAGTACGTTCTTTTCAATGCAAGAAATGAATCAAAAGCTACTGCATTTCAGGCATAATATAAACATGCTCGAACTCGTGAGTTCGTTAGCAAACACACATGTAGTTACACCGCATTTGCTAATAATCAATAATTGGTAGCGGAAGAATAGACTCTTATTTGCTCGTTCACAAACATTTGCCATGCGGTGATTGCGAAACAGGTCAGCTTTTTAAAAGCTTAATCCGCGAAATATTACGAACGGAAGATGATAATTTATGCACCAGCTAGCGGTACATTTGTGCCCCTACCAAACAGAACCGGTCACCGTTCGGTTCATCTCGCCATACCTCCCCAGAGGCCAAACGCGGAATTTCCAACCCTGACCGTGAAGTGTTCCGTGTATGTGCCACCAAACGGTAAAAGTGAGCGTTCGGATGCGAGTAAAGTGTAGTGGCCGATAAACGAGCCACACAAAAGCAGGACGCAACGAAAATAATAATAAACAGCAATTTTACCCCTAGAAAACTACGGGTGCGTGCCGTGTGCTCGTTACTGTAGGATATGACAAGTTCAAGACCACGACGTCGTCGATGAGCTTTCTTTGTCAAACATTACACCAAAGTCCCAACAAAGCGTCCATCCCGATTACTCCACCCGGAACGTTGACATTCGTGAGTTCCATGGTTTTATCAACTTCTGTCAAGGAAGGGTTGCTTTCGAAATGGACTGCAAAAGCGGCAGAGCGGGGGAGGGGACTCTAACATTTGGAGCAAAGTGGTGCCAATGCCAGCACATCTGTCAGCTGTGTGTACCAGAAGGGCTCTTCTATCTCACCTGTCGCGTCATGATCTCAGGCAGGGTGCAGAAATGTGGTCAGCTCGCGTGTGGCGAGATCCACTCGCCAGCGTTTAGTTGTGTACGATCACGCGTCGCGACTAGAGCGATCGCCAACCCGGTAGCCCGGTGGAACTCGTGCGGGTGCGTGTGTGCGCGTGTTTGAGTGGACCTGTGGAGAAAACTTCGGACGTTTTACTCAAATTCAGTGATATTCTCACCCTACTACAAACTTCCGATGCCGAGCGTGAGCGTTTGACTTCTTGGCGACGGGCAATTTATATGCAAAGTTCAAACTCGGCAACCTATTCCGTACATGTGAGAGTCGTTAATACGCACCCGTGTAATACCTGCCAACTGGTCAACCGGATTCCGGACACGCAGCGCGAAAAGAAAGTTTAAGCGCTCTCGAAAACCGATTGGTGCTTATCCACCCGATCCAAACCCAATGCAGTGCCTACATGCACTTCACTGCATGAGAATGCAGCAGCTGCCGCAGCTATCACTTCTGCTTATAATCTGCCTGTTCTTTCTCGCTGACCACCCCGCCGCTGGACGCGTAAGTTTCCGTTCAATGCTCCAGAATATCTTCACCCTCAGAGGTGGTGAGGTAACCGTGGATATCTTGTTTTTACTGCCATCATTTGCATTGACCACTCGGATGATGGGAAGGAAATGTATTTTTGTGTGTGACTGTGAATGTGTATTAACCTCTAAACGAACGAAAGAGAGACAGAAAGAGAAAAAGGGAGACAGATAAAAACAAAGATTACGTTTGTGAGATGAGTGGTTAACCAGCAGAATGATATGAGAGTTCAACAAACTCTTCCAAGCACATGAAGCAAACCGGAAAGAAAGGATTTAAAGCTCGATGATTGTGAAAATATCCACAAACTCAACTGGCAGCTGGTTTATATGAATGTATCCAGAGCGTGATCGGAAAACAAATGTTACGTAGTTGTATTGATCTGCTTATACGTTATTTGTCAGAATAGTCTGGATTTTAGAAGTTTATGTTTTTGTTGTTTTAAGTAACTTATCTTTTTGAACAACACTGTACAAATGATTCAGATAGTATGTGTATCTACAGAAAAAATATCAAAATTTCTCTATTAGGGGATTATTTCAGAAATAAAATCATATTACGATGACTTATGATATACATAACCTATTGATAAGTTGTACGGATAATTTTTATCTGCATACCTTTGTGCGGATGACTTTGTTCTGTAAATAAATAACATGAATTTTCTCTTAAAAATATCAAATATCGATATTTTATTGCACTTTATGTTACACGGTTCTATAATACAAAAAAATGAATTCAAAGACATAATTATAATTAGGATGCTAATTTCAAGAATTTGCAAATGAATTACTCACAAAGTTCTGTACCATATGTTATTTGTTTCTTAAAACTAATAGCTAACGTATTGATTATTCTCATTACCCCCATCGAAGATCCTTGAAGAAAAGCAGACTTTGAATGTTCCCGTACAAACTCAACCAACCGCAAACGCAAATGCAGATAAGAGCAATCCTTTCATCGAATGGCTAGCAGGATTGATAGGTACCTCCACACCTGCCCCGACAGAGAACCTGACACCGCCGGAGAATTGTCCAATGTGTCGTACGTAGAAGAATAATTCAATACTACGCAGCATTTCATATTCAATCAATTCAAAATCGCCTTTACTCATGTTCCAGAATGTGGCAGAACCAATCGACTTACGCGAATCGTAGGGGGCCAGGAAACGCAAGTTAACCAGTACCCATGGATGGCGATGCTGCAGTACTCGGGCACATTTTACTGCGGTGGATCATTGATCAGTGATCGGCACGTCCTGACGGCAGCGCATTGTGTCCACGGGTTCAATCGGAATAAGATAAGCGTAGTGCTCATGGAACACGATCGTGTTTCGACCACCGAATCTATGACGATGGTCTCTAAAGTGCTACGTGTTATAGAACACAGTGGGTACAACTCGAACAACTACAACAGTGATATCGCAATTCTAAGGCTGGCAACGGCGATGAACATTAACGACAAGCTTCGTCCGGTGTGTTTGCCTACACCGAAGAAACCTTTTACGGGATACGATGTGAGTATGTGCAGGGCGGAGCTTAGCACTCTTCTACATGATGAAAATTCTTGTTCATCTTTTTACCAGGGCATTGTGACAGGTTGGGGTGCAACGTCGGAAAACGGAGCGATCTCAACGAACCTCCAAGAGGTCACGGTACCGATCATGTCGAATGCAGACTGTCGGAAGACGGGGTACGGAATGACGCGCATTACCGACAATATGCTGTGCGCTGGGTATGACGAGGGCAAGAAAGACTCATGCCAGGGTGACAGCGGTGGCCCACTGCACGTGATCAAGCAGAACAGTACGGACAATGTACATCAGATCGCGGGCATCGTGTCGTGGGGTGAGGGATGCGCTAAACCCAACTACCCCGGCGTGTACACGAGAGTGAACCGGTTTGGCACATGGATTCGCTCCAACACTGTCGATGGGTGTTATTGCAGCGAGGACTAAGCAAAAGCCGAACGTTGCTGGACAATCATTTGACTGCGACCACACTCGCTGGTAATAAACATAAGTAGGAAGAAAATGCATCAACGTTTCCCATTTGTGCGACCGCTGATGGCCGCTGACGATTATCATGAAACTATATACCCAGTAAAAAAAACCAGTTTTGCAACGATGCTTCCGGCGCTTTTGAAGAACTTTCTTCATTAATCATTCATGGCAATAAAATTCGAAAGAAAAAATACAAACTACAAAACATTAACTGCAATTGACAGAATGGTGTCATTCCCGAAGCCTATGTGTTTTCTCCCGAGTAAGGTGGAGAGGTAGGTTTTGGTAGATATTTTTTTTAGCAATAATTGGAATAAAAAGCGTCAGGTTATGGCAAATTGTTCATCATTTCCGAGCCATTAGTGAAGAAACTCGGTAGGGATCTGCCATGGCGTACATTGTACATCTGTTGCTTATTAGCTGCGTAGTTTTAGTCCATGGGAAAAAGGTAAAATATATATATATATATATATATATATATATATATATATATATATATATATGTAGATAAATATTAAATTAGAGGTTTAATCAATTTTATCGCTTTATTCATTGTAATTGTTTTTTTTTATTACTCTCATGTATTTTTTCTGATTTATCTAGTCACCCGATGTCCAAACAACTATTGTACCAAACAAATCACTTATCGATAACTTCTTATCGTTCCATCAAAATCTCAGTGCACAACACAATCGCTATACAAAACATAAGATTAGAAACACTGGAATCACTATCAAGCCATCTTCTACGCACCACTCCGTACTTAATAGATTCGTTAATCAACTCTACAGCTCAAACCGTACTTCCTCGTTCTATAAACCTTCAGATGCCACACAGGACGAACAACAAACTCCAGCCCCTCCACGACCGTTTCAGTTGGGTCTAAGCAATTTTTTGGTAGTGCTCTCTAGTCTTTCGAACCGTCCTCTCAGCGATCAATCTACCAGCAGTAGTTCCGGTGTTATTAGCGGAGGACTGGCTGCAGCGCAAGAAGCGTTTTCACAGGTTGGAAGCAACATCCAAAATGGGATCAACTCCGTCTTTGGGAGTAATCAACCGAATGAGGCCTCCTGGAATCCTGCCCGTCCATTTTCTAGCGCGTTGACACCTACCTCTACATTCCGCCCGTCCTTCTGCCCAACCAACTGTACGATGTGTGAGTTAGATTTTTTTTACTATTTACTACACAATCAATCAATTATTTATAATGTTTGTTTAATTTTCTTGAAAAACAGTGTGTGGAATTGCACAAAAAGGTCCGGCATTGAGAGTTTTAGGCGGAACAGATGTTAAACCACCGAACAAATATCCCTGGATCGCTTTGATCCAGTATTACGTTGAGAACGTCGGAACCGGTACGCTAATCAACGATCGTGTGGTACTAACGACTGCTACCATCATTTCTAACATGATAGTTTACAAACAGATCAAGGTTATCTTTGGAGCTTTTGATCCTAATTCTGCTCAAGAAAGTGATTCCCGAAAAGTGTTTGCTATCACCAAAACTAGACTGCATCCTCAATATAGGTCGGAAAATCAACTGAACTACAACATAGGCCTTCTGCAGCTTGCAGTACCAGTAACCATCACCGACAGATTCATGCCAATTTGTCTGCCTACTAACGTGAACTCCTATGCCGACACGGAAGCAGTAATTGCCGGCTGGGGCGCACGGGAGCTCGGAGGGCAACCGTGGAAATCACTGCAAGAAACAACGATTCCCCTGTACTCCAACGATGAGTGTCGCCTGGCCTTTGTGAATGCGACTGAAGACATTATTTGTGGAGGCGTTTTCGGTCCAGCACCGAAGGAACAACAAAAGAGTTCGTGTGATGTAAGTCAACTAGAAAGGGGGTTTGTATGAAATAATCTGCGGTAGCTCAAATTTTGTCTTTTATTGTAATTATTCTGAATAGGGCGATGGTGGAGTCGGCTTGATGTTTCCTTGGACAATTGATCCATCACTTATTACTCTTATTGGAATAAATATCCAAATTTCTGGCTCTGGCTGCGGCAGAACAAACGAACCTGCTGTATTCACTAAGCTCTACCAATACATTCCATGGGTTCAGAGTCAAGCAACTGGATGTTATTGCAAATCATAATAAATTTTATTTCAATAAATACGCTTCTGATTGTGCCTACAAGACCGAAATCTCCACACGTTACTGTTTCATTTTGTAATGCATCCTTCCAGAATCTGCAACCAAGAGCCAATGACCTCTGACTCTCGCCAAAAAGTCGGAAACCTGTTCTGCAAGGTTTTTATTTCTTTATGTTGATTGTGCTTGCACCACGTACAATTGTACAACACACTCATTCGGTGGAATGCGATAACGATCGTTTCCTTGCGTTTGGTTCCATCTCTTTCTCACACTCGGTATTGCCCGGTAAATTGAAAGTTTCGAAAGAAATAAAAAAAAATCCAAATCTCCAGCAAACACTTTCTTTGCAGCAACTGCGTTCATAAAAAAAAAACTCCAAACTGGATTTAAGAACGGTGTCCAGCGTCTTTGCCCGAGAACAAAACGTTTGATTTGACAACGGTTCTGCACAGTCCAACGGTGTCACCCGACGGAGACAGAACCGAAAAGTTAGTACGATGCAAGTAATTTTGCTGTATTGCTGTGTAGTTTTCGTCGTTATCCGCTCTGTACAGGTATGTCATTTAACTATTGTCCAAGTGTTAAACTATTGCTACAGTGCATTTTAACTCTTGTTTTTCATTTTTCATAACACAACAACTCTTCGCATTGTAAATTAAAGAGTAATGGTGAGACTACGCTCGTGGAGAAAAGTTCCACAAAATCGGAGGTAAATGTTGACAAAGCAGTGATAGCGTTAGGTGCGAGTCCAATAGGGATTGGAAACACCCAGCCAGATCAGTCGTCAAGCAATTATCCGCCTAGTTCTGTGTGGCTCGTTCCGCAAACTGCCATCGATTTGAACCAGACTGTAAACAATTTGGCAAATCCTAAACCACCCGTTCAACAAGATGCTACCTTTGCTTACAAACCAGTGATAACTTACAAACCTGGCGATAAACCGAACATAATTAATCAGCTGCTGACAGGCGCCCCAGGCTTTGACAGCAGTGCTCAATCGTTCTTCTTGATACCGTCCAGCACAACAACAGAACCATCGGCTGGTGCGCAAAACGATCCACTGCCAAACCCAGTGCCTGGTTTGATCAATTCCTCACAGTCCACATTAAGTAACGCGAGCAACGTAGTTCAAGGAATCACAAACCAATTGGGTACAAATATTCCCAATGGACTGCTTTCCTCATTACCTAATCGTCCCAGTAATGACGAGGCTGCATCTGGTTCGGAGAGTACGACTTCCAATCCCGTCCAATTGCTTATCAACAATTATCAGAACTCATGGAACAACGCCACTGGCGTTGCACAGGGCGTCGTCGGACAATTTGGGTCGAATGTTCAAAATGGTATCTCAAACGTATTTGGATTAAATTTGAACCGTCCCAGTAACGACGAACCGGTAACACAAACGACTGGCACTAGTGCCACAACCGAAGAGATAACTACATCCAGTGCAACCACCGAAGCAACATCCTTTACTACGCTAAAACCTGCAACTTCCACCAATTCCGTCTTTCCCCTCGTGAGTTTCGTCAATACAACTCAATCGCTGCTCAACTCTTCAACGGTGGTACAAACTATCTCATCTAATCTACCGAACAGTTTAAGCAGTTTTTTCGCTCTCCGACCAAACCCTAATAACGATGAACAACAGCCGTTGCAAACATTGGATTCCAAAGTACAACTGGACTTTCCACCGCCTCCAATGAAACCATCTTGTGACACATGTACCAGTGAGTAGCTAGTATGGTCATTTTTTCAATTGTTGCGATGAATACTAACCATGTTCCGTTCAGGTTCGTGTTCTTACAGACCATTCCAAGCGACACGAATCGTCGGTGGGTCAAATGTTCCCGATGCAACCACGTATCCATGGATCGTACTGATTACGTATATGGACAGCCCATCTGGGCAGGGTTCGTTGATCAACGATCGCACGGTTGTCACGTCCGGTACCATTGTTCAAAGCATGCCCATCATCATGCATATTAGAGCGCTGTTGGGAGTGTATGATCGATCGGCTAATGAAACGATAACTTCGCAAGAAATCGACAATACCTTCCTACATCCAGGCTACGTTAATACCAACCTGTTTGCCGACAACATCGGGCTGCTTATTCTAAAACAACCATTGACCAACACTTTCTCAACTATCTGCCTTCCGCAACGTCCGATTGGAACTCCTTTGCCCAAAAAGGCAACCGTTATTGGATGGGGAGCATCTACTATTTCAGGTCCGCTGGCAAACGTTCTGCAGGAAGCGGAACTTCAATTGTATGCTCCACTAGCATGTAAAATAACAAATCTACAGGTGACGAGCAAGAACCTCTGTGGTGGTTTTTTCAAACCTTCCACAGAGATCGTTACCACATGCACGGTAAGATCAACACAATCGAGACACTTTAAATGATTGATAACATCGAATTTGCTTGATTTATCGTTTAAGGGCGACGGTGGTGATCCATTGATTGTCAAAACATCCACCTCCGTCGAGCTGATTGGTATCAATCTGGAAATTCCTAACTACGGATGCGGACAGTACAAACAACCAGCAATTTTCACTAACGTACTATCTTACGTGGACTGGATTGTTACGTACGGACCTGGCTGTGAATGTAACATAGGATAAAATTCTCACACAGTCTTTAAAAATGTAACACAACTGGCAAGAAAAAATCCCTATCTGTTTTTTGCGTCTCTTGTGTACTTACAACTGATATTGTCAGATAATTCTTGTGGAAATACATAACGAAGTAGCATTTTTCTCTTGTATTTTAATCTCAATAAAATCTAAAGATTAAATTTACCACATAAATTGAGTCACAATTTTGTATGTCAGTATATCATGGCTACAGTTATGCCATCAAGTCAAACAGAAATTATCGCTCATTTCTTTTAACGCTTAGAAAACTTTGTTTACGCTTTACTGAAACAATTTAAACGGAGCCGGACTTTCACACGGCAGGTCCGATACCATGAACCCATGATTCGGACCGTCTCCCCCAAGCGAGGAGTGACTAACCTGGTATGGTGGTAAAATCAGTCTAGAAAGCTGGTTAAACGGCAGGCATGACTTCGGTTATTACGTCAAAATAGAAGAAGAAGAAGAAAAAGAAGAATAAATATTTGATAGAATATAATGACGCATATATGATGGTGCATTTTTAAAATTGTGGGTATTGAATTGCATATTACATCACGACTTTGTCACCTTTATTAAGATTTTGATAATTTTGGGTACATAAATACTTCCTTTTGCTATAAATACTATTAAGTGCACATACATAAATGAACAACATAGCATAATGCCCTTAGACGCTTCTTTACATGGTGAACATCTATCTCACTGAACACTTTGCTTCACACCCCACACTTCATAGCAAAAGGCACACTCTGGTCCACTGTTTGCGCTTTCTCTTCTATTTCTTTTTTGCTGCAGGTCCCTGCAACCAGAATGTTTCCATATCTCCTTTACCCTGGTTAAAATAGGTCAAACGAATTAGCAACAAATAGCAAACGTTACTCAGTTGTACGATAACCAATTGCTTACCTTTACTGCTACCTTGCCTCTGTACGCTAAGACGTATCCAATTTTCTTCAGTTTTTGTGCGGTATAGCCGGAAACTTGAATGCAGTCTGTCTCACCACTGCTCTCCATGCGCGAGGCGGTATTTACCGTGTCCCCGAAAAGACAATATCGTGGCACCTTTAGCCCAACAATCCCGGCCACTATTGGACCGGAGTGAAAGCCGATTTTCACACCTACCCCTGGGAGATTCAGCTGGCGTATGCTCTGCAGCATATCGAGTGCCAGATCGGCCATGTGCTGTGCGTGGAATGGGTTTATGTCTGGAGCTCCACTGACGGCCATATACACCTTGCCAACCGTTTCCACTTTATATGCCATCGGCGAATGGATCAACTCATCGAATGCACTGAAAGCGGCGTTTAAGGTGTTTACTGTCGTCATGGCATACTTGATCGAATCATCACCGGTAATTGTCTCTTGCACTTCAGCAAAAAGTACGGTCACTTCTTCGAAGCTCTGGCATGTTTCATGTGGGTTCTGACCCTCCCGAAGACGTTCCGCGATCGAACGTGGAATCATCGAATACAGCAGCTCGTCTCCTTGCCGTTTCCATGAGTCCGCAAGGGCTAGCGATGTCTCGAGCTCCTCCGCGCGCTGTTCCTCTCGTTCACACATCAGATCGAGCCGAGAATAATGGGAAAAGCCAGAAAACACCATTTCGCGGCTTAATCCGTGGGGATTGAGATCGTTCAAGTACAGTCCCATTTCGCGAAGCTCCTCCAGGTTGTTGATCCTGTTGTTCGATAAGATCAAAATGGTTGATGAACAGTTTTTAGGCTACAACACTACAATACGCAATACTCACAGCGGACTGCACAAAAATACGAGCGAATTGATGTCTTTTATGTATCTCATTTCTCCTTTCAGCAAAATACTGCGCAGCCCCTGTGATCCTCGCCGTGGGATTGAGGTCATAATCTTTGTAGCATCCTCTGTTGAGGAACTAGTATATACTTGCGTCGTAACCGATTTCGGATCGACTGCTTTGGATGAATCCTTCGAGCCTTTTGCAGATGATCCTTTAAGCAGCTGTATTTCGAATAAAACGGTCTGCAAGCGTTTTATCTAGCAACAATAGAGAGAACAATTGACGTTTCAGGATTCATGAATGGATACTATCAGGAGAATATATGGAAACGCACATTTTCCCAAGTAAAGGTGATGCCACTCGGTCGCCGAAGTTTGAAATGATCTGTCACTTTTGCTCCCATAAGCTCCGTCGGTGAACGATTCACATTGTTCAACATCCAAGACTCAATCATCTTCTCACCAACAGCAGTAATCTTCATTTCTTCATTAAGAATGAGCGCAAAAGGGAAGAGGTTTAGCAAAAGATTACTATTCACTGGTTTGAGCTGCAGTTGTGATGGATGCGCTTTGATGTGAACACGACGTTGCATCTATACAAAAAGAAGAGAACATGCGTGAGAAATTTCTTGCGAGCGTAAGCTTCTTTTATAGAAGACGCACATATTCCCGATTATCGAAATCCAACCGATACTTCACTATAACCGTTTTCAGACCACCCTGTATGGAAATCGGTCCCGATGTACCACCGGGTGTATCATTTTGACTTTCCAGCACCTTAATGCTAACATCCATCCCGTACAGCTGTTTAGCGATCTCCAAAAGCTGGCCACGTAAGTATTTGGAGAATCCCGTCCGAGTACTTCTGTACACTAGTACGGCCCCATTTTCATCAACCTCCGTTAGCTGCATCGAAGGACTTTTCATCTTTCGGTAGGTAAACCGCATCTGTAGGTGAATGTTGTCGACGGAGTGCAGGAAATCGCAAAAATATCGTCCCGTTGCCTTGATCAACTCATCGTAGCCAAAATTACTGAAGAATCGAACGAAACATCGCCCGAAAAATATCATAAACTCGTCGAACGGTTTTCCTGTTATCGCCGAAAGGGCCGCAGCAAGATCGGGTATCAAATTATCAGGATATAACTGAAAAGAGAAGTTTATATTGATACATAAAATAGTGCCTACTATTATAATTTTTATTCTACCATACTTGATGTGTGTTGAACACAGTATTTTTACATCCTGTGGTGAGTAACGCTTGTCGCCATACGAATTCTCCGTACTCCAACTATGATATGAGAGTTTATTTGAAAGAATATAATAATTTATTGTGGATAAATAAATATTTCTTAACGTAAGCCTTCATTCTTTCTATCGTTTAAATCGGTTTGGTTTCTTTTAAATTGGTGCAACAGCAATAGAATAGAATGTCATTTATATATTTTTTTGAGAATCTACCCATGTGTACTTTCTCAAACAACCTATAAATGATATTTTTCAACTTTTTTGCGAATCTCAATCTAATTTACATTCAATAGAACCACTCCTACGTTTGTGCAAATAATCGTAAAATAAAATCATCATAAAATATGAACAATTTGAACCGCACCCACGTGATCAACGTGCCAACGTCCCCTTGGATTATTCTCTCGTTCACATAACTTTAAACGTGACTCGACATCATTCAATAAACCAACAGAAAACGACGAATGCCTGGTAAGTCATTAAATGTACATTTCCGGGAGCTATTAAGCACTTCGACCATGCGGGAAACAAAACAACTTAGTGTACTTTTGTCGAGAAAATCGATATTCGAAGATTCTAAATGATGTCAAGCAAATTTTCCAGTCTTTTTTCAAATTGTCCAAATTGCTTGTCGCTCCTTCCAGTGGGGTTACCGGATGTAATTAACTCCTCAACCATTGTACACATCGATAAACAACGATCAACCATCTCTGCTGCAATTCTTAACGAAGCACCAGCATGCCAAAGCTGCGTGATAAGGGCAAATCGTTCACTTTTTCTTTCCTTCAACACAAACATATTTTATTTCGTTTGACGTTTAGTGAAATGTAACCGGGCTGCGATGACGAACAATGATATTAGATAAAGCCAAGACAACGTTCAATTGTTTCATACTTCGCAATTATGCGAAGGAATGCTTCAATTAAGTTTTTGTCTGTTGTCTACATCATAAGTCGAGTCAAAAGAAGTTTTTATTCGTGTCATATAACATTTTCGTGAGCCATTTCGTCAAAATAAAACGAAACGGTTTAAACAAGCCAAATTGTGTTTAAAAATAATAATAAACAGTTTAAAAAGTGCTTGCTACATCGTCATAACTGCTGCAGTTAAAAACTCAAAAGTCCGTAGATCTGATTCTACAATAACCTCATTTTGTATAAACAATCTAATTCTACAATCACCTTGTTTTGTATAAACTCAATTGTTTCATTCATTCATTCATATATTTCCATATTCAATATACATGTTTACATATAATGTGTGATTGGTGCCGGACTTAATCTTATCCTCTACACAATAGTTTATGAAGTATCATTATTTTAATATCTTGATTTTATTCTGCGCGTATAAACTCAATGAACACTGTTACATTAAACATTCATCTACAATTTCAATTATATCCCTTCGAACACCCATAGAAGGTTCAACAATATTAAATCTGCTTCTTTAAATTATATTTTCAATTTTAATTCTAACTCTGCTATTCTTTTCCAAATAATATGCTGGAAATCGTAAAGCATGTAGCTCTTTCTTACTGATTGTACTGCTTGCTGTAAAACCAATCACAAAGCTACAAAAATCCATTAGATTTATAAACCCCTTCCTCATACAGCAGATCGCAAATGAAAGCCGAATCATATTGGTACGCTGCTCTCTTATCGCAAATTGCTTTTTCATCTCGGGAATACTGTAAATGTATGTTCAAATCCCGCAGCTTACAGCCGACACGAATAAATCCCACCAACTTGCTGGTTCCATATGTACCTGAGCAGCAGGTGTTTCGTTTATAGAGGTTTTTTAAATAAAAAAAATACATTAAAGGAACATATTAAACAAATGGTACTAAACACATCTAATGCTAGGATTTGGATGGATTTAATGTTTAAATTTCCTGTCCAGTGTCTTGCAAACAGCATTCAGAAAAGGTAGGCATAAACTCTCCAAAAAGCACTAATGTATACATTAGATCTCGATGTGTAAGAATCAGCACAAAAGAGTACACCCTATGCACCCTATTTGTTCAATATCACGTCTAAATATCAGAACCCTACTTGTGTGCTCATTCTTAAATTCAGCAGATTTTTTCCTATCGTGCTTTTATTGTTCAACCCTGATTCCTTCATTATATATTAAAGCATCCGAAATGGAGCAGCGCATGCACCCTTTAAGGAAAGAAAGAAGGTAATAAAATATCAACATTATCCTACATACCTGCACAAAATGTTGTACACTCTCCAGCAGCATTCCGTACATGGTTTCCCTTTTTTGAGAACCTGCGACGTACGCGTTTAAAAGAAAGAGCTAGGTGAATTCCTACACCAAATGGATGGTGACAAGTGTTTCCGCTTTTCGATGTTTAGCTGTTGTTGAGGTTATATTTTTCTATAGAAGAGAAACACATAAAATATTTTATATCCTTCAAAATAATCATAAGTGTCTGCTTGCTTTCTAGTTAGAATCTAAGCTCGTTTTCTCTAACAGAATCTAAGAATATTTTCTGTTATAATTTTCGTTCTTTATCATTATGTTGTTGCATATGAACGTACGCACCCATTAGTTTTCAAAAAAAAATTCAAATACTTCTATGCACTTCAAAACTAACACCATTCTTTCGCTCAAACCCCAGACCAACATCTTTTTCTAGGTCAATGTCACGCGGACTTTATTTTCACAACCGAAACACACCACTTCAGACAGGTGCTATTTTTATCTTTTCCTCTACTAGCTATCATTTACCCCAGCAAGCGACGGAAAGTCCGAATTGTTTAACTTATGTTTGCGCCTGGTAGTAACTGCTCTCCAACCTTCTCGCATACTGCTGAGTTCGTTTGCACTCAGCAAAAATCCTCGAAGGAACTGTCGGGCTTTCAAATTAGCATAAATTTATCCCACAAATGGAACATACATTTTGCCACGATCTTTGTTTACGTAACGGCCTCGTGCGCTTGCAGCAACGAACAGCAAGGCAAAAAATATAAGTTTCAATAATGGAAATGCGTTCTTTTTGGTGTAAATTTCTCTCACAGCATCCTGCTTCCTGAAGTCAATGGCGTGAATCCATTACGTTATCTTGCGCATTTCTCTCGCTTGTGAAGAAACCGCCTACAGCCTTATCGCACTACGAAATCTTTGGCATTTTTAATCATTACTGAGGATAAAAAATGACGCTTTACTAACGTACAGGTAATGTAAACGTACACGCAATGTTTCTCCCTTACATATATCAAAGAAAATAACCATTCCAAGAATACAAAATATGAAACCCGCATTATTAACTAATTTTAACGTCTTTAGTTTTAATCCCACTCAGTTCAGCCTTATTTCAATTTCCCCCACTTTACGTCGTATTGATTTTTGTTCGTAATGTAAACCCTTCAAATAAATGATGATTAATCTCTCCCCGACGGAGTACACCGTCGTTCCATACACATTCTAGTTGAAAAAAGTCCCGGAATTCGGCAAGAATCTGAAACAAATTGATTTTTACCCACGCTGCACTACCGACCTGTCCACCAGATAACTGTCGAAGTTGATAAATGAACAGTTCATCGCTCATTTCAGCAGAAAGTTTAGCCGTATACTCGCAACGTACGACGACCTCTGAAACAAAAAAGAGCTGTCTGACTCATGATGGAGAAGCCTGGTGGTTGGCAAGGTGGTTGGTGTTGCTTCTCGTGTAGGGCATGTTTTCGCATGGAAAAAGAATCACTTTCCACCGTTTTGTTCTACTAAGACCGTGTTTTTCAAATACTGAAACAACCAAGCCCGTTCAAATACTGAAACAACCAATGTGCTGCATCCCGAGATCCTGCTAATTATAAAAGGGCTATATTTGCATTAGTTAAAGGAGGAGCTGACTTGTCCATACGACTGAAAATTACCCATCTTTGTGCTTTGTGCTTTGTGCTTTAATGATGCAAATTTATCGCACGGTGTTTTAATGATTGCCAAAGTGTACTCCAAACTAGTTCCAGTTCAAAAGCTTTCAAAATATCGACCATCTTTTGAAACAGTTCAAACAACATTTCACTTGTGTTTCAGTTTATGTAGCCCGTAATCAACCCAAAACAAACGAAACAATTGCCTCCGGTTTTGTCTACACAAGAAATTCAAGGTCAATTAAGTACTTGCGAGTAGCATCATTACGAGTGAGTGTACGTGTATTTATCCAGTCCACCAACGTGGCATGATGTGCGTCAAAAATATCGACCGATGCTTAATGCAAATTTACAGATTATATTCATTCGATTTTGGTCCGGAATCGTTCTCAACCACATTAGCCTTCGCACTGGATAACGTACATAAAACAAATCGTGTGTACGTGACCTGGTTTTAAATTCTCAATGTTAAAGGAAGATTAAAAAATCGCCTACTTTGGTGGTCCAACACCAGGTAAATGAAGCATCACGACACAGCACATTTAGTTGATTTCATGTTCACATGTTTCAGAATGTGATTTGATTTATATTTAATGAGATTATGTTCTTTTTATGCAAAAAAAAGTAATTGAGTTTCCTTTTTCCGAGACACACACGGAGCACAATAACGAAAATAAAATCTTTAAACAATAAATGTGAATGACGTGTATCTAAGGAAAGTATTAAAACCGCACAAGAGGAATCAAGATGGTAATATTTAGTTTATTTAACTGAGGTAGATTATGCAGTGTTCTAAAGGCACATTAAATTATCATTATTTTATAAGGTTTCGAATTTCTTCTAGCTTGCTCTGAAGAGAGGTACCATTCGGTCTTAAACGACTCAGAACGAAATTGAAAACTTGATTAAAATTATTCTGTTTGCTTTCATCCTTGCTTATGTTTTGTTTTGCGCCATATCGTACCTTAAACTCTCTTCACGATGCTAACACTGTTTCATCTGTAGACCAAGACCCAAAAAAATGGACAAAAAGGAAATGGGAAGAAAAGAAACCAAACCATACACCACCAAGCCAAACGTTTGACATCCTCGTACGCCCAGAAGTAAAGAATCCTTGAAACGTTGCCTGCAGATAGCATACAAAACTTATCAACAACACTCTAGACAATCTGTCACCGAAGATTTACACGCCTGCCTGGAGGTGCGAAGTGCTTTATTGGTTTGATAATTCACCGGGAAAGATGCCGACGTTAAGATGTCTATAGATTGTTCGTCCTTCGACACAAAATGTCTACAGATTTGTCGTTCTTCCTTTGACATGCCATTTAGTTTATTTCTTGCAATTTAGAACTTTCTTAAGGATTCCATTTTACGATAATATCGCTGTTGTCTCACAAATATCAACGAAAGTTTTCCTTCGCTTTTAACCTCCCGAGAGCACACAACAAACTTTAGACACCATGTAATAAAGCGTGGTCCACAAATATCTAAAAATGTAAGACCATACCAAACGTGGCAGAGAGTAAGTATTAAATTATGTCTCCCATGGGAATGTTTTCATACTATTTCTACCGTTGATACATCTGAAACTGTTTTGTGGATTCGTTACGCTGAAAGGCTATAGAGCATTTTAATTTTATCTTTTGTTTTCTATTCAAGTAGGTTTCAGTGATACCTCATAAAATAAAATTTACTTCGTATAATTACGCCCGCGTGTCGAATCATAAAAGCTCATTCATCCGTTAAGATTTAAAGGAAGAAAAATACTTACATACACTAAACAAAAACAAACAGCAGATAACATTACGAACATTGTGGCCTTTTACATGAAGGTTTTGATTACTGCTTCAACATCGGCTTATACATCGAATCGGAGTCAAACTCGATTTCGGTCAATTAAACCTTCTTTCGTTTGAGAATAGTGTTTCTTTTTCTAATTCAAACTCCGTAGGGATAAAAAAGAGTAACAAAAAAGGGTCTCACTGCCTAAGAATATTAAATCCTATTTGTATTTTTAACAACGTGTGTTATTTAATTAGGAAATCAAAGGCGAAGTCGTTACTGCATTACAACTTTTTCGTTCCAGTTCTTCTGTTGAATTTGGAGTAGGGAAACACCTTCCAAAATCACATATAAAACACACTTAAAGTGTATGTGTATCAGCCGTTTACAGATGCTATGCGTGCAGCGAAGTAGAAAAGCAAAGCTATGGTGACCGATTATTGACGAGGAAATTAGTACGAAATTTGAAACCTTATTCCAAACCGTACTCGGAAATGTATACTCAAAAAAAAGTAACGCGAAAAAAATACTGACACGGGTGAATGGAAATAAAAAATTTTCAAAAAGAGCCATTGCAGACTGTTCATTTTTGACAATCGGTTTTTTTTTTCTTTGATTCAAAAACATTGTGCGTATGAATAAACGCTACTTCACAGTAACTGTGAGTAAAGTTATTTTAATGTGTTGATGCTATTAATAAACCGCTTGGTAGCGTACGTTAATAGAACACTAACAATGTACAATATTCGACGTACGTGTGTTTACTGTGTTCTTGTAGGAATCTTAAACCAAAATTGACATATAATAAATGTTAAACGGTTTCTCGTACTGCAAGCCATTGATCACTGTATCTCTTGCCGAACCTAAGCTAATCAAGCTTACCGAAATGCGAATCACATTTTTCTGCAGTAGTCGTAAAAGAGAATCGATTCATATTTTTATGTCCCTCGCATAACGCCGTATACCCTGTGTACGCACACACCGACCGACCGGGTCCAAGTCTTACTACCAACGGCCAACATTAAACCGAACCGACACTCCATCTCCATCTGCTGCTTGTGCAAACAACTACCACCAGTGGGCCAATTTCCTATTGGCTCTTTCATTATCGGTGTCAATCATGTTTAACCAGTCCCCACAAACCATCTGTGGAAAACGAAATTTCCTTCGCCAAAGTATGCACTGCTAAGTTTTCCACACTGTTTGAACTTTGAGCGAAACCAGAAAACCGCTTGATTGATACAATTCTGGCCGTATACATGAGAAAACGGCACGGCACGGTTTGACGGGACGTTAAAATTACCATACTAACATCATCAGTTGGCGCCACGATTCCCTTTTGTAAGATTTGCTTCCATTCAGCGTATCGTCCTATCGTGGCGAAAACTGTAATGAATATTTTTGAATCAAAATCACTTGTACGAGCTAACACCAGACATTAAACACGGCCACGCACACACATTTTGCAGACCAAACAGGCAAAAACGCACCTTTTGCACTGGGAAATTTTCGCAAGCATTCTGGATGTTAGATGTGGCCGCGAGACACAACGCCTTTGCTCGGACCTCGACCACTGACTGAGACGCACAGTCGACAGGCGACAGAGCCGTCGCTGTTTTATAGAAATGCTTTTCGTTTTGGGAGATTGTTCAAGGGGTGTCTCCCAGGAGCAGCAGGTCGGCGTCGTAGCAAGAGATATCATCACCGTCATCGGCGTCCCGTCATCGTTCTCTCTGGGTAGTTCTCAGTTATTTGACAAACACCCTATCGCAGGAGTATCGGTGCGTGTGGTAAAGGGAAATTCGTTAATTGAACAAAACGTTTCTACAATTAGTACCCAACTCACGCTCCTGTTGAAGGAATGTTTTACTGATCATAACAAAAAAATGTGTTTGTTGAGCATTAACCAATTCAAAACTATTTATTTCAAAATATTGTTTGAAGCCAAAAAACAAAAGTCCCGAAAATGTCCTCTAGCAGCGCTTATGAATAACTTAGTTTTGTGTAGTCATTAAAACTTAAATAAGCTGTACTATGTTCATAGCATTTTGATTTTATTTTCAACAAGAAATAGAAGCATCCCTCAACGACTGCAACATTAATGAATCCAATTGATTGGTATACCCAAATACCCGGCACGAAACCTCCCGGCCTCACTTGAGCTAGTGTCGAATTTAATTGTTCAATTGATCGGAAACAGCACGTCATTTGACAAACTAACCACAAACCATCAATCATGCCGATGATTAATTTTCTCGTCGAACTATCAAAAATCATCTAAGCTCTGAAATAATTCGCTGTCAGTATATCTCTCTGCTTCGTCATACCCCGGGTTTTCACCACAGTAGACAGTAGCAGAGCTGTCGGAAAAACTTACTCTCAGATAAACTAATGCTCTCTCGTTTTTTGTTTACTCTCTACCGTTCCAAGGAGTACCAGAGTGTTACTTTGCTGTGTCGAAGCGCAACACGTGCTGGTGAAATCTACGCGCCACAATTTGATGCGTAGACCATTGAAATGGGCATTTATCTTTATACAAATTAACATTATTTCATTTCAATTACCACTCAGGTACACTAAGGATTTTATCTACCGCCAAGATACGAATTTGATACTTGTTTTCTTCAAAGCTATTTATGGAGATTATTTTTCCTTATTTTATCCTTACAAGGGTATTTAATTATTCTTTATTTCTTAAGCCATTAATATTTATACTTCACTATCCCTTTCTCTCTCTATATGACTATTTCTCGCTATCTCTCGCTATCTCTCTCTTTATCTCTTTATCTCTATCCCTCTGTATCTTCGTACATATTTTTATTCAACACAACGACCACATGAGGCATGATTGTCGTGCAACGACTATTTCATACAATCATAAATGATTAGTCACTCGTCGATAGTAATTTCTATGGTGCTATAAAACTCTTTTTTTTGGTAATAATAAATATATAACAGTTGCTAACGTATATTGATGCAAATCTGATGCAACAGCTCTATATCTAATTTTCAAATAGACTCAAAATGAATATATATGAGTTATCGTATAAGATTTTGTGGTTTGGCTGTATATTAAGCAATACAGCTTACAATACAGCTAAATAATTATTATTTTAGAAAGGAAAATGATTCTTTTGGTAAAGCACATCTTAACCTTACCAACTTACAGTTGCACTATCAAATGCAGAGAAGCGTGTCTCAAAACACTTACTTACAATAAACTGTTTTCAAAGTTTCCAGGCAATATTGTTTTATTTTTACAGACGCTTTTATTGGTTAATTTTTATATTATTCTTTCACGGTTTCAGTCCATTCAAATTGTATAGTTTATTGAGTTCATTCCTCGCAATACAGTGTTTCCGCCTATTTAAAAAAAAAAGAAACAAAAACAAATGTACAACGCTCTCAGTTCCGTTCCGCACGAGTTCAACTTCCACCCGCTTGGCGTGCTCCTCTGTGCTGTGGAAGGTAATTTAACATCGTTAACTATCAATTGGCGTTCGCTGACCAGCACAACAGACACACCAGCCATACGTCATGCGCCTTCCGCGGACATTGGCACTGAGACCTATCGCTGCACCGCGATAAGAAACCTTGTTTTCGTCACCGTGTAATTCTTAAAAATAACATAACCAGGAATACGTTTTGCAACAACAAACTAACTAGAACAATTAATTGCGTTTAAACAAAATCACCAAACATGAGGTCAAAACAATGCTCAACGAAACAACGGATGAGCGAGCACTACCGGCTTTGGCATTTTCTTGCTTCAAAAATTCGTACAGTGGCTTGTAGTACTCGAGCAAAGCATCGGTTCTTAGTTCCGTTTCACCAGTCATGGCTTCCAGTGCCTGGGACCAATGCACCGACCGGCCGAGTGAAAGACCAGCACGAAGTAAGTCTCCGGCAGCATGTGAACCGTCAATATCACACTTGTGCAGGGGTTTCAACGGATCTTTCGGATCGTACTGTTTGGCTGCCACACAGAGTGCCTTGTGTAGCTGCAAATCTAGGATATGCGCAATGAAGTACGATATGTATTGACTGTCGTACGGAATGTGATACTTTGCACCGGCATCGAAATCTTCTTCATCCCGTTCAACCGGAGCGGACACCTTCTGGTACTCTTTCCGCAGCTCCCACCAACGTTTGTTCCACTGAGAAGGTTCTAGCTTCCCGGAGAATACCTCCCAACGCCACATATCAATCAGCAAACCGAACGGTAGGAATGCTACCCGATCCAGTGCCTTCTGATAGAGTGCATTAATATTCTCCTCATATGTATCGTTGTACCCCTGCAGTAATCCGATCTTTTCAAAGTGCTTCGGTGTGGCGACCGATAGTGAAATTGTGTCTCCAACTGCCTCATGGAACCCAGGATTCGCTCCGCTGCGCAGCGTTACCGGTTGATCCTTGTAAAGAATGTAATAGTTAATGTGGCCCATCTCGTGATGAATCGTTACAAAGTCCTCCATATTCATGCGCGTACACATCTTTATGCGGAAGTCCTGACGATCGCAAAAGTCCCAAGCCGATGCGTGACACGTTACCACTCGCCCATCCGTAGGTTTCTCGATCATTGCACCGCGGGCAGTATCGTAGCTCATACTGTTATCGGGCAAACCGAGTCCCACGTAGAATTCGTTTGCAATCTCAAACAATCGACGTGTAGTGTAGTTTTTCGCCTTTAACGTTTCGGTTATGTCCAAGTCGACTGTGTTTGCAAACGGTTTGGTGCGCTCGTACAGATTCACCCACGACTGAGCCCACATGTTGCCGAGCAGATGCGCCGGAATGTTACCGTTGGTATCCTTCATACGATCGCCATAAATCGCCTTCAACTGGCGACGTACGTATTTATGCAGTTCCGTGTAGAACGGCTCCAGCTCACTCCATAGCCGCTTCATTCCTTCCACAAAGTTATCCTGTTCGAAGGCAGCTCTCCACAATGCACCCATATCCTCGTAACCTCCCAACTTTGCTGCCTTGTTCATGATCTCTACGTAGTCGACATAGTCACGCTTCATTTTACGACCCGTATTGCGGCGCCATTCATTCCAAACATATTCCAGCTCATCATAATCGGTTGACTTCGCCATTATTTCGTAAAGCTCGGGATCTAGCGACAGTTTATCAGCAGCACATTGCTGATCGGAGTAGGGGCAGATCGTGGCGCTGCTATACGTATTTTGCATTCTACCGAGAGCAGTTTGAAGCTAAAACAAGACAGAAATGCTTACATTATCAACTCAGTTAAAGTGGACACAATCATCGATTGTGACCGGATTGTTCCTACACTTTGACACTAACCTTACCAAGATCTGCGGACGGTAGTTTATTGATGGAAATTTCGGTCAAAAATTGCAGCTGCCGGCTAACCCGCGGATTCGAGAAGTCTTGCGGATCAACATGGGCAAAGTATCTGTTGTAATTTTCCAGCACGAATTGGGTGTTTTCGGCCAAAATTTGCGTTAGCTGTTGCTGCAACAGCGGATTGCCCACATCGACCTGTGTGTCAAACTGTGCCTTTACTTGCCTATTACACTTTGATGAATACTCTTCGCTATACTGATCAACGATGCTTTCCATTTCCGCATCCTTGAATTTCCGATTTTCCTGCTGCAGGAACTGGTACAAAGGTTCGAAATATTCTAGCAAAGCTTTGCCACTAATTTCACGCTCTCCGGTCAGCTTTTCAAGTGCATCCTGCCAGTCCTCACTGTATCCCAGTGAAAGCCCTTCGCGAAGTTTGTTTCCCGCTGCTCTGCTGTTGTAAAAATCGCACTTGTGTAGTGGTTGACCGGATTTCAGCGTTGGATCGTACTGGCCTGCTTCGATGCAGAGCGCACGGTAGAACTGGAACTCCAGAATGTGTGCGAGGAAATAGGCAATGTATTGTGAACTGGCCGGGATATGATACTTCGCCCCCGGATCAAAATCATCTTCCGAGCGCTGGATCGGCGCGTACACCTTCTGATACTTTTCGCGCAACTTCCACCAGTGGGCGTTCCAGTCGCTCTCGTTAACGGCACCACTGAACACATCCCAACGCCACATGTCGATCAAATACCCAAAAGGCAGGAAAGCCACACGCTCCAGGGCCATCTCGAACAAGGCGTTCACATTGTCAGCCTGACTGTCTTCGTACTTGTCCAACAGACCCACCTTACGCAGATGGTTCGGTGTGGCCACGGACAGGGCGATCGTGTCGCCGACCGCTTCGTGAAAGGCAGGTGTAGCACCAGTACGGAAAAGATTCGGTTGATCTTTGTACAGTATGTAGTACATGATGTGACCCATCTCGTGATGCACTGTAATGAAATCTTCCATGTTGATGTTTGTGCACATCTTGATGCGGAAATCCTGTCCATCGCAGAAATCCCACGCCGACGCGTGGCAAACTATCTTCTGCGGTGGTTTCTCGATCACTGCCTTTGGACCGTAGCTCATGGCACTGCTCGGCAAACCCAAACTCCGGTAGAACTCATCCGACATCTCAAACATTTTCGTTGCGTTATATCCCAGCTGTTTCATCGTGGCCGTTACATCCACCAAACTAGCGTTCGGGAATGGCTTCAACCGCTCGTACATATTTGCCCACGATTGGGCCCACATATTACCGAGCAGATGCGCCGGAATCATTGGGTTTGACTTGTCCATCCGATCGCCGTACAGATCGAACAATCTGTAACGCACGTAACTATGCAACTCATCGTACAACGGTTCCACCTCACTCCAGAGACGGTCCAGAGTTTCGCGAAGCTTCGGATCGTCGTACTTCGAGCGCCATAGAGCACCGTAATCATCGTACCCATTCAGCTTCGCTGCTTCGTTCACCAACTGCACGTAGTCTTTGTAGTCCGCTCGCATCTTCTTGCCAGACTCCTCGCGCCAGCGACGCCACACGTACTCTAGCTCATCGTAGTCGCCCGATTCGGCCAGCACCTTTTCCATCTCCGGATCAAGAGTCCACTTGGGATCGGAAGGACCACACTGCGGGTTCGTATAGGGACATACTTCGGCCACCTGATAAGCCGTGTCCATCTTTCGCAGCACTCGATTCAACGAGGCCAACTTTTCTGCCGGAAGAGCAGCCGTACCGAGATCTTTGAGCAGTCGTAGCTGCTTGCGAATCTTTTCGTTCGTATAACTATCCACGTTGGCAGCTTTAAAGTATTGCTCATAGTAGTCGTTTCGAAACTTTGCGTACGCCAAGGAAACATTGTTCTGGAAGAATTGGAATAATTAATAACATTTTAAATACTACAATAGTAGCCAAACTTACCTGTACTTCCTGGAAATACACATTCTCAGTATCGGTGGCCACATTCCAGTTTGCTATCGCATTCGCATTGCAATGAAATCGTACGTCCTCATCGTACTGCTCCAATGTAGCAGCCATTTGCTCCTCTGTTAGCTCATCGCGTTGCACTACCGCCTGCGGTAGCGATTGGGAGGATCCCACATAATAACAACCCAGCAGAAGAAGGTAACCAATTACCTGTTGGTAGTATGAACAGAAAACATTTACATTTTAACATTATTTTAAAGTGTTTTAAACTACGTAACTTTCGCCTCATTCTTTTTTTTTAATTCACTTTTACCAATGGTTTATCGTCACAGGAATGTTGGATATATTTATCAAAAAAAAAATTATGAAATATGTTCATGTTATGAAATAGTTTAAGTTGCAAAACAGCATAATTTTTTATTATGTTTAATCATTTTTTCTACTCTAGTAGAAAAAAATCTTAAGAAGCAGATACTCACTCATGATTAAAAAGTAAAATAAACAACACCTCTATTTGGACAAATATGACTGTCAAATAACTAGTTTGATAGATCTCGAATCAATGTATTTCTTATATGACCAAGAGACATTATTACAAAAACAATGAATCATGTCTCACAACTGCAAATTAGTCCAGGAATTCGGTTTTTATTAGACTCTAAAAACAAACACAAAACAATTCACGATGACACGTGTTACACGACGATCCCGTTTGAGGTTATGGCTTTGCTCTATAGTTTATTGCTTCCTGCTGTATAGAAACAACATTTATACACACAGATACGGCATGGACAATCCATTTTAAATGACACCTCTAAAACGACTGCCAACAATAACCGTAGATAATGGCGAACAATTGCACAAAGACGAGCAATATTTAATGCGCATTTTGAAGCATAGCGTTTGAACAAACAAAAATTATCATTATCAACGATATGTTTTATCATTTTAGACTAATCGTCAACTGTGCAGGCATTTTCTTATGAAAGTAAGCTTAACCGTTGCAATATGTTCACATCACCCCTGCACTGTATGCTGATACAAACTCTATCGTTAATTTGCGTCATTCGTACAATTCAACCTCCCGAGGGTCATCCGATCCCGTAAGTGAATTATATTGTTATATATGTTTTTTTTTTAAATAGCTTCCTCACTCTTGATGCCGATGAATTTGCACAAAACCGATCACTTGGATACATCGTTTCGCACCACGTGCTCTGCTGCAAATGAAGTCACTACACACTCCCACCATCGGCACCAGGGCGGATATTCAAGTCACGAAAGTTATTTCCCTTTCGTTCAGCAGTTGCTTCACTTACCTTCATTTTCCGGAGTGCTGGAGTTTTTGCAGTCGGTCGCCGCTGGTTTGCGCGTTTTGTGTCCGGTATGGAAAAGTTTAACCCAAACCACGCCCGCCTATACCGAAGCGATCGTTGTTTGTGCGTGTGATGGTCACTTCAAGCCTTGTATTGAGTAATGATTACCACAAATGCACAATGCCACTGTTCGGTATGAATATCACATAATATTTCGCCGGGTTTTTGCCACCTCCACTACCCGTATGTTTGCACACAGGAACACTAACCGAGCAATTCACTCACGAAACCCAAACTTACGGCACCCGCCCTGCTGTTGAACGCTCTTCACTACTCAACCTCGCTCGATCAACTGTCGGAGAACTTTTCATGCGTTGCAACTAATAGGTTGTTGTTTCACTGTTGATCACTTTTGCCCACTTGAAGGCAAGTGGAGTCAAGCAAAGTTATGAAGATTGAGCCAGACACTCGAAACAATCGGCGAGGATTAATCGCGCGCCCAAAGCAGCTACTCACTCACACTCTCATTTTCTAACAGGCATTGCACTCTATCATTGCTTATCATTCCTCACTCTCCCATCGGCTGCGGTACGGAACGCATCACTTATCGTGGTATGTTATCTTCACAGCAGCTGCTACACTACTCGCTGAAAAAGGTGGACCACTTGAAGCACACTTTACTAAAGGTGATACCGTCACTAATCTTAGATTAATCGCGTCGTTTTCATTACCTCTCGAGAACCGAGGCTCTCGAGATATAAAGGATGAGTTGCCAATTGGTGGTCCAAAATCTTGTTGTTAATTCCTCCATCCATGTATCGCAATTGCGAAAAAATCCCCAAACCATAAGCAAGATTAACATCCATACAAGTTTTGTTGTTTGACTGTGTACATTTTTTATTGTATTTACACGCATACTATCCTACAACGGAATCTGCCTAATTAATTGATCCAGCGAATATCACAGATTTGATTGGTGGTCAGTGGATATGGATGACGGTTTGCGTAGGTCTTGTTCCTTTCCACCTACCACGTTATCCGCTTCGAAAGCCACGTTCACGATCCCCGTCCCATAGTCCGGCAGTTGTTTCGGATGACGTTCCTGCTGCTCCATCACAATCGTACGGCCATCATTGCCATCACCCAATTGCCGATACTTATCTTCGGCGCGTTTGGCTTCCGTTAGCTCGCGCGCTTCACGCTTATGCACGCGATACATCCACCTGCGAAATAACAACATTCAAATAGTGCATTCCTCCATTTGCCGCTCTCGTACACGTGTCCGCTCCGATCTGTGCCCCGGTAGCACGATGTGTGCGTAGAATATACTCACAGAAAAATCACAACCGCCGGTGAGGTTAGGGCACCGCCGAGCAGAAAAAATGCTCCCGGTAGCACGTTGATCGTTAGTGAGTACACTGTAGTATACATTGGGGCGTAAACGAGCGGCATCAACGCTTCGGCCACGCCAAACAACGAGTTTACTTTGCCTAGTTCATCACTCGCGACGAGCTTCGAAGCGATCGAACGCATCGAAATAAACGAAGTGCCGTTCAGCATTTCAATGATAGGACCTATGAAGGAATGATGATTTTTTTCATTTATCTTATTATATTCTATTTTATTGTGTTTTATTTATCTTATTTCATTTTATCATTTATCTTAATTCACAAGAAATGCCAACCATGAAACAAACAAAAGTGTTTAAGATCATCTAAATAAAAAAAAATCATAATTCTCATTTCAAATTTCGCAAAAAAAATATAACAAATAAATTAAGGATAATTGATCTAAAAGTTAAGGAAAGAGATCACATGCTAAAGTGCTAAAATTATATATTTGTATTGATTCCAACGTGCAATTGTCTACATTACGCTTGGCAATAAAACGCGACGTTTTATACCAACCATGCGTAGTAGGTCATATAAGTAGAATCAAGTAATGGATTCAAGTTAAAACTTTGTGCTACACAGCAATTGTACAGCGTAATTATAAAGGCTCAAACTATACTACAAACGATCTTGAACATTTATTAATTTAAACAATTGTATGCAAAAAATATGTGTATACTTCATTCGTCATTTAGTCAATTATTTTCAAAACACGTTTGTATAAATTCAATTGGTAAACTAAAACGACAACTTCAATATTGCACTAATATACATTGAAAATCCACATACATGGGCTTGCTGAATGTTCCTCAAAACGTTGCCTATCCATGCGATTACTTCAAAATGAACTTGTTGTCATTCAAGGTCTCGAAAAAACAAAAAAAAAAAACAAAAAAAACACAAAAAATAATCTACATACCCAAATACAGCTGCCAGGTGGTGACGGCAAATGCATACACAAAGCTGGACAGTATCTTCGACATGCAGGACATAACGCCAATCAGCGCGTCGTCTATTTTGAGTAGATGCGAAAAAACGCCCACGGAAAAGACGGTCCCAATCAGCCCGGTCAGCATGCCGTACGTCGAGAAAAAGCTAAACTCTACCTCACTCCAGTTGAAACGGTAGCGTGTGAATAGGTAAATTACCGCCATCTCTCCTGCGAGAAGAGAAGTGTCGTTAGTGGACGTTCTAACGATGTTTGGTGAGTAAAGACCGCGCGGCAAGCATTATCCACTCGGCAGGCCTTGAACTCAACTGCCCATTAGTGTGCCAAGAAGCCGCGGTTCTTCCTTTGCGTAAGGGTACAAGTTGCGTTGGTCACTAATCAAAACTAATTCCTAGCTCCTGCGGAACGCGCCAGATCAGCGCAGATCGTTGTGACCGCCATGTACTTACCATGTAGTGGGCCAATCACAACCATGACCACGATCATCAACATGATCACGCGCAAGCGTCGCTGCCGTTCGCCGATCTTAAACGCCACCCGGAATGTCTCCATCACGTGCTCGCGATCGAAGAAGTCCGCCAGCAGTCCTTTTTCCTTCGCGCGCATTCGTTCCTTCTCGTTTACGATGTTTACTTCCTTCACCATGAAGACACCATAGAAGAAGGCCGCCAGGTAGAGTGTGGCCGAAATCGAAAACACACCATAGAATCCGATTTGTCTGCGAGCAAACGATCAAATACATATTCGTTGTGTTGTTGCCCGTAACGCCTTACTTAAGCTATGACTCACTTCAAGAGAATACCACTGAAGGCCATCCCGATTGGAACGCCCAGAGAGAAGCACAAGTTCACAATCCCGATGCGCAACGTGCGCTCCTCAGTTGTAGTAACGTCTGCGATGTAGCTGAAGACGCCCATGAACATTGTAAACCAGCCACCGGTTATGGCAGGGAACAGTGCTTCCGTTATGCCGGCCACCTCCATCGGAACCGACTCGAAGTACGTGCACAGAATCAACCCGATGGCTGTCATAAATTCACCTATAATTGGTATCAGCATGCAGGGCTTCCGTCGACCATGGCGGTCGCTCCATGAACCCCAAAACAGTATCAACAGACAGGGCAGTGCGCTCTGTAGAACCGTCTTCCAGCCAGCCATCCGCGCAACCAGGTGTTGAACCATCTCCTCTTCCCTGCGAAATAATATAGATTAAACTTCATGTTTTATCCCCGATATCCTCAATAGTTAGCTAGCGACGCAACTTACCGTGTGTAGTTTGCTGTATCGCGTCTAGTTAGGGCATCACAAATCTCATCCCCGTAGGCCAAGTTCACCCGGCAAGCTTTCTCCAAATTAAGGTTTTGTGTGGCCAGTCCCGCTAACACGCTGGGCATTATGTAGCATGCCAGCATCGGTTCCACGGTTATGTTGCGCTTAAAGTACAAATACTTCTCCCGCATTGAGGATGGACGGTTCTTATTCTTGGATTTCGACTCGTCCGACATTTTCTCTATGGCTTTCTGTGGCTGTAGATCCCGCATGGTGTCCAGCAATCTATGAACCAGACACTGGGCCTATGGTAGAGTGTAAGGCTAGATTCAGTACAGTTGTTTTTCTTTTGCACACACTACTTTTTGCGACATTGACCCACAAACTAAGAAAGCTCATAGCACAGCAGGCGACATACCCTCAAATGGTGATCGTGACGGCTTAGTTAAAAAAGCAAGCTTATTCATCAGTTAAACCGGACGGAACGGAACATGACATAGAAATCGCGATATGCATAGTTAAAGGTCACGCGAAATTTGTGCACAATTATTGCATTTTCGAAACTACAACCGCCCTATCCCCATGAGAGCGCCTCCCCGTTGCGCTGGCAACGTTGTCATCTGTATTGTCATTTGCAACAACCTAGCTACTCGTGCCGATTAGAACAAACAGAAGAATGCCTTGCTGACGGTCACGTTCTCCAACGTCTACGCTCGGGTGGTAAATTTCTCGGTTGATAATTCGCAATCATCACCTGCGACCAGCTAGTAGCTTTGGCTTGTCGTTGTATTTTGCGCTCATTATACCACCGAGATTTGGTATCTATTATGGACTGAGTTCTAACGGGTGACATTTAAGATTCCCACGTTTTTTTACACCCGGCACAGTGTAATTTACACAGACATATGTGGAAAACGAAATTAAATGTTCTTCTAACCATCTTTTCTTTAACAAACAGATGTACGTACAGAAAACAAAAAAAAACTTGCTTTTCTTAATGAGAAGCACTGCAATTTGAGAGCTTTGAATATTTTTTAGTAAATTTACGCTACATCACAAGCTACATAGTTGTTTCTGTCTGCCAATTATAATTTAAAGACATTGATTTGGCTTTCTGAAAACATTTAGCATACAGTTGTTCTTATACGCAAATTATATACGAATACATTGTGAATAGAAGTTTTAGCAGTAGATATCCGGCAAAATAATAAACAAAACGGCTACGAATAATATTTTTTCTCTTTTAACACTTAAAGGCTCATTTAATAATCAAAATATAGAAAATGAGGAAAATTGGTTTACTGATTCTAGTTTAACAAACACTCATGTTAAAAATACATAATTTGGAATACTACACACATTCAATGCATAGATTTTTTATTTATATCAATAGTATTTGAATATTATGTTTGCTATTTATATTATAATACTGTTCAGTTTTGGAGCTACAAAATCTGATTTGATGTTCACGTTGGACAAACTAATAATTACAATCATATAAAAATAATTGGTGTAGAAATAAAATAATTGGTGTAGTAAGCTTAAAGAAACTAATTTTAACATGGCTTATGTTTCAACAATTTTTCTATAAATTATAATAGAATATAAAAATGTGAAAATCGATTCTAAATGCGAGTATTAAAAGCTCTCAAAAAATAATTTTGAAACACATTTGTTCAATACATTAAATTACTGTTACTTACTGGTTAAGATGATAATGTCCAATTTAAAATGTTCCAAATGTGCAAAATCCTTCGAACCAGGTAAATAAAGCACAATCATATTATTTTAAATTAAAAGTTTGGCTTAATGTAATCCAAAATGGAACATGAAAGCCCATAAGTAATAGACTTCACCCCACTCCACGCAAACTTCCATTACTGGAATGTATCCATATTTAATCAACTGCACCTCTTGATCCAAGATCGTTGATCTGAACCAGATATCTATGGAAACATGGTATTGTGCAAAGATATCATATTGTGAAAAACGGCGTGCATTCTTTTTATAGTGGCTTAACATTTAACAATAATCTAGTTGAAATGATGTCGATCGTTAATGTTTAAAATTTACATAACACGTCATAAATGAAGTCAATTGTCTATCGTTGCCAAAAATAAACCATATTGCATCGGCCGGGAATCGAACCCGGGCCGCCCGCGTGGCAGGCGAGCATTCTACCACTGAACCACCGATGCTTGCGTAGAAAACTCGTCTTACCTTAGAACAGAATGGAAGCTTATCGTGATAAGTGCACATCTTCCATGCATACAATCCATCAAGTACAGCTTGCAATGCCAACCATCGTCGATAAATGCTTCTTGATCATACTTATCAAATATTCACAGAACTTCCTACTTATAATTACAAAGTATGCATTCATCTTCCTATAATGTAACCCACATTGTGCAAACACGAAATGACTCATCTGCCACGTTAGAAGTTCATAACAGAGAATGGGTTTGTCGCATGTGCGCTTGCTGGAAAATGTGCCATCCCGTCACAATAAACATGTCATTAGTTTTACGGAAGCCGTAATTAATGGCATTATTTGCGGTAAATTGAGAGCGTAAAAAAACACGAAAATGCGACCCCAATATTTTTACGAACCGTACCCAATATTTTTGATGTATGTAAGTATATATGTAAACAATGAATAGAACAAGGTATAATGCCAGCAAAGAAAAAAAACTATTAAAATTGACTGTCGGTGTTCATAATACTCAAGCAACACATTCGTCAAATTGATGTACAATATATTGTAATTTTACCACTCTAACTGCACCATTGATTCTATTTTTGTTTTGTCATGAACAAAATAGTCAAGCGCTGATAAAAAGCAATAAACCACAAACTCTCCTTTATTCACTATTCCTTTAACAATGACTCCATTCAGTCCTGTCAAAATTGGGTCAGAATGAACAATGAGTTGTTCAAGGGCGCAACCCAAAATTGCACATCATTACCGAAACAAACAATTTATAATCGTCCCAATTTGTCATCCCATTTTTTACGGCTAAATCATCAAATCAATGGAAAACATTAGCGACTCGCAAACGGCATGAGTCTTTTTTTAAGGCTATTATCAAAATATTCAAATTCCGAGTAGGTTCGGAAATACTTTTTTTGCAGTACGACAATGAAAACATCACGTGCCTCAGCAAAACCATCCTCTCATGTGCCATTTCCCCTTCGTTCTGCAATGGATGATCACTTCCGGTCACCGATGTACACGGAACAGAACGACGAGAGAAACGGAACAATCAACTAACCACTTCAAATGTAGCCCGGAGGAAGAATTTTATACTGTCAATAACTGATCAACGATGTTCAGTTATGCACCATTCTGACAATGATCACTCTTATCGTGGATAGCACTCTGGATGATCTAATCAAGCATGCACGGCAGGATCGCACGTAACTATACCGCGTGGACAAGTGGGACCAATTTTAGAGCCAAATTGAATTAGCCTAATCGACTATCCCATTGGAGCACGCCGCCAATTGGCACTATACGTACCTAGTAGTATCCCGCTTCTGCAGCTTCCTTTTGAAAGGGATGATCGCGAGGATGACCAGACCAGAAGAAGTAAACTATATCAAGTATCACGGTGCTTGATATCCTTGCTGTTAATTGGTGCACGAAATAATCACAAAATTTTAGTACACAACACGCATCACGAGTTCATTAAAATCCATCACTTAAAAATCATTCGATTTAAAATTAATCACACTATCACTATCCGTTTCAACGGTGGCACTTCCCAGCATAAGCGCGCGAATGTCTTAGAAGCCGCACGGAGCAAAAGCTACTATTCGCAAGGAAGACGAGTACGATCGCTTATTACCACACGGGGCCACTGTCATAATACAACTAAGTTTACGCAGTCACAACCGTCCGAGCAGATTGTCGCTTTAGCGAATTTATCAATTGGGAAAACTGGCCCGTCACTGCGCGGGACGACGATAAAAAGCACAACACTAGCGTGCACTTCCACCCAGTAACGAACGTGGAAAGGTGGTGGATCGTTCCGCTGCAACCCCGCAAATGTTACCACCGTTGTCGTGATCGCTACTGTCAACGTCATCGTCACCGAGGAGTGCGTTAGGCCCTCGCCATCCCGCGCTGAAGCATAACAACGATTCGAACGATCAGTCTCTCGCGCACGGGCTTGCCGGGTAGTATGCAAACGGTGGCGTTTAAGTAGCAGTCGCCATCAACGCTCCACAGCCGGTACAATTGTTTGTTGGCAACATGCTGGATTACTAGCTTCGTGCGGGGGGGGGGGGGGGGGGGGGGGGGGGTGTGTCTATGTGTGTGTTGAGGAAGCGCGTGAGTTAGCGCCAAGCGTTTGTTTTAGCGTTTGCGCACCTGTCCTGCTTCAGTCTGGCATCGTTATCACATTGGTATTAGGCGTACAGCACTACTAAACCTTGCCGCCTTGCCGGCATCAAACCGATCCCAATCAGGGTACGCGGACAATGGCAATTGCAGTTATTACATTACCCCTCGCTTACCCCGGTTACAAACTGCATTTCGGAGATCACGAGCCAGGTGTGGCCGCGGCGAACCGTTGCCGATGATGATGCCTCTCCCATCGAAGTTCTCATTCTCATCGAACACGCTAAAACAGTTGAAAACCGCTGCCATAAAGTATGTTGCTCCCACACAATCGACAGAGCCACGTGTGCGAGGGATGGAGTGAGGTAGGCTGTACCAGAGAATGTAAAACTGTGCTACTTTGACTTTACTTTACGGTTTTCAGGCATTATTATTTTTTTTTTGGTGATGTGTACAACTTAGCAGTTACATTAAGCCCACAGTGTTCTAATGTATATACATATATATATATATATATATATATATATATATATATATATAATATGTATATACCCAGACATAGTTACAGACAGCATCTAAATGCAGAATCAATCAAAATTTTCGAACATTGTTTACCGTTGCAGGAAACCACCCTTCACAACAAATCGATACAATTATAGAAGTTCTACACTTCCATAGCTACAAATTTCTCATTGAAAGATGAAATCTAGATCAACTCAAATTATTTTCGCTGGATGACTCCTCACAACGTTTTTGTGAACAATTATGAGCACCACAACGAAAAGCATGTCTATACAGACAAAACCTCCTCGGAAGCAGACACGGTCCTGGATGAATGCAACCCATGGTTTTGATGAAAAGTTAACCGATGTAACCCATACTCAATATGTATAATGGACCTCATCTTTCAATATGTGTAATTGACCTGAGGGGTTCTTTCACTCAATCTTATCACAGAAACTTCAGGTTTCTTTGTCGACTCATTCGTATGGTCAAGCTGAAAAGGAACATCAATAAAAGAAAAATACACCAATGCAGATATTCGTGAATAATTCGTAAAAACTCTCGAGGGATCGGAAATACCCTAAAACCCATTTCCTTACCTGTATTGCTGTCATATTTAATGTATTTATTCCTATATGTATGTTGTCAGATTTACATGTGGCTCTTCCAAATCATGGGAGAAGAACATCTATAGAAGAAATTACGAGCGGTACACATCTATGGTAGAATTGAAGTACATTTTCCGCGCATAGACAGACAGCACTATCTTCGAACTGGCAACCAGATCTTTACGTTAGCCCTAATATGAAAATGTAACTCGTTAGCAATCAATAACGTTTTTTCGAATCCTGATGGTCTGTAAAATGTTTCTCATATTTCCCATCTGTGTTTTTTTTTCTGCTTTAGCTGCGTTTAGATTACAACTAATACTACAACCAATTAATATATCAAGTCGGGTGTTCTTTATTTGTCAAATTTTTCTATATTTTTCCAAAGTTATCTTTTTTCTTCATTTGTATCGTTTCTGATTCCTACACTGTACTACACTTCAATCACTAGGTCTGATTCCCGATTATCTTTTCGTTTAACATTTGTTCCATTTTCTCAGTTTTGTTCCAGACACATACTCGATGCATCCGCTTAATTTACACATTTTATACTGGGCTTTGTACCTTCTTCCATCGTATAGTTGCAAAGTTTCTCGAATCCTTTCCGTGCATACCTCACGACCGTACGCAACCAACGAAGGGAATATGACAACCTACACAACCATTTATAATACATGATTCGGGATTGTTTGATTTGTGGCGGGAGCATACGAAAAGAATTCGAATGAACCCAGAATTTTACTCTTGCGTACCTATATATGATTGAGTTCCCGAGAAACTGCATGGCTCCATGCGTTAACGAATGCTACCGATACAAACCAAACGCCACCATCATTATACCATATCAATAAAAACAAATTAAATACACAAACGAAATGTAAGTATACGGCGAACTTGTTGGTCTTCATTAGCGTGCACATCGAGCACGTGAGTGAGTGAGCGACGGAACTAAAGAGAAATGTTTTTTTTTAAGATTCCGAATATCTCATCCAAATACAGTTACAGCTGAGTTTTATCTTTACACTGTTTATCAAAAAAGTCTTTATGCGCATAAAAAAGTTGATTGTTAGGCGTTTGGCTAAGATATTCGAAACATAACAAACGTTATGCATCGTACCAAATGATTCGCCATTTGTAACCATGAGATCAGAATGGTGAAACAGTTTTACTGGACATTTATTCTTACGCTCAGTTGGTACAAACACAAGCACAATTAAGTGAAAACAAAGAATAAAATAAATTTTACATAAAATATACTACTTTTGAATACACTACGCGAGCCACAACGGAGCATAAACCCGGCATATAACGCGACTCTTGCTCTTGTTAGCTACTTGACAGTTTTCAGTACGGGGTGCGTGATCTGAGATGGCTAGACCGCAGTGAAAGGTATACAAAATCATATAGATTAGCGATAAAAACTTACAAACTTTCAGCTTAACGCAAAGAGCAGGAAGATAAAACAAGTTCAACAATAGTATTCTACTACGCCTTAACGTTAAAGAATGTGTTCTTCATAATCAGGGTCGGCGGAATTAGTGGCACGATCTAAAGATGTCTACATTGCTTCAGATACCCTTTCACCTGCTCCACACACGGCTTTGCCATCGAAATGTAAATGCGATCCAAAGAATTTCGACAACCCTGAAGGTGAAATACATTCGACCCTACGCTATTTGCACACTGTATATATTAGCCTTTACTGTACACTAAATGTCTCACCAGGGACGTAACAAATATCCGCGTTTTGCATTTGCAAACCTGCTTACAGCTTCGGATTGTCGAACATCGGACCCCTGGTGACGGTGATGTCATCATATGGTTGCTTCTGCGATATTTCCAATGCCTTGAACTTTTTCAGCACCAAAAGCGAGTAAAACTTTTGAGCAGCCTGTACACAGGAAGGAAAAACAATGATAAAAAATTTATTAGTATTCTATTAAACTAGAAGCCAAACAACGAACAGGAGAAAAATCAAAAGCGTGTAAACTATTTATAAAAATGTTTTTGCTGAGCTTTAACCGTTTAACCGACTTTAAATTGAGCTTAGTACTTAGACCACCGAGCAGCTTGAAGCTGAGCATAGGATTTAGAAAATAAAACACGAAACAGTTCTTTCTCCACATAATGGAACCGATGTAATTTTGAAGGAAAGAAAAAACACTTGCACGATCAATATCTAATTTTTATAATCACGTAGACTATCTTATAGTAATCTTATAGTCGTTGCAGCCAAGCAATGACTTAATACAACAGATTAAATATAATTTCATGTTATTCATACATACCGAATAATTGGTTTATAAATTACAAAATATATGCATTATCTTTCTCTCTATATATATCTCATTGCGTAAAATAATAACATCTACACTTACATGTAAGAAAATATGTTACATGTATCTCCATTCATTACATAGTAATCAATAATTATTTAGGAATACGACTAGGCCATCACTATCAAATGAAAAAATAATAATTATTTGATGCCTCACCTGTTTTTTATTGTTCCGATGCGTCATCTCCGACAGCATCATCTGATCTGCTTTCAGTAATCGAGACTTGACGGAGAGGAACATTTGTGCGGCTCGTTTGTTCAACACACGCTCCTCGAACTGTTCGATCGTTTCATCGACTTGTTGCTCTTCATTCGGATGGGTTTGCTGTGGGTGAAGCGAAGAAAATCATGAAAATAAGTTTCCACACGCGCCATGCGATAACACACTCCACAAAAGCAGCCGCACTTACCGCTCCAACGGACGATGGGAACTCGTAGTCTCCATTCCAATCGTTTGCGATTTCCTCCGACGTGTTCCCATCGAAGCCCATGTTGGAGAATCCTTCCATACCGGGTTCGTTAAGGATGGACGACACTTGATCTGCAGGTAGGTTCGGAATCTGATCGATATTTTCCAGCGACGCGTGATGCGGTGTCATGCCACCGTGATCGAGTCCATGGGGAGTCATACCACCGCCCAGATCCCCGTGATGCAAACCAGCAGGCGTCAAACCACCGTGATGCAGATCGCTCGGTGTTAATCCACCATGCGATAGTCCTACCGGTGTGAGTTCGCCACCATGACCTAATCCCGCCGGCGTCAAACCTCCGTGGTCGAGTTGGCCGGGGGTCATCGGAATGTTCGGCATACCGGGCGTGGGAGGCATCAAATGGCCGGGACTTGACAGATGGCTCAAACCCGGAGTCGCAGGCGGTGGCATAAACGCGGACGATTGTGTAACATCCGCTGCTAACCCATCGTCACGCATTTCGATCGAAACCGGTGTCGGTGGCGGTATTTCACTGGAAAGATTACGCATTTGATCGTTCATTGATTGCTCGATATAGCCTGGTGTCGCCGGTGCTAGTTCTGGTTGCTGTTTCCGCTTGCGCCCACGTTTCGATACTACTGTCTGGGTTGGAGATTCAGCGCGTTCCACCGGTAATTCCACTCCAAGCACATCCAGCGGCGCAAGTACAGAAAAGTCTTCGATACCAATCGACCGGGATGTAAGGTGACGTTGATAGTTTTTGAACAAACATCGCGCGGGAATGTCACGTGATGGTAGCGCGAACAGTTTCTCCACCCCGCCGGTTTCCTTCCAATACATGAGCCGTTTCGTAGGCGGGGCCAGATCTAGTGTCGTCACGATGTCGGATGTATTCGCTAGCTGACTCTTCATCTCCTCTCCCGAGATGTTCTTCACCTCGTCCACTATCAGCTTTCGTTTCCGTTTCGACTTTGTTGTTCCCTTCAGAGCGGTCGCATCAACTGGCGCTAAAGCAAAACTTTCTTCCTCATTGTTTAGCAATGTCGTTTGGTCCGGATGATCATCATCAGCTCCTAGGCCACCTTCACCATGATCACGGCTTTCACCGTTGTGTAAAATGGGAAGACCGGTTTCCGGATGTAACTGCTGGCCCGCTTGACCTGCCGGATCCTTACTCGTGCTGGGCTGTGGTTCACCGTCCAACAATGCATTGCTGGCCATTGCCGATGGTGGGCGCGAATTATCCGAGCTTGGGGCAGGAGATGGGGCACCACCCATGTCGAAGTGATCATCATCATCGTCATCAGAATCGTCTGCCCGTCGCTGAGCAACGGCAGTTGGAAGTTCTGGTTCCGGTGCGAGTGGAGCGTCTGCGAATATATCTCCCTCAAATAGTCCAGCAGCAGGTTCTACAAACAAATGAACAAGTCACACCAAAGGAGCCTTTATATGTGATCAGGGGAATACTTACGACCGCCAAAGTCCTCATCACCAAAGTTATCGTCATCATCACCGTGAGGATGATGCGGATCGATGGAATCTAGCAATGACCTAGAAGTTCCCGGCATTGGCTCTTTATCTTGCTCTAAATCAGGTGGACGTGTTACCGTATCCGTAAATAAGTCGTCCTACAAAGGCAAAGAGACATAGAAAACTCATTTTAAACCAATAGCTATTTTTAATTTAAATTTCTCTAATATTTATTATGGCCATAATATAAAAAATGGCTTTTATAGGTCTATATCTACGTTATGGAATATCACCAGAAAATTATAATATGTGTAGAAAAACGTATAACATAACAGAAAGCTCCCAAAGGCTCTTATATTTTATTTTTTTGTTTTAAGAGCAAATAGATTCATTACAAGAAAATACAACCACGGCATTTATAGTACCAGAAATATACTTCAAATAATTAGAAAGCAAGTATTAAATAATTTAGAGCGCTCTTCTGGATAAAACTTTCCAACACAGGGATTCCTACAAATTAATCTGACTTTTTGCATCAGAAATATATTTTTATCTTTCAAAAGTGTCCCTCAATTGTAACTTTCTCAAGTAGTTTATTTTAATACGAAAATAATATATAAAAAATAAATAAAGTCACAATGAAATAAAATAATTACAAAATACAATAACGAATAAATGATACATACATTTACTCAATCTTGCATACATAAATATAAAATTGATTATTCAATTTTTAAATCTAGAAATATCCACAATCGTTAGATAATTAACCGCGTACTAATGCTTAACATGTGTCCAGCATAATAAAAATTTAATTTTCGGCTCGCAAGTTAAAATTTAAAAAAAATAATCACTTTAAGTAACAGTTCACAACATTCAAGAAGTCTGTCCATCGCTTAGCAATCAAAATTTCGATATACCTAACGTTTCTTCTTAGGGCGAAGGGCCCTGCCTTAAAGACGGATGGAACAATATATGATCCGTACTTTACTTGCGGATTACACTACTTACGAGGTAGTCGTTCCAGCGGCCCTCGGTGCCGTTTTGCGAGACCGTAGTTGTGGAACACTCGCAACCATCAACCCCAGGTGGCGACGCATGCGAAGCAGATCCGGGCGGGCTTGTGCAAACAACGAAAGATGCGGCGGAAGGCATTTCCTGTTGCCCGACATCGAACGGCTCGGTTGGTTCCGGGGCATCATCGTGCACTTGCCTGCGCCTCTGTCGATCTTGTTGCGGCCGTCCATTTGGTTCTGGCGTCTGGTTGCATACCACCGAAAGCAAAGAAAACACCAGTGTGGATCGCATGGGTTTCTATTTGCAACATTGAATGTGTAAATCTGCGTATGATCAAATCGATACGCCATCCAGCCCGAAGTGACCGTTACTCGAGAGATAACTCGTTAAACAAAATTATAAACTGCATAATGAACTCATTAAAACAGGCCAAAACGGTCCAATGCAAAGTAGCAAATCATGAGGGAAACCATACAAGAGCCGTCTGAATAATGATTAGTGCTTCCCAAGCAATGAAACAAGCAAAGCCAAAACCACGGAGGAAGAGTTAATCCATTTTTGGTCTATAACACACAAGCACGGAAATCGACATTATTCTCATCTTCAGTGAGATTATGTTTCCTCCCTATCTTCAAACTGAGTAATATGTTTTTGATATCAAAATGGTATAAATGCATTTTGCCATATATATCTCCATAACGCTCACATCTGATTTAGATCATTACAATAAAATGAAGGCACAATTTTGAAAACCAAATGATAATTCTAACCCCTTTAAGATTTCAGCATCACCTGAAAGTAAACTTACGTCCATTTGATCATCTATACGATCTCGAACCATATCCGGCGTGTCGTCGAAGCCCATATCACCGAAACCATCGTCGTGAATGTTCATCGGTAGCGTGCCGTAGTCCTCACGCATAGTAATTTCATCCGCCCGGGACTGATTAATAGAAAAATGTGCCTCAATATCGACATCGTTTAACTCCGGAAGCGGAGTGTCGAAGTCGTGAAACACTTCCGGAAGCGTAATCGCGTTCACGGCTGCTTCCCGATGCTCCTCTGGTAAGTCCACCATTCCTGGACGGAAAGCCATCTACAAGAAAAAAAAACAGACATTCGCATAATGTATTCATACAGTTGCAACTTGACCCAGCCACATGCTGACTAACCTTGATCTTCACGAACGCCTCGTTACAATCCGCCAGCAAGTATTTCGCTTTCCGCGCGTAAATTCTCACCACTCCCAGCAGAAGATGGCCGGAAGTACGCAACGCCAGCTTCACCTTCGGTTGCATGATACCGTCCACACTCTGCTCAATGTTGGTTTCGAAGACGTGTGCCTTCGTGATCTTTTTGTCCCAATGTGCCGCCAACCAGATCCGGGCCAATGGGCCCTTCTTGGCCAGCACGATGTGCGCGTAAAACATGTTGATCAACTTTGAGTGCCCGTTATGATTCTGTGTCTAATAGTTCCCCTTCGCCGACGCTGCCGCCACTTCTTTCACCGGTTTATTGATGCTCTATTGCCACCGTTCGTAATCGTCCTGCACTTATCAACAGATCGTATGGTACAAAGTGAGATTGATTCCTCGCCGACAACATCGGTCAACTGGTGGCTAAACAATCACCACCCGAAAGGTAAGTAAGCAAAGGTAAAAAAAATAACCCAGCAGCTAACCAAACACTGAGATATTTCCACTGCGAATAGAAAGTTGTTTTCGTTTTTTTATGTTTTTACTTCAACAAAATGACATTTAACAATGTCGTACGCGATGCGCGTACACACAACGAGGAGCGCTTTGGGACACGACGATTTTACTACACGCACACCACTACACTCCGTTCCACCAACGAGAAAGGCAGCCGTTACACATCAAACATTGCACGCACACTATCGCATTCGTTCGCTGTAACGCACTGAAAAAAACCGCAGCCTTCCGAAGCATCCAGCAACTTTCTTTAGCGGCAATGATGACGCCTCCAACGAATCAGCACTTTTGGCGCACTATCAATCACAGTTTACACAAATATACGCAAATATTTCCCGTCACGCTTTTCGCCACCACTCACGATGCCGAATTCTTTATGGCCTAAATGGATTGTGAAGCTTTCTTTCCGTATAAATGCACCCTTGTTAATTAGGCCAATTGGCGCCTCCGTACCGAGGTGCAAGTGCTTTGCACGTATTATTTCGCACCGTGCGGGGTTTACACACAATAATCAAACCTCGCCACATTCGCTCTGTCGTCTGGAACACATATTGCGCCGAATTTTGCGAAGTTTTTCGCGATAATACAGATTATTTTGCGATTTTTCTCACACGCACAACACCCACTGCAAACACCGTATTTCGTCAGCATTAGTGATGGGTAGTTCGAAGCAGAGTCTGATACAGATCCTAAATGGATTGATCGGTTCCGGTCCCAGTATGCATGGAATGTATGTTTCGTTCCACCCAAACATGTTATTTCTTAATTTGGTATATTACGGCTAAGTTGCAAAACAATATAGGAAAATGTAACTTTGAATGTATTTATCCATAAATGTTCCTCCTTCAATATCCATTAGTCTTACACCATAACTTTATTTTATGCATCCAGTATTCACACGTTCAAGAGAAAACTGTCTACACTCTAACGTAAACAAAAACGTATCGTCTAAATATAAGCTTTGATTTTCTAATTCAGAAACTATACTTAATTAAATGTTATCTTTAGAGTATGAAAACATCTTCAGAATAATAACGAGATAAGTATAATCAAATTTTAAATAATCAATAATCAAAATTTATTCATCTGATCAAATGATTATTGTTCAATCTTAAAGTATGGTGAGGAGCGCTCGGATGGCTTACTAAAAAGACAGCATTGTCTTTCTGGAAAGGCGAATGAAACTTTTAGATACACCTAACGCAATACAAAGCTACGTGGGGCTAGCAGTCCTAAAAATGAAAAATGTTTGCTTTCACGCACACACTCACGCGAGTACAATTGAAGGCGTTACGATGCGTTACGCATCCAATTATAGATGACGCTACTGTGCCATTCGGCAAGAGACATGCAGAGCAATGACCGTTTTTAAGTGTGTTCAATTCGCGGGCTCTAGTTTTACACCCTTCCTTACACATATTATTTATTAAGTTTTTTACCATGTTTTCTAAGTTAATGAGGAATCCTAATGGCGAATTGCAATTTCATAAAATTATCAAAACAATTATGATGAGAGTAAACTGAACGAACCATAAGGAGGCGTGATGCAATGCATTTGAAGAGATGTAATATCATAATCGTTTACTTACCCAAAACACCGATTCGTTCTTTCATTAAGTGTTGCACTTTTTCCACAAAGTAACATACGATTTTGAATCGCTCGATTAAGTTGCATAAATGCACAATCGTTGTTAATTTCCTTTATTCCAATTTTGATCCGATTTGTCTTCCCCACGAATCCGTTCACGCGCACCTTTAACAATCCAAAATTTTCTGCACATATAATGCTGGATTCTAGCCATTGTGTATCTGTACATATGCTTTTACACTCTGTTCCCACGTGCTCCCATAGTTATCTATTTGATTCACATTCCACGCTGACCGAGAATACGTTATCACTTCATATTGGTTGAATGATAACTATCTATGCAATCCCGTGCGAGCCCCCGCCTATGTAAGATCCTATAAGAACTAGATCTTAGCGCCACGCGAGATAATTTGCTGATGAAGACTGCGTTAGATACCGTGTCATGAACTAAACATTGACGTATTTAGCCACCAACGCATGTAAATGCTGTCCGTTCTCTAGTAAACGTTCAACAATCACAATGCTTTCAAAAATGCTTCATACCGTACTACCGATAAGAAGGCAAACAGTAGTAACATCTGCAAAAATTTCCAGCATTTAAGCGACCAATAATAGCATTCGCAAAATATGAAACTTTAAAATTGGTTAACTTAAAAACCAGCACTATCTTCGTTAGATTTGTCTCTTTTTCTTTCTCTTCATCATACAACTGTTTTGTTCAACGGATGCTTTCCTATGCATAATAATAAAGCACGCGCGCGGTTACACGTAAATTGAAATCACTAGTTTGCATTTGACGCTACAGACAACGCTGAGGTTGCTCGTCATTTTTGTAAGCTTATTTTCAGACTGCACATAGCAAGTTACTCGCCCTTCCATTACTTACCAATAACTACTAGGCGGCTTAAAAAATGCACACGCACATCAAATGCTTTAACAAAACAGCATTGGAACATATCGAAAAAACAAAAGTTTTACGATAACTCTACAGAAACGTGCTAGAAACGTTCGTTCGTTTGTTCAATTTCATCCGTGTATTCCATAGTTTTTTTTTATTTTGAACTTTGAATGAAAACAGAACATTATCTAGTGATATTTTCCCTTACATTAAACACTTCTATTACTTATCTCGTTTTCTTTTTTTTTGATTTTTTAAGCCATCACACATCAAGCTTCCTGATTTTGCCACCAACTGTAGTCGCCCGTGCAGCGCTGGCTGCCGAATTTAATCTTGAATCTTGCTCTACATCGCGCTTTAGACAAAATCTGCACAGCATCGAAAGGAGTGTATACGTTGTATGGTGTGATTCTTGTGTACAAAGCCACTAGATACACCCAATGTTCATAACATCAGTGAACGGTCCATTGTCAATATCCAGCCAAGCTGTTGGGAAAAGTGTGTTATATTGTGTAACGAAACAATATTTGCGAAAAAATATGATTGGTACTGCATCAATCACTAGGTGGAGTTAGGATCACACTTCTGGGGGAGAAAAACGGGCGGATCTAGGCTGAAGTAGATGCTTCTGAATTATTGAAATGATTGCACGAAATCCCCCATCTTGTACACCTTTTAACATGACGAAGGGACTTGGACACTGATCTGCTAGAATTATATAGTGTTTTATATTTATATTTATATATTTTTCCTGTTATTCTATTGAAACATGTATTTGATTCACTTATACATCATATACATGCCCGTCTGATACATTTTCATCCACAGTATTTTAGGAAAACATTTCTCTATTGATCATTGTTGTTCACATATTATCTCAAATTATCTCTTCCTTGTCTCCTATGTTTTGCAAAAGAGATATTAAAAATCATCACTAGCATGGTTCCATGTTTGTTGTTTTACCACCGCACACCAAAAATGCCTGTGAAGGCATTAATTTTATCATTTATGCATTTTGACCGATACATCTGTGTAGTGTATGAACAATTTCCACCAGAGCAACAGTAAATAAGTAATCCGCATAGTAATTTGGCATAGCTTTACAGTAGCAGACTGCCCATTTATGGAATAAAAGTGATAACACTTGCTTGTTTGATAGAATTCAAATGTTTAAAGCGATCAAAAGGTTAAGGAAACAATTAGAGCAAATGGAAAAAAACAAGCACAAATTATAAATTCTTTTAATATGTTGACAACTTTTGTTTCTTTAAAAATATCAAATACTCTACAGTGTATCTCTCGCTCTCGCGCTTTAATTTTACACTCGTTGAAACTTAAAGGAAACAAATATTTCTCATGAAAGTACCCATCAGTATCCATAGTAACCAAACACACACACGTATTTATACGTACATAACAATATGCTTCACATTGGGAGCATTCCAGCGTTATTGTTACCATCGACAGTTGGTGATCGTGACTCCTTTTCCCGGAAGCTGGTAATTTCAATCGCGAGGCGATCACATGAGTTTGCAGCAATCCTGCCATTGCAGTTGGTGCCGGTCTTGGTAGTCTTGGTGTTGATTTTGTTGTTGTTGCTGGTGGTGGTGGTACTAGTAGTGGTAGTAGTAATAGTTTCATTTGGAGCAATATGGTAATTATTTTTAGCTTTCTCTGTAATATTAGATGCAGTAACCATGGTGGCGGTAGCAGTAGTAGTGCATACAGTACTCTCTGTAGTTCTAGTAGCAATAGTAGTGCCGGATGATGTTATTACTGAATACGCAGCATCAGCATGAACGGACGTCTCTTTTTCTGCTTGTGGCGGTCACTGGCAGCATTGTTTTCGTACAGAATCAGTCGTCGGATTGGTCGGCTTCACATCGATGTTCTCCAAGTTCGGTCTAATTACGCTGCCTTCTGGTGGATCCCGTATTTGCTTTTGCGAAACAATTCGATAAATCTCTGCATGGGTAAGAGGAGAGAATAAGCGGAAATATGATTGCTGGTTTCTTTTATCGGTTGGTAGTCGGGTTCGCGCCGCTCCCGTACCTGTGAGTATATTTTGGAATGCAGTTTCGACATTCGTCGAGTCCAACGCCGACGTTTCAATGAAGCTAAGTCCATTGCGTTCCGCGAAACCCTTTGCTTCATCCGTGGGCACGGCACGGAGATGCCGCAGATCGCTCTTGTTGCCGACGAGCATGATGACAATGTTCTGATCGGCATGATCGCGCAGCTCTCGCAACCATCGTTCGACGTTCTCATACGTTAGATGCTTCGCTATATCGTACACAAGCAGTGCACCCACCGCACCACGATAGTACGCGGAGGTGATCGCCCGGTAACGCTCCTGTCCGGCAGTATCCCAAATTTGGGCCTTAATCGTTTTACCATCGACCTAACAATGTCGGGAGTAGACCGTTAACAAACTATTCCAAGTGGTGAAGTTGTTACAATTTTACCTCTATACTTCGAGTAGCGAATTCCACGCCAATGGTTGATTTGGATTCAAGATTAAACTCATTCCTAGTAAATCTCGATAACAGGTTACTTTTACCAACGCCGGAGTCTCCAATCAACACAACTGAAAAACGTGAAATGAATAAAAATATTATTGAGATTAAAAATGAGTGCATGTTGATTTAGAGCACGAAACGTGATTTATCGTGTTTTTGTTTGTTTGTTTTTTTTTAAGTTGTGACAAAACAAACAAGATCAAAGCTTAAATTTTTTAAATGCGTGACGTTACGACTAACATTGTGAATTTTGTTTTTTGCACATGACATAAAAATATCGTTTCAACGAAATAATAACCTGATGTTTTCATGTTTAAATAACCCCACAACCATTAATTATGATTACCTGAAAAACGTAATTATTTGCCAACAATACTTAACAAACAAATAATTAAGATATATTTTATAGATTTCAATGCAATTAACTACGCCAAGTCGAGGTAAATTTTGAAGCACTCTATAACGGTTGACTTCAAAAACAATATACAACAATAATACTCAACCACTAAAATAAATTGTATCCAAATTCTTTGGTTTATAAAAAGAAGTATCTTCGAATAGTCAATAATACCGAAATATAAAACTAAATGGCATATAATTTTACAATGGGATCGACACTCTGGATCGCGTACATCACACGAACAAAACGAAATAACTTTGAAGGGAATTATTCGGTTTTAGTTTAAGATAAATTAAACCAGAAACTATGCTGTATAAACTTTGCTACCTATTACAGTGTGTGTGCTTCAGCTTACTCATGGTATAATAAAATAACATTTTAGTTAAGAAAAAATGCTCTAAGCTACATCAGCTGATCGTAAAATAACTAAAGTCAAAAAATGTATGGAATTGTATTGATACGAATCCTACAGCAACAAAACTGCAGTGGAATGAAAAGAAAATATGCAAATTCAGACATTCATCACTGCTATCACATGTTTTGCTTCAACTTTCGGGCGTATGAACTTTTTTTATTTTTACATTTTGCGTCATTCCACGTAGACGCCCCCTTCACAGTATGTCAGTGCACATGGATACTGGAGCGTCTGTTATCGAACAGCCAGCCCATGAGCTTGTGTGAATCATCATGAATCATCCACGTTTACCGAATGCTGACTTGTCATCCAGCACTGGGGATATAATCAGCGTAAGGCAAAAGGCACACATAGACCATCAGTTTTCTAACGCAGGAAGACACGAATTAACCAAATTAAATAAGCTATTGTACCCCTCATTGACCTTGATCGAGAGAATTCGTTACCGGGTTAAATGTCAAATTTGTATGTCCTCATCGCCAGAAGAACAAAGCATACGGGTGCATAGCAAAAAAAAAAGAAATGACACACATTCTCGCCGATTCTCGATTTCTTATTCGTTAGATTAAGCTCGTTGAAAAACATCAAGATTATCAGTTTACATCGTAACAGTACATCGCTTTGTCTTTCAACGAAGACTGTGTTTCGATCAAGTCGCGTCTGTCCTGTTCATTGATTGGCCAACTTACACACATATTGGTAATCATTAAAGCGTACCACATACAACGATGCTACGAAAACGCGTCTACAATGACTTCAGGGTTTGCGAAATTTCTGTCAAATAAAAAGCAGCTAAGAATCGATAATTGTGGAACTAAAGTACGCGGGAAAAACGACACTATTAACTTGCATCTGGTCTAAGATTGTCTTTCATATTCATACGTTAATCGAAACGCTTTTGTAGAATATTAAGTTCACAAATGCGACAATAGAAATGACATTTGCTTGCTTACCTTTGAATAAATAATCATATTCATCATCACGATTACCCATCCTGCTTTATACGCTGTCCTTTTATGTGTTGATATACTCTCCCAGTTACAAGCACTGTTTTCTCACAGGGCTCTATGATACGTCGAGCGTTGTTCTGGCTGCCTCGTTATTGCTTTAATTGCCTCTTCCTGTCAAGGAGTAAGTTGATCAATATTAGAAGTAGAACATAAACCCGCGTACCAGTGCCAAAACACGCTTGTCTGTAAAACACTTCGGTAAAATGTAATGTTGTACGCAAACGGCATTACAAAGAACGCTGCACCGTTTGATGGACTATGCATTAATTTTCCAGAAGTTGACCTCGAATGAAAATTGAACGGTACGGAAAGGAACGTAAAAACAACAAAGCTCCAAACATAGGCAGTGGATCGAAGAGGAACGGTCGCTCCTTGCACATGTACACCACTACACAGCTACAGTAGTTCAATTACTACCACCACACTTCCACCAGCAGACACCCACACAGACAAACGATTTCTTCCTGGCACGTTGTTTTTATCTGTGAGTCCACAAAAGTGCCCAGGAGATTCGGAAAGTGAAAGAAATGCTCCTTTTCTGCACACCAGTCGAATTCACACGTAAGCACTACAGCCACTACAATACCACGCACTGAGCTCTGGCGGCACTGATACAATTTAATCTCACACGCGCAAGATGGTAACTACACAGATTCCATTCCACCAACCGATTCTAGATATCTTCCATTGCTATTGATACGCATGGAACTATGCTATTAACTATGTCAATTAAATTAAATTGATTTTTTACCGTTGCTTCAAACCATACAATACATTATGGAGAAACTTTCAATTATATTTTTGAAGGTGAACTTTTTCAGTACACTTTGGTCTCGGATTCGTCACTGATTCCATGCAGTCGAAATTTCTCCCTTTCCTCTTTTCTCTCATCCTCTACTTTGCGAGCTAATAGTACAAGTACTCATCTCCGTGTCGCAAAAAAATCTACCGTGGCAACTGCGGCAGTGGACGTGTTCGGCTATATGCATCCAGCCAGTAGTCGCAAACTTTCGCCAAACGCCCCACAAATCCTACTACAGTTAACGGAGGAAGATCGAGCAAGAGAGAGACAGAGAAAGAGAGAGTGAGTTATTGAGAGATAGAGGAGGAGACGGAAAGAACTTCTATGTATGATTATATCTGCAGCCACTGCCTCATCCGGCCATTGATAATCAACTTGTGCAATGGCAATTTGACGCCATGAATCCTTCACCAACGGGGACAAAGATCAAATGAAATCCACGATGACGATGATGATGAATGTGTTTTTACGCACTTCGATTTAAACGTTTCGTGTACAGTATTTTCTAACGCAATTTCGAACTCTACAAGTCGTCTGTTCGCATCTGACCACAGTTAACCAATTTGTTTAAACAATTTTTCACGGAATCGTTGGAAACATCATTCACTATGTTCCACGAACGGCAGAAATACGGTGATACCGTCATCAAAAAACAAAATGTCTGCCCGTCAAAGAAAGCAACTACAGACCAACACAATCTCGATACGCTGCGTACGATATAATGCACTGTATAACACGTAAAATTCGCAACAGATTAATCCTTACGCTTAGCTACGCTTTTTAGCATAAACAGCAAAGATCAAACACAATGTTTTATCGTAAATTGGCTTTGAAAATTACCGATTTTTTCGTACGACGTATCGCTCTTTTCCTCCCTGCAGTAGTGATGGGAGATAGTTCGGAGCAGCATTTGATCCTATCTTTCCATCCAATTCCAGATCGGTAGAATCCAATCCGAAAATATGGTTTATTTCATTCCGATGCTGTTTGCTTCAGACTGATAGTTAAGCAAATTGGAATAAAAAAAAAGAAACAGAAGTATTAAGATATGTTACACTAACTGTAATACAAATAATTGTATAAAAGTCATCCCAATATTTATTCTTTTATCTCCATTTGCATAGAAACCACTATGCCTGACAATTTAGGGGGTAGGATACTATACAGAAGAGAAGAAAAATAAATTTGAATAAAATCAACGGTTAAGCATGCAACAGTTATCATTTCGATGGTACTACTGCTACACCTAAGTTCTTTACAAAGCAAAGCTTAACATAAGGAACTAGTTGTAATTGATGAATGAAATACCGTATTCGTTCAGTACACCTTTAATCTCGAATGTAGAACTATTGTTACTCTTTTTGTTAAAAGTACAATTAAATCAAATCAATAGAGAACACTTAGTTTCGGAAACAGACTTTAATTTCACGCGGTAGATTTCATAATTATGGTTTTGTTATGCGAAACACAAAACTTAATAATAATTGTTTACATCAATACGTTATCCCTAATCAAACTTCACGGAAGTTTATAAACGATTGCAGTGCCTTTCTATCCTCCGGTTCGATTACAAGATGCTTTATGTACGGTCCAAATGCGGTTGTGAATCGGTACAAGCTTTTCTTTACAGTCCCCTTCAGTGCGATATAGTTACGATCCACCTTCTTAACGTCTAAGTTAATTACGCCAATTTTGTCAACCACCTTCTTAAGCTCCAGCAGCGTGTGCACGATACACGGGAGATCATTCTGCAGTACACCGTAAGTGTCCTCTTTCAGTGAACGACTGGCTATGGCAACCAGGCTTTGGGTAACCTTACCGATCAGTTGCGCTTGAACCGAGAATAAATAGTAGCTTTTCGCGGTTTTCGATTCCACAAACAAATAATCATACCCCGGAATGCGATTCAATGTTTCCAAGAAAGAAGATGCTTTAGTGTTTTTCTCCTGTTCTTCTGACACATTCTTTCCCAGAGATTCAAGATTCTTGTTCGTTGAGGCTAACGATGGTGTCGAAAGACTGCGAATTCCAAAGTTTTGATTGTACTGCTTCATCAGGAAACGTTCCTTATCGAATGATGCTGTTGGTCGTAGTACTCCACCCAATAGAACCATCGGTGGGGCGGGCTGTGGTTCTATACCGCCAATGGAGAGGTCAAGTTCGTGAGTAAAATCTCCAATCAATTTCAGACAAACATCATACACCTTCCTCCAGTTGTTTGGATGACCGCCTGGTATGGTCAATGCGAATACTTGTTTCCTTCGCTCGGAAGACTGTGCTTCCGCTACAGCAAACAAATCATCGGCAGCTAATTGTTGTACGATAGGAATTTGCTTATAAGCCAAAGCGTCCGCCAGCAGAGGCTCATCGTTTGCTAGAAATGCACTAGTTTCAATCCGGAACTGTTGAGGTTCAGTAAGGAAAATTCGAAACAGCACATACATCAAATTCATATTGCTCAGTATAAGCACGGAAAACAGCCAAGTAAACACTAGCAAACGGATGTCCGTCACGGTACTACAGAAACTGAGCACCGTCGAGGTTTCATGTAGCCGAGCACCTCCAAGAAAGGCGGCTATCTTGTGTCGAAACAAGAATGAAAACGTGTAGTAAAAACTCATGTAAATTAACATACAAACTGCGGATTTTCGCATTGACTCCATAAAAACGCGTCTTAAGCTGCTCCAATATTGAACCGCTTTAGGAAGTAGAATGATGGGAAAATCTACTGCACCCGGATTAAACTGTCCTTCGAGAGTAAAATAGCATCCACTAAATAGGCCGCCTACGATTAGGTAAATAAATCGGTCGTTTAGAATTTGCAATTCGTCCTGCCCGTAACTTGGAAGCAGCAACATCCGATACTCGTCACGCAGGAAGCGGGTGTATAGCCAGGCAGATAAGCTTCCGATGGTAACGTTGGTCAATAGCAGAACCGATCGTTGAACAAAACCGTGGTAGAGCTGCAGGAAATATGTCGGATAGTAACGTGTCTCCAGTAGACATGTTTTAGCCAGCACTATTCCATGTATGGTCACGGCTACAGCCAGCGGTACTGATGCAAACCATGGGTAGAAAGACACAAGCAGCTTTACCGTGCCGAGGATCCAGTTTATCGGATGCAGGATACTAAAGTTGATGAACAGAAGAAATATCGTCCCAAGAAAATACTGTTGCAGCACGCAGTAGCATATCGATGAGATGAAGCGCTCGGTACAGATTTTGCGAAACGCCAAATCCTTCGCTCCAACCGGTTCCATTCCGACGCAGTTGTTCTGACTCTATGAAGGAATAAGGAGTGAACTGAACATCTCTGCTAAACTTGTAATACAACAATATCATAATTTAACAAAAATGTACCTGCGATTCCAATTACTATAAGAAATTTGAAGAAAATACGAATAACAATATTCACGTCTCTGATGCCGGATTTGTGACAACACAAAAAACGCGCGGTTCAAGAACAATGCGCCGAACGCACCTACGGCCATTTAAATAGACGTACACATTTGACATTTCAAAGAATAGAGATTAATCTAATTACAATTTTTCATTGCAATTGTTATATAAAAGGAAAAGGGAACGAAAATTTATTTAAAAAACTCGTTTTTCCCAAAGTATACACATCATTTACAATTTTATTTTATTAACTTATAATTCAATTTAGTTATTTTAGAAGCCCAGTGTGGCTAAGCAAAGCTGTCATCTGACAGCACCTATCTTTCGTGATTGTTGTTTTCATCCTACACGTGCTCTTGCACTACGAAATGTTGTTATTCGGTTCTGGTGTTTAATTTTCAATATACAATCCTAAAAATGAGCAGTAGTAATATTTTTCAAGCGAATCGTGCCCTCGGCTACGTTAGCAACCATATTCCTCCAAATGTGCGTTACATTGATCAACGGCGTGAAAATATCGTTATCACTTGCGTCGGACGTTCCTTCCATGTGTACGGATGTAACAGTTTCCGCCTAATCCGTACCGGTAGAATCCATCCAGCAGAAATTACAGCTATCGGGGCAGACGGATTCCTAACTTACGCAGCCGCGGGCAATCTAATCTATGGATGGCGATCGAGTGTGGAGTTGCGGAAGGTGTACCGGGGGCACGACAAACCCGTCCACTTGTTGTTACCGTTTGCCAAGCATCTCATCTCGATAGATGAAAGTAGCCTGCTGAAAATCTGGATCGTGTCGACGCAGGATCTCTATCTGGAGATACCGTTTGCGAATGAAAAGTTTCAAATATCGGCCATCGTGCATCCAGCATCGTACAAGAACAAAATCCTCCTTGGTAGTGTGCAAGGTGGATTGGAGTTGTGGAATTTGAAGTCGGGTAAGTTGGTACACAAATTTGCCAACTTCGACAGTGCAGTGATGCACCTGGAGCAGGCACCTGCTATCGACGTGATCGCGATTGGGTTGCAGAATGGTAGAATCGTACTTCTTAACCTGAAGTACGAAAAAGCTGTAATGGAAGTGCACCAGGACTGGGGCCCAGTGACGGCGATAAGTTTTCGCACGGACGGTACTGCGATAATGGCCACGGGTAGCTCGAACGGCCAAGTTGTTTTTTGGGACTTGGAGGAAAAAGTGATTGTTTCAACGCTTGTGGTGCACGACGACTCCGTAACGGGACTTCACTTTCTGCCCAATGAACCACTGCTGGTGACAAGTTCGCCGGATAATTCATTGAAGATGTGGATTTTCGATTTAACTGATGGTGCGGCACGGTTACTGCGCTTCCGTGAGGGACACTCGGCACCACCGACCTGCGTACGTTACCATGGAGCAAACGGTAGAAATATTGTATCCTCCGGAGAGGATTCTTCACTGCGAATCTACAGTACCGTATCCGAAACGTTAAACTGCAGCTTGGGAAAGGCAAGCTATAACCGGAAAGCATCCAAAAAGCAGAAGAGTGAGTATCCTTCAAAGATAGATAATGCGCGACAGTAACATTAAGGTGTGCGTTTCCCTTTGCAGAGAAATCCGAAGATCCTTTCCGCATGCCTCCGATCAGCTTCTTCACGTCGGAAACTACGCGCGACAAAGAGTGGGATAGTATTGCCGCACTACATCAGGGACTAGTGCAAGTTACAACATGGTCATACGATAAACGACGCATGGGCGATCTTCATCTTGTTCCGGAAGTGTTCCAAAACAAACAGCATAATAAGGATTTTACCGTCACGGCAACTTGCTTATGTCTGAGCCATTGCGGTAATTTCGTAGCGATCGGATACTCCAGCGGGCACGTGGAACGATTCAACATACAAAGCGGCATTCACCGGGCCAGCTACGGTTTTCCAACCGCGCACACAGATTTCATTCGTGGTTTGTCGAGCGATAATCTGAATCAGCTAATGGTTTCGGGAGGTGCGGATGGACTACTTAAGTTTTGGAATTTCAAGCCAACGCAAGGGACGGTCGTAAAGCGTCCGCTCGATACGATCAACTTGAGTGAACCTATCACGCTGCTGAGAACGCACCGTGAAAGTGCGATCGTTTGTGCGGCTCTCGACGATTTCACCGTGGTGCTGGTGGATTTAGATACACGCGTCATTGTACGTCGCTTCGAGGGACACAGCGGAACGATTACGGATGCTTGTTTTTCGCCGGACAGTCGCTGGTTGATTACGACAGCACAGGATTGTACCATAAAGATTTGGGACATTCCTTCGTCCTATCTGGTCGATCACTTTCGTGTATCGCACATGTGCACGTCATTAACGATGTCACCGACGGGTGATTTTTTGGCTACCGCTCACGTTGACTATCGTGGCATTAATCTGTGGGCGAATAAGAGCCTTTTCACGCACGTCACACTGCGTGGTTTGAAACCGGAATCCGTAGCACCACTGCTCGACCTTCCGACTGCCGTGTGCGACGAGCAGCAGGAAGACAATGGAATGGATGCCAATGCAAACAAGCAGCAAATGGACGTCGACGAGCTGGAAGATGCATTCGAAGAGATCAACCTCGAGTACAGCTCGCCACCTCAGTTGTCTAGCGAGTTAATTACAATGTCCACTGTCGCAGCTTCCCGTTGGCAGAACTTGTTGAACCTCGATATTATCAAAAAACGCAACCGTCCACGTCAAACACTGAAGAAACCGAAATCGGCACCATTCTTCCTACCTACCGTTGCTGGGTTGGACTTTGAGTTCGATCTTCAAGCTAGCGCGGACGGACAAGCGCCATTAAACGCTAGCAAACTCGGAGCGGGAGAGTCACGCATCATCGAAACGAAACAGGTGGATCATCTGACGCCGTTTGGAAAGCTTTTGAATGCATCGGTTACAACAAAAGTGTACGACCAAGCTGTTAATCATCTGATGAAGCTCGGCCCGTCGATGATCGAATACGAGATAAGAAATCTTACGCCTTTTAACAGCGGCAGTGGAAGCCTCTCAGTGATGGGTGCTTTTATGCGTATGATCATTCACATGTTCGGGCAGCGCAAAGAGTTCGAACTGGCGCAGAGCTATCTCAGTCTGTTTCTGAAACTACACGGTCGTGCGATCGTGGAGAATAAGCAGCTCAGCCAAATACTACCGGAAGTTGAAGATGCACAAGCACAGGGGTGGATCGTGCTGGAAGATAAACTGCTGTATGGGCTCGGGGTTGTAAGTAACCTACGAAACTTCAGCTCCTAAAATTTTATAGAAATAAATCCACACCACAATGCTGTGTATACTCATCCAGCGTACTTATTATACTACTTGACAACATATAGTATGCAAGATAGTACGAGACAGTAGATGACACATACATGTAATATGATTATGGTTAAAAAAATCAGATTAAACTGTCTGCTTAACAGAGCACTGAGATTTGATTAAGATTGAAAAGTCCATCGAAAGTGCTTCAGGAGAGATTTCTTTTGATTTTTTCATCGGACTACCATCGACAAAAAGTAATAGATCACCGACATGGTAATTTCATGACACATAACTTTTCCAAACTGGGATTATATTAGTCTATATCAAGTATTGTGGTGCCATGATTACAACTTTGTAGCCCGTTTTATTAGAATTTTACTTTCTTTTAGAGAACTTCTTGCCACCCGCCTTCTTACCACCTCCACCACCAGGCTTCTTGCCACCCTTTTTACCACCGCCACTGCCATCAGTGTATTTAGACTTTCCTTTGAAATCATCTCGCTTAGCGCCTTTTTTGCCAAACTTGCCTTTTCCCCTCATTTCTTCATTCTTCCGCCGCTTACTGTCCTGCCGTGCCAGTCGATCGTCCTCCTCGTATTGTTTGCGCTTGTCGAGACGTGGTTTTTTCGGTTTCAGCGAATAGTTTGCACCCTTCGGGATGAAGGGTCGTTTGCGGCTGCTGCTACCAGCCGATTCGAAAAGCTCCTCATCCGGTTGGTCACCAATTTCTTTGCGGAAGTATTCACGATCATCCTCGTCCGACAACTCGCCAACTGCGTCTTCGGCATCCTTGAGCAGCTGCTTGTCGTGATCGGTGATTTGGGAGGCCTTAGCCTGTGCCGATCCAGTCTTAGCGCGATGATCTTGTTTATCTTTTTCCTTTTTCTTAAGGTTTTCCTCTTGTTTGTGTTTGCGTTGCTCCTTCAACCGACGTTGCTGGGCGCGCTTCTTGCGTATGGCTTCCACTTCGGTTGCATCCTTTTCGATATAGTCGTGATAGAGTACCTCGCCGGTCATAAGATCATCCTCAATCTTCATCAGACGCATCGTAATTCGTGGGCCAATTTCGTGCAGTCGAAGGGAAGATTGATTTTCTGCTAAATTTCCCATTTTCAGGTTTTGGGCTAGCACGACGTGCGTCTCTTCATCGTCTATTTCCGATTCAGAAAGCAGATGACCCCTGTGGAATGAACATGTTTGTGAAACGAATGTTTTAACAGAAGAAATGATACAAACTTACTTCTCGACAAAGTCAGAAATATCCTCAAATCGGCCAAGGTTGGGAATTTTACGTGTAACAAGCTTTTTCACACCGCGATTTAAATTCACTGGAACCACCGTCACTGAATAGTGACGCAGATCGATCAACTTGCTGACTGGGTTGTACGATAACAGCACGCAGCGTTTCATCGAGGACAGCTTCACCTTCGACAAATTGATCGGAGGGAACATGTTTTGAAACGTGCTGGCCATCAACTTCAGGTGCTGTCCTTCCCCGCTGAAGTTGTTCAATATGACCAACGGAGGTGTTTGGAAGAATTCTTCATCGACAAATTGCTTACGTGCCCGACTAATAACATCTTTAGCGAGCGTGTACTGATGCACCTTGAAGGTGAGCGTCGGACCCTTCGGCATGCGTATCACTTTCAGCGAAAGCGATTGTGACGATAGTGAGAAAACACACATATGTGACACGTGAAAGAATCCAGACAACTGTACGAAATCCTTCACCTTGTTGAAACGCCGCTCGCGAAGATTGGATGCTGTGAATGGTTCCATCATGCGACGAAAGTCCCTCGACAGCCGGACAATCGACGAGCAACGTTCGCCACGCCGTATTACGAAAGTGTGTGGTGCATTTTTTAACGCTGCAGGTTCTTCCTCGACTGGTGCATGTAACTTAGGACGACTTTTCTTGTATTGCGGAGTTCGGCTTTTCTTTTTCATTTTCCTGACGATAGTTTTACAGTAACAACTTAAAGTTCTTTGACCAAAGTCTAAACAAATCCGGCAAAACACGTGTAAATGACGGTAAGCGTAGTGCGTATGTTTTTTTTTATTTTTGACGTTTTCGTTTGCCACAGTGGGTTGCCTGTTGGTCACGGAATATAGCACCATCGGGAGTTTTACCCTATAGGGATAAAAATCATTTAAATGTTTTTCATCGTGGCATTTGAAAAAATCATCGCCAAAGCATCGACATTTTGACAGTGATTAAAGTGATCCCAGCGCCAGAGGTGGTAGGTTTCCGAACTAATGGTCGACGAGGCACAATCCGGACTTTAACCCAGAATCAGTTCGAATCAGTGCGAATATTTTGAATGATTCGGTCTCACGATGTGAAATTTAAGTCACCATAAGGATGGAAAGTTAATCAAACAGATTGCGCATTGACATTTTAGCTTGATCAATGTTGTAGACGTAGCAAGAATATTAGATAAATTGTTTGTATAAAGCACATTCGTCATGAATTTCCATAAACAATAAAAAAAATAAAACAACACATGTTGAACATGATTGAATGTAAATTGTTTTTAAACTTTTCCAAAGCACGAACAACACTGAAAACTTAGCACTGGAGTGATGACAAATTTGCGCACATAGTGTTTTAGTAGCTTCTGCCAAAAAGTGTGTAAAACTTAGCCACACGTCCACATGACGGATGCACACACTTGTCCGTGGTTGGATCGATTTTGGCTGGCTGTTCGAACGGGATGCAGAGCGATTTGGCGCCCATCGCCGGTGCACCTGCCTCAGCCTCCGCATCGTCCCGCGCGCTTTCCGTCTTGATGCGATCCTCGCAACTTATTTCGCCACAGAACGGTGCCATAATAATATTTTTCGCCTCGAGGAACTGCAGAAACTCAGTCCATTGCTTCGTAACCTTCGTGTGCTCCTTAAGATCGCGTTCTGCCTTTTCGTACATAGTAGCATGAATAGTTTCCAATAGTTTTGCCAGTTCAGCCGTTGCCTGACCACGTTTGATCGTCTGCTTTGTGCCATTATCACGTCTCACCGCTACAAATTGATCATTCTGCAGGTCCTTGAAGCCGAGTTCTATACGTACCGGAACACCCTTCAGTTCCCAGTGGTTGTACTTCCAACCAGGCGAATAATTGTCGCGATAATCACCTTCGCAACGCACACCCGCCTGTACGATAGTTTTCTCAAGGTCACGGCAGCTGTCGTACAGCCGACGGCGATCGTCATCCGTTGTGGTTGCAGTGATACCGCACGGGACGATCACGACCTGGATGCAGGCAACGCGCGGTGGCAATACCAAACCTTGGTTGTCCGCATGTACCATGATCATCACACCGATCGTGCGCGTCGTTATACCCCAAGAGTTCTGGAAAACGTACTCCTTCTCCTTTGTTTCCGGATGTTCATACACGATGTCGAACATTTTCGAGAAATTTTGCCCAAGATGGTGACTCGTGGCACCCTGAATTGCACGACCCGAAGCGGAAATGTAAGCCTCGACGGTGGTTGTGTAATCACCACCGGCAAACTTTTCCTTTTCCGTTTTGCGTCCCTTCACGACCGGGATGGCGAGCAAATCGGTGTATACCTTCGCGTACAGATCGAGAATCGTAAGCACCTCCTCATCAGCTTCCTGTTTCGATGCGAACGCTGTGTGGCCCTCCTGCCAGAGGAATTCACGCGTACGCAGGAATGGCTGGGGATGCTTGAACTCCCAGCGCTAAAAAAAGAAAACAATAAAAAGATGAATATAATGAACATTTGTTTAACACATGATTTGTTGTTGAATAGATTTTTGTGGCAAACTATTTGTCAAAAGGCAACCCTTATTCGTTTTCAGAAGTCTCCATATGAAATGAAAATTATTGTTCAAAACTATGTTGTCGTAAGAAGATGACGCAAAACATACATGTGAAAATTTCTTTTCGATCTAAGTTACAATTGACGAGATGAAAATTAAACGAATTCGGTAAATACAAATCCTGTACAAACATCTTTGGAATCTATAATAAACAAAACATCCCTTTTATGAAATCCCTATTGCAGCTAAATGTGTTCGTTACTTACCACAACGTTATTCCACTGGTTCAACCGAATCGGCAGATCACGATACGACTGGATCCACTTGGCGTACGCCGGATACATAACCGTCTCTGACGTCGGTCGAACAGCGATTGGTTCCGCAAGGTCCGAATCGCCACTCTTCGTCACCCACGCCACCTCCGGCGCAAAGTCGGCTATGTGTGTCTTCTCGCGCTCAAGTGCGGCACGCGACACAAAGATGGGGAAGTAGCACTCCTTCACTCCGAGTCGAGTAATTTCAGCATCGAACCAGTTCCGGATCGCTTTCCAGATAGCAAACGACCAGTAACGCAAGATGTAGCATCCGGATACGTCGTAGTACTCGATCATTTCACCCTTCGTGATGACTTGCGAGTACCAGTCTGGCAGATTGTCCTCCTTGGTCGCTTCCAGTCCGAGACGGGTCTGCTTCTTCGGTCCGGTACCATCGTCCTTAGTCGATTTTTGTTCCTGCTGTTTGGGTTGCTTCTGTTGTTCTTGCTTCGGTTTTGATTCTTTTTTCGGTTTCGTTTGCTGTCGTGCAGCACCACCACCGGCAGCACCGCCAGGTGGAGCGTAGTCCGTGCCGGTGAGCTTTTTGTATTCTGCCTTCAGTTCGAGCAGTACCTTTACAGCCTCTTCAATATCTGGTTTTGGTGCCCCGGAGCCCTTTAGCGTGCGTACCGTGTCACCTTGTTTTGTAATCTTCTCCGCCAGTGCATCCTTTTCTGTTGCGTTACCTGGACACATATTTTCTTTGTCAGGCTTAACCGTGGTGGTGGTTGGAATTGTCGTGGCAGGAGTTGCACCTGGCTTCCAGTCCTTGCTCGTAAGAGTCTTATAGTCTGCCTTAAGTTTCAACAGTTCAGCAACCGCCGAATCAATCGTCGCTTTACTGGCCTTACTGGCTTTCAGTTCCCGTACCTTATCACCTTGAGCAGCAATCTGAGCAAGCAAATCGATCTCGCCACTGTTAGTGGGGTGAGTTTCTACCTTTACTTGCGCTGGCTGTACACAGCCCGGTTTCCACTCCTGACCACCAGTAGCTTGCTTGTATTGTGCTTTGAGCTCAAGCAACGTTTTCACCTTCGCGTCAATTTCCGCTTTTGGTGCCTTCTTAGCTTTAAGATCGCGTACAAGGTCGCCTTGGGCAGTTATCTTGTTACTAATATCCGCAATATCAGATGAGCCGCTATTAACCTCCTTCAAGGTGGTAGTAGAAGCAGCAGAAGTTTGTGCGACTGGCGATGTTGCGGGAGCTATTCCCGGTTTCCAATCGCTTCCCGTAGCGCTCTTGAAACGTGCCTTCAGCTCCAGAAGCGTCTTCACCGCGTCATCAATTTCCGGTTTCGATGACTTTTTGGCCTTTAGATCACGCACCAAGTTCCCTTGCTCGACAATCTTAGCATCAATGGCTACGGCTTCTGCTGTAATTCCACTGGCCGTTGAAGCTTTCTGTGGAGGAGCTACTACCCCTGGCTTCCAATCACTTCCGGTCACCGCCTTGTATTGTGATTTTAGTTCCAGCAACGTCTTAACGGCAGCTTCGATTTCAGGTTTAGCGGCTTTTTTCGCCTTTAAATCACGCACCAAGTTTCCCTGTTCGGTGATCTTTGCGTTAATCGAATCTGCATTCGCCGATCGATCAGTAGTCGATGAAGCGGTTGCTCCGATTGTTACAGGTACACAACCCGGTTTCCAATCACTGTTAGTAAGCGCCTTGAATTGTGCTTTCAGATCGAGTAACACTTTCACTGCCGCGTCGACATCTGCCTTCGGTGCTTTGTCCGCCTTGAATTTACGCACCTTTTCGCCTTGTTGTGTGATGGAATCGTTTAGGACGGTTGCGTTCGTGGTTCCACCAGTGGAGGCTGCTGCAACGGAGCCGCTAGACTTTTCCACCACCTGTTTGAGTTTTTTGGCCTGTGAAGGAAATAAAACACGTTTTCAAAGCGAAAAATGTAATATAAAGTAAGATTTTAAGATAACGTTTTTGTTCGGCAAACGATGAGCCGCTCGGTTGGAGTAGAACTATAGTTGTATTAAAATCGTTGCCTGAAAACGTGGCGGTTATGTACCAGAAAAGTTAAAAATGTCACTCCTGTGTATGGTTTGCTGCTGATAAGATATATTTCAGAGACAGAACACCATCAACAACAACACCCGCTTACTGATTCAACGAGCAACGTGTCACAGACGTCGAAACACGAACTGCTTTATTCCCCCCTCGAAACATCAGTGAAAGCACAGCAAGCACAGCGAACGTATGCATTACGCGCCCAACCGAGAGCATTGAGCATAACTTCTTCCCGTTCCACTATTCTCTTGTGAAACTTGCTTTGATCGTATATTCGCACCGCCATGTCATTCACTAACCCATACAAAGAAAAAAGCTAAGAGCGCCAAAGCTGCAACACGCCATATATAATTACAATGCTAGACAGCGGCGGGGTGTAAAGCAATATTCTGTAAAAATGTATTTCCAACGTTTTACACTCATCTCATAACGCGCTTTAATGGTGATTTTTTAGAGTTTTGTTTATTTTATCGTAACTATCAACCTCAACTGGTAGCAAATCAGTGAGCAACGTTATCGTAGGCAATTCATCAAGTTAATTTTATGTTTTTAAATCTACGCATGGCACAAAAAGTTCAGCTATTCGTTTTTTAATTGATATTATGAATATGTTATTTACAATTATTCTAGAGCCGAATTTTTCAATATTGTTTTCATGTATTATAAATCATGCTATGCTGTTATCATAGCCATTGTGTACCATTGACGTAAACAAGCAAAACGAAAAATGGTAAAAGCATATATAAAACTTCTCCGATAGAGACTACAGAAAAATAACAAATTAAAACGCACGCTTCTTATATATGAAATCTACATGAATGTAAAATACTGAGAGATGCAAAATCAAGTTATTTTAACATCTTTTAAGTTAACATTTAGCTTAGTTCCAGCAAACATCTAGACTCAAAACTCCATCGAACAAATAAAAAATAACCCCATAAGCAAACTATTTTATATTCGTTGAAACAGTAAACAAATCGTAAATTGAAATTGAAATAAAAAAAAACAGACATAATTTTAAAAGGTTTAATCTGGAACCCGTCCCAGCAAAGAGTGAAGTTTACGAATATCAAATATTGACTTACCTCTCCAGCCGTTTCCTTTTTCGGAACATTTGCGGTTGGCACAGCGGTGACATGACCGTCAGGAATAGCGAACAGAACGATCGGAGTTTCGGTTCCACTAAACTCACTCGCTGGCTGATACGCCTGATCGACTTTAAAGAAACCGCGTCGTTGCAGTTGAATGATATCGCCTTTTTTCAGGTTTCGCAGCTCCGGATCCCCCAGCATTGGAACCTCGGTCTGCAATGGACACAGGGAGGAGGTCAGAAACACCTTTCATCCATTAGGAGCCACTGTTTGTTGCAACTTACCCTCGTTTGGTGACCGATGTAATTTTTAAAGTCTTCATCCTTTCCAAGTACGGGCTTGCTGATGATATGCTCGAAGTACACGCAGTACGTCGGTGTGTACTGATCCGCGGGCAGATCGCAGAGCCACGTCAGCTTGAGCGTTTTTTTGTAATCCTTATTTTCTAGATTGGGAGTGGCGTCTACCGATACCGGAGTCCCATCGGCACCCCGATGCACCTTCGTGATCAACAGATTACCCCAGTTGATAAACGTGGCATTTTCACCCTCCTTCAACTCCTTCGCGTCGGCCATGTCAATGAGAACACGCGGGCCATAATGCACCAATTTCATGCCTATATCGGCGTTCTTTGGATGCACTGCTGCCTGCATTGTCCCCGGTTGCACCCCGGACACGTTCACCGGAACACGTTGTTCGTTCTCAAGGGCCGTGTAACGCGGTGCAATCGGATCGATTACCTTCTTGTTGAACGCCCATATCTTGTCCCACTCCATGAAGACGACGGATTTGCTCGATCCTTGAGCAATAATAAATTCGCGCAAACCTTCCACCGTCATTCCCCGGCGTAAGATACCGCGAACGGTAGGGAAGCGTGGATCATCCCAACCATCGACTAGTCCCTCCGCTACGAACCATGTTAGCTTTCGTTTAGACAGTACCGTATTAGTCATGTTCAGCCGACTATACTCCCAGATGTAAGGACGCCGCAGACCCAATGCCTCGATGAACCAATAGAACTGCTCATCTCGATCGTGGTATTCCATTGTGCGCAATGTATGCGTCACGTTTTCGATTGCATCTACTATCGGACATGCAAAGTCGTACGTTGGGTACACTTTGTACTGCGTTCCAGTGCGTGGATGCGGTTCGTTTTTGCATCGGTAGATCGTGGGATCACGCATGCAGCCATTCAGCGAAGCCATGTCGATCTTTGCCCTTACGCAACATTTCTGACCCGCCTCCGAACCCTTTACCATCTCTGCCCACATGGCGAGATTTCGTTCCGGCGTGTTGTTGCGGTTCTTCGACTCAACGCGTTCTTCGCGTTCCTTTTTCATCTGCTCCGGTTCCGTGTCATCGACGTACGCTTTGCCCTCCTTCAGCAGCCGCACGCAATAGTCCAGCATTAGATCGAAGTACTGGGATGTGTGGGTGATTAAATCTGGCTTGATCTGTAACATCTCCAGGTCCTCCAGAATCACTTTTTCGAAGTGTACGTTCTCCTTTGCCGGGTTCGTGTCATCGAAACGCATTATTAGCTTACCCTGAAACGCTTGCTGGTAGTACTGATTCAACAACGCCGCTTTAGCATGTCCGATGTGCAGGTAGCCGGACGCTTCCGGTGGAAACCGCACCACTACCTTTCCCATCTCGGCTCCAGGTAGATCGACGAATTTTCCTTGCTCACGCTTACCCTCCGTATCACTCTTCTCCGGTGACGGTTCTTTCTTGGACGACCTAACGGCGGACGAAGCCGCAATTGCCGCACGCAGTTCGCTATCATGCATACGCAATGCTTCCTTCGTACACGGCTGTGCCAGCATTAGGTTATACCAACGCTGCACGTGAAGCGGAATGCCGATCTTCTTCAATTGCTCGAACCGAACGTACAACTCATTGAACACTGCCAAATCGGCAATTGTTAAATGGTTAGCGACAAGGTACGTAAGCGGTCCGAGACACTTGTTAAGATACTTCAGTTCGTCCGACGGGTCCTTCTCCATCGAGAGCGTGTAAGTCAACCAGTGGTCAATCTGCGTACGCTCGATAGGTGTTTCCCCGTACAAACGAAACGAAGGTGCCGCCCGGGCCAGGACACGAAGCACATCGTTGTTAGTGATGCTGGCGAGCGTACGGGTAGAGTAAGACACCGAAGTCTCATTACCCCATCGTACTTCAATCCTGTAGACCGGTCGTAGCAATTCTGCAGCGATTAGTCCACCTGTATAGAAAATTTCATCAGCAACTATTTTTACGACTGGCTCACCAACTCGAGCGCCGGCGTTGTTCAGCTCCACGCGAGTTGTTAACTTTTGTACTTACCTACTGCTGCATTCGATTTGCTGCACACGAATGTGGATACCATGATGAAAAACCGGGATTTATCTCAATAATCGCACAACTTCAGTCCGTTCGCAAGCGAAAATATAAAACCGTACCGTATCAATACGACAGACACGCGGCTATACACTTGGCTCGTAGATTCTTCTTCTTGTCCAAAAATGTCAAAAATAGATTAATTTAAATGCACTTTGTATAACAGATAACAACAATATCGTATAACAATTTCCACAAGACATAGACATTTGGTGTTTGGTATACAAAATTGTAACTATTAATATTTCTCGACTTATAGCACACTAGTTGTGACTTGAAGTTTATTAATTTATGTTTTTACAGATTATTTAACTGTAACTTTTATATGCTTAACGATAGATTTGATCCATTTTTTCATTTCCCGATGCGTGCTTTAGTTTAGTATGCATGAAGTACAGACATCCATGCTAAGTTTTTTATCATGTGGTGGCCTTATCAATTTACCGGTCGTCAATACCAAGGAAAATGACAAACTTTTTTTGCCATAATACACACTAACCATGTGAATGTACATTTGAAAAACGTTTCTTTTCCGTTGTTTCATAGCAATTTTTATTTGCCTTAAATAGTTTACATTTACAAGGTTACTTCCCTCTCTAAATTTAAGTTACATCAATCGCAGAAATAGTAGTCTTGGTTTTACAATCCTTTTGGGTGAGAATATAACATAGAATGATTTAGTGTCGGGAAGAATACACTAGATACCACACCGGTATCGGATTTTAAAGTAAATAAATAATCCTAACCGTCATTACGATGTCCAAATTTTTCTAAATCGAACAGAAGCGTCTGCGATACCAAACAATCTGCCGCTTCTGGGCAAATGCCAATCAGCACGTCCGCGTGACTGTAGAATTCTTCTTTCAGCGAGATCACTATCGTCTGCAGATTGGTTGTTTTTTCGCGGATATAGGAGGCCACCTTACCAATGTTTGTATTGTCTAGAGCAGCATCTATTTCATCTAACACAAAGAACGGCGCAGGTTGGAAGCTGTGAATGGCAAACAGAAGCGCAAGTGCAGCGATCGTCTTTTCACCTCCGCTAAGATTACTCATGGGCTGAAATCGCTTGCCGGGTGCGACGCAATTGTAGTTGATACCGTCCAGATACGGTTCTTCGGGATTGTCCGGTCCCAGATATGCCTGAGCAGCTTCGTTTCGCGAAAGTTGTTTGTAAATTGCGTCAATAGCATCGGAAATGTGATTGCAGCAGTTTGTAAATAGGCTGCAACGTTCATTTTTTACTTTCTCAAAAGCTGCTTTCGCTTTTTTAGCTTTTTTGCGAGCTGCCTCAAACTCCTCATTAGTCGATTGAATTTTCTCCGTGACACGGTCCAGCTTTTGCATGGCTTTCATGTTTGGAGTCTGAATCTTTTCAAGAGTGTCCAGTTTAGCCTGCAGCTCCTTTGCCAGAGAATCACCACTTTTCTTTATCTGATCAGGATCGGACAAGTTCTTCAGATGGTGTTCTAGCTTATGGTAGTCTATTTCGATACGGCTCTCTCGTTCATACGCTGACCCACTAGTGCCGTCAGTTGCGTAGTCTCCCCCTTGGCCACCCTGCTGGGGTTGTTGTTGCTGCTGTTGACCGATATCATCCATGGAACCTTGTTTGAGAGGTATTTCGATCGCATCCATCTTAGCTTGCATGAGTATGTTGTGACGTTTGCTCTTCATCGTTTCAATTCTTGCCTCGATGTTGGCTATGCTTTGATGAATGGCAGCAAGTTCCTTCGCTAAAGCCTGTACATCTCGTCTAGCCTTTGACATCTCTTCCTCCGTCTGATCAACCAGAGCTTTGTGAGTTGCTTTTTCTTGTTTCATTAGCTCGATTTTGTCCTTATCTTTCTCAATATCTTGACGTTGTCGAGCTTCCGCCTGTTTAAACGTTTCTAGCGAATCTTCATCATCCTGAACAGCCCGCTCCCAGCGTTGCACATTTTTGGAAGTATCTTTCGATCGTTCAAATTCCAGGTTGTTGTTAATCCGATCAATCTGTTGTTCGAATTCAGCGCGCTTTTTTTCTCTTTCCTGCTGCAGCACAAGCTCACGTTCTTCAAACTGACGAATGTTGGCCACTCCAATACGCGCGCAAAACTCGGCGTACACATCGTCTTCTACGTTGTTCATGCTTTCTTTTATGTCCTGAATTTTCATATCTCGCTGCTGCATTCTTCGCTCGATTTCACTGATCTTCGGACCAATCTTATCCAACTCTCGGGTGAAATCTTCCAACTGCTTGTCATAGTCTTTCATGTTTTTCTTGGAAGTCTCCAAGTCATTAAGGCTGTACTTTAAACGATTTTCTAGTCCACGAATTTGACTTTCTACAGTCGTTAGTTCACCTTGACGTCGCGTTTTCTTCATTACCTCCTTCAACTCCTCGGTAATCTTTTCTTTTTGAAGCTTTAATTGAGCCATATGTTTCTCGTCCCAACGCTTTGCTTTACGGGCTAGATCGTGGCTACCTCCGGAGATGATGCCTGATTTCTGATAGAATGTACCGTCTAAAGCCAAAGCATCATACCGACTGCGATCAATTTCGTAAGCCACCTTCATAGCATCATCCGGTGTTTCGCAAACCAGTGCATTGTTTGTGGCAAACAGAACGGCAGGTTCGATTTCTGGAGGGCTAAATTTCAACACGTCATAGATAAGCTTAACATTCCGCGGCTCTTCAATATTTCTGGAAATAAAAAGGATACATAGTTTATTAAACAGACTGATTAAGTTATTAAACTTAAATTTAAATTAAGTTATTACATAAAATAAGAATCGAATTACAAATGATAATAACGAATATAAATCGTGCTGAACACGTAAATTTTTTTTCAATGTTATTTATTATTTAAACATTTTATAATTTCGCACATCAAACTTGTATAACAGTTCCGACATTCGATAGCTACCATTTTCATACGAGTATATCTTTCTCTTTCACGCCGCAATTGACGTTTTGCACTGTCATATTGACATATTTTTCCTTGATGAAAAAATGAAAAATATTTAGCTTTACCGAAGCGTAACTGCACCAAAACGCAGCGTTCAATTATCGATAAACATAAATCATCCAACTACCATTTGTTTGGTTATTACCACACTATACGAATTAACTAAACCCACTGCGGTGAATGGTGTACCAATAGTGGCTGAATTGATTTCCTCTGCTATCCTAGCCGCACGTCGGCTCTCCTCTTAGACATAGGGGCACAGAGATTGCTGGATTCGTCGTTGGAAACAGAAGCTAGGAAATATAACACACTGCGCTTCCCATTTTCAATGTCAAGAGAACACAACAGAATGAACAACGTACTACCGCCCTTCGTTACGGCAATAGATATCAACGAAATTGAACAGATAGCCGTAAGTATGCGCAAGTTACCAACCACAACAACAACGGGTATCTACGGATAAAAAAGCAAACGTAATTTGCGATTTTCTTTTTTCCATCAATCTGTACAACTCTGCACAGACGGTAGGGAAAGGTTCTTACGGTACAGTGATAAAGGCAAAATGGAGGAATAAATACGTCGCAGTGAAGTATATGGAAGTTATTTCCGAACATGCATTTACTGCTGAGGTGAGCCACCTTTCACGTGTCGCGCATCCTAACATTATCGAACTATACGGTGCATGCACGGAGAAGCCTCACGTTTGTCTTGTGATGGAATATGCCGATGGTGGATCGTTACACAAAGTCCTGCACTGTAGTCCCCGTCCCGTCTACACCGCAGCACATGCCATGAGCTGGGCTCGGCAGTGCGCAGAGGTAAATAAGATCGATGGAGTGAAGTATATCAGGGGGTTATGTTAATCCAAACTCTTATCGTAGGGTGTTGCATATCTGCACGACATGACACCGCGCCCCATGATTCACCGGGATCTGAAACCACCAAACCTGCTGCTGGTTAACAATGGGACGGTGCTAAAGATATGTGACTTCGGTACGGTTACCGATAAATCGACACTGATGACAAACAACCAGGGCAGTGCAGCGTGGATGGCTCCGGAAGTGTTTGAGGGCTCGTCGTACACTGAAAAGTGTGACGTCTTCAGCTGGGGTATCATCCTGTGGGAGGTGATAGCCCGTGAACCACCGTTCAAGCACATCGACACATCGTATGCGATTATGTGGCGCGTTCACCAGGGCAGCCGGCCGCCCCTGATTGAACACTGTCCAAAACCTATTGAACAACTCATGATCCGTTGTTGGGCCAAAGATCCTATAAGCCGACCGCCGATGAAAGAGGTGGTGAGCATCATGAACGAGCTGTGTAAGATGTTTTCTGGTGAGAACGAGCCGATCGGTAGCGAAATGCTGCCCGAAGTAGAGGTAATTATTGCGAATGCCAAAGGTACAGCCGGCAATAATTGTAAACCTTTTTTTGTTTTTCTTGTTTATGACAGGACGATTCCTACGGGAATGAATATTCCATCGAAAGCAATGTATCAGATGGCACGCAGCATGGCACCAATATGAACAACAGCCGTGGAACGATTACCAACAAAAACACTGTGCAACGAATACTAGACATGCCAAGGGAAAGCCCACTACGAAATGTTTCGTCGGCCTTGCTGCAGCCTCTTCAAATTGCAGTAAATCCGGTATGAGAGAGACCAACAGAATGATGTAAAAAAAAAACGATAAGATTACATAAAACTAATCTCAAGTAATTATTTCCATTTTAGTTCGATCAACCGACGGAGTTTGGAAGCAGTGCCTTATACACAGGTATGTGGATTGCATGGACCAGCTGAGAAGATTGGAACAAGTATTCAAAATAACATTAATTAACTTCACCATTGCCTAACCTCTATTACGTGCCCAGGGCTGTATATAAAGTTTTTCTTTGACATTTTCACACCTTGATCATATATTACTATTGCAAATTTATTAATTATTAGTATTCTAAAAAAAAATATGTTAACAGGCAAAAACGCCATTTGGTGCAGCCGAGAAAAACAGATAAATGCAATTATATTTCTAAGGGCAACAAACAGTAATTAATTTACAAAGGATTCTCCTAACCAAGAATCTGCAAAAAATTATGAAAAACAAAACGCACTTGTAATCTTCTAAATCTTCGCAAAAATCAATTTCATTAGATTATTCACCAAATAAGTTGCGATTGATCTCACACAATATTATGCTTACGCTTCCGAGATGCAATGAACCATGCACGTTCGACTTGCACGTGCAGACGCGTTTACGGGGCCGTGCACGCGTTCGCTCAGCGTTTTCCAATGCGCGGTGGCGTTTGCGCATCGGTTGTGCTCCCTCTCGACAAGCGAAACGTGCGATATTATTATAAAGCGGGAACCCATATTCGTTCGACCCCAAGTTTGATGATGATTATACACCAGTAACAAATTTTCATTCACCGAGTGACTCATTTCGTTCGAATATCCCACATCTGAGCGTGAGGCCATCGGCCACAAACACACACTCACGCATCGCGGTCAGGAGGTAACCCGAGTATAAGGGGGGCGTGGAGCGAGAGGGTGAGAGATTAAGCTATACAAACTGCGGAAAAATTACTCATGCCTATTTTTAGCGGGATGTAATTTATTTTTTGTTTTGAACTATATGAGCCGAACGCCGAGCAAAAACAGAGCGTCGAAGACCGCTGCCTGCTCCACCACCATCACCGGAGCCAGCTGCAAACCATCCCGAAATTCATGTTCCGTGAGAGAATAGCACTCGGTACCGAGGTGTTGAGTTGGCAGCAAATAATGAGGGATTTTCCGATCTGTTGATATTTATATTTTTCCTCCGACGTTTTCTGTCCCATTTGCCAGAGAAATAGTTTTCCCTTACGTTTCATTTTACTTTATCCTCCCAGAATCCCGCCAGAGAGTCAAGTAGTCGCCATTTCTTGCATGGTCGGTCAATACTGACTTCACGTATAGTATCGGCGTGAACTTTTATTTCACACTGGTAGACAGCATCGTCTCCGGCAATCCTACTATCCAATGGATTCATTTCCTTGTTGGAATTGCGCGTTGAAATATGCTCAACATTTCCTCCGAAATAACCGATCGCACGCTCCCTCTCAGTCCGTCGGTCCAAACTGAGCAACCAAACATGAGATTTTCCTACACGATTCGTATCTCATTCGCCAGTGTGTGGTATTACCTCGTTCAAACCTCATTCGTTACTTACGTGTGAGCTTGTACTGTGGCGCGCTACGTCCAAATGTGTCTAGCGGCACCAGAAAACAGTGTATATTGCATTTCACGCGATCGTTACCGCCGAAGGACCGCGGAGCAGTGTATTACGAGCCATTTTTCTACGCACAGTGTTTAAGGGTGACAAATGATAGTTACATTGACCTAATCCGCAGTTACGAAGACACACAAACAAAAATCCCTGCATAGGATAGGCCCTTTGGACGGTGTAATGTGACCACAACAAAAGGTTCTTATCCCGTTAACCGCCTGTTTCGCCAAAATCGAGAGAACGCTAGATTTTTTTTTCTCTGAATAACAAGAACAACTTACACTCGTGAGGACACAGTAAAGAGTAAAGAATACGTGTTTTTCCGTTCACTCTAACCGCAGGTGTGCGATCAGCACCCTCGCTCGTTCGTTGGTTATGAAGCCGACCTTTTTGAAGGCCGCAAAACGAACGTAACTACGACAAATTTGCCTCTGACGAGATTAATCATCCATCTGGTTAGAAGGAGGGTGGCGTGGTTTCGCTTTCCTCCGCTTCCTTTCTGCCCTAGTTCCTAACACCGCCACACCACACATTTGTTTATTGTTCTTGCTCTGATGAACTGCGCGCTACGCGAAAGGATTTTCTTCTGTAGTGCAATAAAGCGCGAGCAAGGAAACGATTGCGAACATGAGCATTCCCTGCGCGTTTTCGGTTCGTTCGGGCGGGCCGTGTAAATAACAGTGAGTAGTGAGCGAGTGACCGGTGACGATAAACACACGACACTTTACATAAGCCGCCTTTGGTGTACCACGGTGCCAACAAAATCAAGAGCTGAAACTGCGAAAATCCCCTTTTCTCGCTCCCGTGCTTTTATCAGGTGCGCGTTCGCTTTTAAAGGAACAGCGCACGTTTGCTAATACGGAATCAAACACACAGCAGAATGTGCGACAGTGTCACATCGACCGTCATGTCATCTTCTAACGCTTCCAGCACACTCCAAAGTTGTTGGATAGTGTACAGTACGTATAAGTGATGTGGGAAGGCTGTTCCACATCTTAAACAAATCGTTTCGCTAGTGTCTCCAAATACGCCGAATGCAATTTCTTGAAAAATAACATACGTTCTCATTACATTTCAGCCAACAACCAGGGCACGGAAGGACTAACCGTTACCAAATGCACCAACGACCCGATGGACGGTGTTAGCAGTATAAACAGTTCGATAACGTTCTCCAGTCCATCAACAGGACCACCAGGTGGTACGGTTCACGACCCCGGTCGAATGACCAGCGTTCTTCCGATAGACGAGGACGGGGAAGATGAAGATCCGAAGCGTATCGATGCTGGCGGATCGAAGCAAAACGAGGCAGCACTCGGTGACACCTTATACAGTATTTTAGATCCAAACCTGCGACCCCTGTCGCCGGTACCTAACAATCCTCTCTCGGAACAAATCCACAACGAGCATAAGCGGTTGGTCCAACGATACTTTGAGGTAATTGGAGGGACGGTTCGAAGATACAGCGGTGCGGAGTAACACAAAATCATGTTCCGTTTTCAGTTCGAAACACAAATCGTCACCAGCATGGCGCAAAGTGAAATGTTGCAGAACAATATGTTACCCGAGGAGCTGAAACTAAAGAAGGCTTACATCAAACGCCTCGAGGAGCGGGTAAGGAGACAGATTTCAATAACTTTCAACCACAGAACACTAACGTTCACTCTCGGTGCAAATTATATCCGACGCACGCTGATTAGGAAGCGCTACTGAAATTTAAGGCCAGTTTGGAGAAGCAGCTTAATGAGAAGAATCGCCAGCAACAAACAAGGCAACAGCAACAGTTTCATCCACCCCCTTTGAATCGACAGGAGTCAGACTCGGAATGGGTTATGGTACAACCAGTGGAAGTTAGACCAAAGACGGACAATCATCACTGACGTGGTGAAGTAGTTTTAAGAAATTAGAATAATAAAATTTGTGCCAATCCAATTTCTAATCCCTCCCACCCACCAGGTTGAATAATTTGGACCACACGGCGCACTCACCTGAGACGCTCTTTCAGCGGTTTCTTCTGTAGATAGTCCAACGGAAGGAACGTTTCCACATCCAGCATCTTCTCCTTCAGTATTTGAATGCATCGACGGGCCGTCTTTTCCGTGTCGACGATGATCGCTTCCATATACTTGCCGAGAACCTTTGTGACGGCAACGTTGTAGCGCTTGTGTGTCGGTTGACACATGTTGATCATGCGGTCGTAAACACCGGGCACCTCCAGCTTGAACAGCTCCACCACCTCCTGCTTCTTCTTGCGGCGGGCATCCTCGTGCTTGTCGATTTTAGCATCACCTAACTGCTCGCGCACATTATCTAACTCCAGTTGCAGTTCGTGGATACGCTCCTTCGAGGTGCCCACATCCTGGCTCAGCTCCGCTTTGATGCGCTTCTGTTCTTCCAGGCCCATCTTACTCGTCTTAATGTGATCTATCAACTTCTCCTGCCGCTTTAGCGCTTCATTTTTCTCCGACTCAATCTTCTTGTAGTTCTCCTCGATAGCCGCTTTCTTGTTGATCTCATTGTCCAGCAGATCCTGATCAGATTTTTGTTCCCGGTTAACCGAATCGAGATGGATGAGATATTTGCCCGAAGTGGCGTCAGCCTTCTGTTTCAAACGATCGTACTCCTGCACTAGATCACGCTCCAGGTGCACATTGCTTCCACGTTTCTTCGATTCACCGGCGACTTCGTTCTCGAATGCGGCACGCTTTACTTCCACGTCGTGCAGCTCATCCTCGAGCTTCTTGATATCCGCCTGGTGTGCTTCGTCCGCACGGCGTGCCTGTTCAAGCGTTTTCAACGCACCATCGAGCTTCTTCTGCGTGTGCGCAACTTTTTCCTTTGCCTTTATGAACATCGGGTGGCGTTTGCTCATCTCCGCTTCCACTTCGCGAATCTCCTGCTCCTTCTTGGCCATTTCGCGGGTCATTTTGCCGAGCTCCTTTTTCTTCTCTTTCAAAATTTCATCGGCTTCTTCCTTCCGCTTCTCGATAATGTTTTGCTCCTGCTGCTTGCTAATTTGATCCTCCTTCAGGCGCTTGGATTCCTTCTCGTTATGGAATAAGCGAAACAGCTGATAGTGCACCTGTTTCTCGCTACACTCCTGCTTCAAGCTGGTGTATCGGTCAGCTTCCTGCTTTTCGAGCTTGGCTTCCTTACGCTCAGCGGCTATTCCTTTCTTCTTCTGATATGTGAATTGCGTTTCCTCTTCGGCCATTTGCATCTCGTGCTTTAGACGATTGTACTCATCCTTAAGCAGGCCTGATCCACTGATCTCCTCAAACAGAGCCGTACGCTCTTTCGCGTTCTTTATGGCAATACTCTCCACCGCACCCTGGAACACGAGGAAGTTTTTTGCCTTCACATTTATGCCGATTTTTTCCAATTCGCCCAAGTAATGTTGCGGCGATACGACCGAACCATTGATACGATACTCGGAAGATGCATTTATAACAGATCGCTGAAAATTCTTCTCCACCTCCCCTTCCGTTTCACTCGTGATAATAAACCGGGCCATAACGGATGCACGGTTCGAAACGGGACGCCCTATCGAAGCACCGTTGATGAGGTCTGTCAGCTTCCGTACGCGGAGGCTGTTGGTTTTCTCACCCATCACAAAGCTGATGGCATCCATGAAGTTTGATTTTCCTGCAAACCGTATAACGAACAATGTAGTCACAGCAATGCAGAAGATACACGTCGTTTGCACAAAACTTTAACTTACCCGACCCGTTGGGTCCAATTACAGCGGAAAATCGCTTCAACGGCCCAATCGTGGTGCGACCCCGGTAGGACTTGAAGTTTTCCACTTCGATGCATCTTAAAAACGCCGACATTCTGTCACACTAATTTCAATTCTCCTGGTTCGAGCGTTGAAAAACACGTCGCTGAGGAGACACCGAAAGCCTTTTACACATAAATCGGCAGTTTAACACAAGAAAATCAACGAGTTCTCTATTTTCGCGTCGCGTCTAAAGTAACAACACAACACATACAACAATATGGCGCCCGAATTCTCTGCTTGCAATAGCCCCAGGTTGGCTCATTTGATGTAAGCCGAACAGACGGATTGCGATTTTATCGGCACGATTGGCAATCATTCGCCAAATTTTGCAGCTGATCGATAGTTGGTACCAAATGTATAAAAAATCGAATCAGCCTGAATTTAGTCGGCAGTATTTGTATTTAATGCCAAATAATGTTGTCGTGCGATTAACGATTATGCCCTCTTAACTATTGTACAAATCTACATTTTCCGACGACATTTTATTTTCTATTTTATAAAATGGTTTTTGAATGGATTACATAAAAACACAAGAGGATTGAATTAATGGAATGGATTGCAGCATTTGAATCACACGTATCTCAGTCATCATGAATCACGGAGTTACTGCAACTGACAGATACTGCTCGTATTTTCCAAAACACACCGATCCTGCTCGAACGTGATGCACGCTCGATTGACGTTTCGTTCCACACAGAAAACGTCACAAAAACACATCGTATTGCAAAAGCAAATATTAAAAGCGCAAAGTAAAACATTGCAGCAAACATTCTGTGATAGCGAGAATAGTTATACAAATCGTTTCACTCTTTTTTTAAACCCTCTGAGTCTTAAACTATGTCTAACAAATACGAGTAAGTATCTTCCGTCCCGTCCACGCTTCTCTAGAGCAGGCTAACACCTGGTAGAATTTGGGATCGTGTGACAACAACACTAGCTTCGCTTTCAACTAGAAACCAGAAAACCACCATGCCGAAACACCAAAATGTGTTGTTATTTACCGGTCCCCATTGTATTTTAACAGAATTAGACCATATGCCAGCGACAGTGATGATAGCGGAGATGAGGAAGCAGATTTCGATGTGGACAAGCTAGAACCACTGGAAGCTGGACCCGGAGAACATAAGCTACAGTACACCTACTGTTTATGGTTCGGCAAAAAGGGATCACATCGAGCGGCGGTAGGATGCTTCGTCCGTCCTAGTTGATTAGCGATGAGGTTGGTTGTGCTAAACTCAGTTACGTATTCGTTTCTAGGAGTACGATAAATCTCTACATTTCGTCGGCCGATGTGCCAGCGTTGAGCAGTGGTGGTCCCTGTATTGTCACCTAGTGAAGCCAACCGTACTAAAACCCTACCGGAGGTTACATCTGTTTAAGGTAAGCGTGGCAAGGTGTACGCTTTGCATTTGTTGCTGAATTATGTTGCATTTTCAGAGCGGAATCAAACCAATGTGGGAGGATCCGGGCAATTCGAAAGGCGGCAAGTGGGTGATCCGGTTGAAAAAATCAAAGATTGATCGCGCTTGGGAGAACGTGTGTATGGCGATGCTGGGAGAGCAGTTTCTAGTAGGGTCCGAAATTTGTGGCGTTGTCCTTTGTACCCAGTTTCCCGAGGATGTCCTGTCGGTGTGGAATCGGACGGCCACCGATACGGTTAGCACCAACCGCATTCGTGACACGCTGCGGCGCATACTAAACCTACCTCAATCGCAGCACATTGAATACAAACCACATGGTGACAGTTTGAAGTTCGTGCCGGCTTGAATCTACCGGGCAGTTGCAGCGTAAACACACCCACACCAACTTTCAAAGCCTGATCGCGCAGACTGCATACGTTTAATGGTTTATTTTGATCGCTGCCCTTCTTTCTACTTCGTGGAAAACTTGCAAGATGATCCATCAAAACAGCAGCAGAATCCAATTTTCCTACAATAACCGTTCGTATATTAAAGATTCTATACAAACTACACATAACGTGCATTGACAGGCAGTTTGTGTAACATACTTGCTTGATGACTATTAAACTTCATGTTTAAGCCTATTTTAATATTCACAGGGGTGGCGTAAAGCACATTGTGAAATGTGACGATTGAAGGTAAGTGTAAAGCCGCGTAAAATAGGGTTTAAGAATTTTCAAAATGTAATGGTGCTGCAAAAATTTCAAACATTAATTTAAAGCGCATGGCTCAAAATCATATTGTAGACTGGGTGTTCAAAAAATCATTCTACGTTTACAGAATAAAACCTCCAGTAAAGAAATCAACACCTTCCAGCATTATATTTCCAGTTTTTTGACAAAAGAAAGATGGGGATAGGGGTGTGGAGCTTTGGTCTTGTATACGACTGAACCGGTACTATAATATCATATAGAACGTTTATATCTCTTAAAGGATTACATTCGACTATGGAGGTTACACGAAACACGAACATCTTGCACATTTTTTAAAACAATTTAAAAAGTTGCTTGCGAATCTGTAACAGATATAATATCGCAGGGGTCAATTGATTCCGCAATTGTTTTTGGAAGTTCGTGGTACGTTGCAAAATGACATTCGGAATAGTTCATATTTTGTGTATAATAAAAAAACGCATTCTTTCGATTAGAAAAAAAATCTCGTTTTATTTTCTACACACAAAATGCATACCACACGTTTTATGCGCATAAAACTATCTGGAAAACAAACAAAACTTCGTTTCACTGTTCCACCAGTGGAGAAAAATAATAATAATAAAGAAATAGTGCACAGCAAACTGGACAGGCGCGCGGTAAGTGATAAAATGATATTCCAGTATCAGGTATTATTCGCAAAGTTAGCTCCTGGTCTACTATCTCACTAGTTCGTTCGTTTTGTTTTGTTCTTTTTTGTTTTAAATTTCCATGGTTAAAGGCTTAAGAACATATCAAGAAAATATCTGAATCTCCCTTACACGCACACCTCTCACCGTCCACACACTGTCACTATTCTAATTTATTTCTTCCATCCTCCCTTTCGAGATTGTTTGAATTCTCAATTCACATGGTTTTGAGTTTGAATAGTAATTAATAAAATTTAAAACTTAAAAATAAGCTTACGAACAAAACTCTTGATTTTGTCATTGATGTGAGGTAGATAACAAGTATTATTAGATTATTACGCGTCCTTAGTGTGTACTACTTATCCATCAAACATATCGAAATCGCTAGCCTTACGCCGTCGTGCGCAAGACATACACTATGTCAACTCCGTATTAGTAGTAGTATCGTTTGCAAACGGAATACGCCGAAAAAAAGCAACGTCCTGCTTTATCAAAACATTATTTTTTCTTCGCCTTATTTCCACAAATCTTCTCTCATTTCGGTCACAGTGGCATGTTTTCAATGCTTCTTAGTGTATTAGAAAGTTACGTTAAAAGGAATAGCGCAAAATATGTTTTGCATGTTTTAGAGATATAAAATTATAACAAGCATACGAAACAATAAAAAAAAACTATAAAATGGAATGTGTTGTGTTACCGTTGGCTTGCTAGTTTGATTGTATAGTAATAAATTTGGGAGGTGACTCTGGTACTAATACACACACGCACAGGTGGTTGGTTTGGGGATGCTTTTACGTTCTTTTAATGCTTATTACTCGCTCCTATTCCTTTCTTTTATGATTTCCTGTAACTATAGCACTCTGTTTACTGATTCAGGTTTAGTTGTTTTGTCACACAATCCTCTGTATACTCTGTTCAGGTATCTTCTCTTCCGTCTCCGCTCCGCTCTTTATCCATCCAGCAAGAATTGTGCTCCTCTAGTACGTTAACAATTTTGTTGTCACTCTTTTCGTAATAATGTTTTAGATTGTTAGATATGTTCTCTGTGTAACGGGTTGTGTAACATTGTACAACGTGTTTGTTTGCTTTGCCTATCTTCTGTTCAGGTTGACTATAAATCTGTGGGATGATTGTGTGTGTGTGTGTGTGTGTGTGTTTGTGTGTATGTGTGGGTTGTAGCTGTATTTAAGATCGTCGATTTCTTTTTCATATATGCTCTATAACTGTCATATTATGGAAGTGTATATAAACATCTATTGCTTTTGGGTTTTGTTGTAAAGGACGTTGTGTATATTACATAACACGGTAATAAATAAATAAACATACAATTAAAAACAATATTATGCCGTACGTATTTGAAGGTTTGCAAAATGAAACGGCCTACGAAAACGGATTCCACTCGTAAGTGGTTATGTCGGTTGCGGCAAATGAGTAGATCAAAAAAGTAAAAATGGTAACTTCAAGGGCTGTGAGAAATGGAATCAATGCTGAATGTCTTAGCTTCCACTACTATGTCCTGGGGAGAAGGGAACTTACTATTTTTTGGAAATAAAAATCAAATGATCAATTTGTTTTTTATAGACTCTAGAGCATGCCTAGGCGATTTGATGCTGATTTTAACTAACATATGTGAAGTCAAGTTTTGCTAACAATCTTAAAGATAAACAGAAAAAAATAAATACCATGGAAATGTTCATGTGGATATCGGTTTGAAAAATTACAAAAATGCTGTGAATTTTGCCCTATGCTTTAATAGTTTTTTGTGTACACACAAACAAAAGGGAATTAAACCATAGATTTTCAATTCTAAATATAACCATTTGTTACATAATAGTTAGTTAAATTCCAAAGCATTCAATTTCTTCTTCCTGAGCACAAACCGTGCAATTCGACGTTGGTTCGAGATTTTACATAGATGTACGTTTTCATTTAGAAAATGTAAAAAATATTTTACCGAAAACGAGAATTTGAGAAGCGCTGTATGAGTAAACTTCTTTATGTGTCATTTTAATTCCCATAATAACACGTATTAAAGGCATGTGTTCGTTTTCACACTTCGATATAGCTGCGTTGTTTGTGTGTTCAATTAAAAAGTATTCCAAAACAATAAATAAGATCCCACAAATGTGCCAAGTACAACTAGTACCTGATTAACAATTAATGTAACCGGCATAAAGGAGTAAAAGTCTCGTAGTTGTAACAGCCATTTTTCAGACCGATTTCCGTTGCATGTTTCGTATCAGCGTCAACCACATTCTTAAGCGTCGTTCTACCTCTGTTGAAAGAGCTTTGTAATGAGCTTCTTATTATAGAAACAAACAAGAATGTATAAAAAAGAAATAGACAGCTAATCGAAGTGGAATAAAACCATGACCACTTAATACAAGAGAACATGCTAACCGCCTTACTGCTCAACACGTTCTATGCTTGCGCGTTGTGCAAAAGTCGCATATGCTGCCCAGAATTCATCACAACATAGCTTTAAATGTATTCTGTTTAGGGTTTGTATGTTTTTGTTTTTCGTGTTCGTACGACGCGCGTTTGCGTTTTCTTTTAACCTCTCTGTTCGCTCTCTTATGCTTATGGCTACGCTAAACCTAATTACTTCTGTTTGCTCGCAGGCTAGTACAATATAGATTTTTATGTTTGTTTACATAGTGTAATAGCTAAGGTTTATGTTCTTAAAAACTACTATTTATAAGTCAGGTACCCAGATTATTCTTATTTCATTACATCGTCGTTCAATGTATCTGCTGTGTTTGCTGTTTCTGCATTGGCATACGTTGTGTTTGTTTACTCCAAATAGTAGGGAAGGGAAGTAGTTGAGTGGATTTTCATTTCATGTTTCTTTTTGTTTCTGTTTAGCAAAACTCTACCACTTACTGTATGCCTAATTTGTAAAAATGTAATTCGGATTAAAAAATAAGCAAAATGTCATTTCATTGTTGAAGTAAACTTTCGCAAGGGTAGAAATGTGAGATAACATGAATAAATAATACGAAGAAGATGTGAGACAGAAGTGTGCGGAACACAGAGTCTTAATACAAAACTCTTATTTAATATAAACAAAATTATTAGGGAAAATCTACGCGAGATGAAAAAATATATACGTTTGCTCACCCAAACCCCTTTCAAGCCGCTTTGCACAGAACAGGAGAACGATGAAGATGAAGAAGTACATTAGAGATTAGCTGACGAGGAAACGAGGATTGGTGCGTAAGGGCATTTGGTGCGAATCTATATATATATATGAATCTAAATATATGTCTATATTAGGGCATATATATATACGTTCATACCGCTAGCGTTTGTTCTTTGGTGGGACGATGAGATTATTATACATAATCTTTATAAAATTAGACCATTTTCAAGCACCCACCGGCATCCCGATCACATCGTTCTGTTCCGGTCTTAGGTCTGCTTTCAGGATTACCGTGCGTTTTCTTCATTGAAGAAAGCATTAGATCTGTACTTGTAGACGATGCAGGTATTGAATATTCATGTTATGAACTTACATCGCAAGTTATTGTATCATTATTTGGCAAACTTTTAGTAAAACATTACATTTCCTGTGAGTATAACCTGATCAATGGATTATCTTATTTCCGGGCAATATTTGCATGTACTTCTTCACTTCGTTCCTTTGTTTTGTAACTGTTTTAAAAACAAACGGATTCTGCTACAATACGTAGCAGAAGGACATCGCTATTGAATACTCTACATCATTTAGTAATAAGAAGAGTGACAGAGAAGAGTGAGAGAAAGATGAAGAGAGAGCGAGACAAAAATAGAATTTGAGAGCGTTAGTACGAATGGTCTCTGGTAGCACCCACATTGAACAGTCACATTAAACAAATAGTGAATATAAATAAAACAAAATGCGAGTTTTCATTATTAAACAATACTGTAAATTACACTATGGGAGATAGTGTTGAACGTCGTCAGACGTACAAAGGTTAACATTTCCCAGCCGAGAACGGTGTAGTGGTTAATATGTTTAAATATGCTGTGCCTATGGGATTGTTGGATTGGGTAAACATAATAGGAAGAAACACAACGATGGAAAACTTTAACGCGTAAAACAAACGTAACAATGTCCACTTGCTGCACACCCTGTTCTGTAGCTGTGGTATGTGAGTGTACGTGCATAGTATATCATATCGTGATTAAATGCAAATCGTTACATTACTAGGAAACTTATACATGCACACGCGCCGCGTGTTGGGAACTATACACCTTGCAAAAATACAACTGAATCAACGTGGGGTAGCATCGCTGGGTGAGCTTTTTAAAATTATGTCAAGAGAAATCAATAGAATGATTGAGATGTATAATGACAGAGAGAGAGAGAGAGAGAGAAAGAGAGAGAGAGAGAGATACAGAAAAGAAGTCTCATAGAAACGCAAATAATAGAAAAAATGTCGTAATATAAGATTAAAACTATCCCTTAAATTAATCAACGTAAATAATGATAAAGCCTCTGCCTTCTTTCTTCCTGACGATACATTCTGATCATGTTCTGTTATGATTCCTAACTCTTCATCCAGATTCTCTGTCACTCTTCGTTTTAGCACAGCTTCCTCCACCTGGTTTTGCTAAACTCAGAGCGTACTGTCCTTGACGGGTGTAAGAACATTTTAAACTACTACAACAAAAACAGATACTAAAAAAACTTCGTATCGAAACTATAACATAAAACGATTGTACCTGAGAGGCAACACGGAAGAAAATCACTTCCACACTCATACACACGAAATTCGAATTTGCTCAAACGTTCACTTCTGCTGCCCTATATATTCTTCAAGCTTCTTTCTTTTTTAACCGTTCGGACCGATGATTGGTCGACGAAAATTCCAACTGGAAGTGTGGGTCTGCTGATGGAGGGGTTTTGTACTGAGGTTGCTTGCATTTAGCAAGGAGGATGAGTTATCCAGTTCATCGTCGTCGTCGTCGTCGTCGTCGTCGTCATCGTCGTCTTCGCCACCGGTGCCACCCTTAAGGTGATACGACTGTGGATTAGGCATCGTCATCGCCAAATCCACACCTGTTCGCGCAATGTATGTCGCGGTGCCACCGTGTTCTTTGTCTTCGAGCTGCCGATGGCAATGGTTGTGATGCGCTTCAGTGTGCGGCAATGATAGCCCCAGGTGTCGTATTGTCGACGACTTCGGCACTACCATGAGTGTGGGATTTACCATCGCCGTACTCGTAACACAATTAGGTACAACCGGTTCTTGACAAACCGCTTGTCGCTGCATCACCAGCAGCTGCTGGCTACAATCTCGTTCTTCTTCCTTTACTTCATCACAGTTCGTTGCATAATCGTAATCATTTAATTCTACTGGGTGTGGTGGAGGTGGTGGGAGTGGTACTACTGTTGCTGTTTGTTCTAGCTTCGTCGGCTCCTCCTCCGCATCTTCTACATTAGTAGTGCTTGTGTTACTATCTAAGGTTGTTTCTAGTAATCTACGTTGGCTACTGTCAAGTTCTAGTGGGGTGTGCTTTTTGACGGCACAGTGTGAGGAAGCAGGCGATAACGAAGACGGTGTGGATGAGCAAGGAGACGATGATGATGACGAGGACAACGACGACGGCAACGATGGTACGGCAGCAACGCGGGGCGATTTTGATGAGAGTGACAGTGGTGGTGACTGTTTACGATCACCGGTATGAGAATGGGAGAGCTTTGCTGACGTGATCTCGTCGTAATTTTGTTGAATGAACGAGCCATTGGAGGAACTGGAACCACTTGGTGGTGTAGGGTACTGCAGCGAAGAATGTTTAATAGAAAATAATGCAAATTATAAGCCATACAGAGTGTTGATTCATAAAATACATACCTTTTGATGGACTGGTATGCTATTAGCTCTAATAAATGTAGCGGAATCGTTGGCAGCGAGAGTCTCTATCGTCGTATTATCGCCACAACAATGAAGAGTAAGTTTGTCTGCGTTGGTATTGCTGCTGCTATTAACACTGTCCTGCATTCGCTGTTTACCAAGGAGTTCTTTGTAGGATGTAAAATCGTTGCAGCCATCAATCGTACTATTGAACGCTGCTGGAGTGCCTACATCCAGCTGCACGTTTGTAGTAGCAACTTCTCGTCCCTTACTCGGTTGTAGCCAATTTCTGGCGGTAATAAGCGCTGCTACCGGAATCGGACTCGTCCCGGGCATAGACTGACCATACGCATTAATCGCTAGTCCACCATTTGCCATTATCACTGCTCCGTTCGCTGTTTGCGGATAGTTGATGTTTGAGCGAATAAGTGTCTGCATCTCGTGCATATCGTTGTTGCATGCCGATATCCTTCCCATCATTTGCATTGATGATGCATCCAACGCCAGATGATGCCGACCGTCACTACCAGTATTGATGGGCGCACGGTTGTTTAACACCCCAGTAGCACCCGCACTGCCAGCGGCACTAGCTTTTTTGCAAGCCTTCCGGCGAAAGATTAGATAGCAACAGATACCCATGACGCCGAACATTAGCAGCACCAGCACAATCAAATAGAGCTGAAACAGCCAACGCTCACTGTAGCCAGCGCTGCCACTTCCACCGCTTCCGTGTCCATCGGCTCCCGTACCATCGTCAGTTGGAGTTTCGTAATTTTTGAGGTTCAGATAAATCGGTATTCCGAGTCCTGAGCTACTTAGGGCACGAAGCGAAATATTGATGCGCTCATCAGATGTGACATTTGGAAATGTGAAGCTGACTGCATCGGCCGAGAGGTTTGCCGAGTGTTGCTCACTATCTTCGTTGATCCATTCCACTAGATAACCTTGCAGTATACCGTTACGGTTTTCGGGCGGTCCCCATGTAACACTAATTGTACCACCAGTACGGTGAAGCTCGTGATTCGTTACCGGCCCGGGAACTGAAAGAATAGAATTAATTGATTGAAATCAAGTGCGACATTTTTTTAGCATTTTTTGCAACCCATTACCGTCATGCTTGGTTTGGAAATCTAAAATGGCACTGAGTGCCTCCTTCGATTCGCACGGTTTGAGAAAAGCTTTATACACATTTGCTGGAACCAAATCCTTTAGGTTATAATGTGACGCATCCTTTGGACTGTAAGTCAAACAAACAGAAAAACATAATTAATTGCCGGATAAACAATGATACGGAAAAAAGAAAAAGGTTTTTTGTTTGTATTTCCTTGATTTTTATATTATTATGTTTTGCTTGATTTTAAAATATTATTTATTTTTTGTTATACGGACTCACATCTTTTGACAATCAAATCGACTGGAACCTCCTCGCATAGCAAAATCGTGGTTAACATTTTTGTAGCACAACTGCAGACAGCGATTTATCGCTTTAGTTGCAACAAAACGGCTCCAGGTAAACTGCACGCTTCTGGCATCGATATGGCTCGTCTGAAAACGATTAACGGCATCGGTTCTCGGTGCATCGGTGTCAATCTGAAACAACGTAAAAAAGAAAGAATTAAACTGTATACCAATACTTCTTTTCTGGAAAAGTATTGCCACAATCTCATAAATCAGATCTATATTCGAAATCCCAGCAAACAAACAGGCAAAATATGTAACACGAAAAATTAAATAGTATTTTAACTGTAGTTTGTTGAAAAGCATACTGCATAAGCACTCAAAACCATATTGTGTACCTCACAAGGTAATGTTAAAAAAATTGCACTTACCAGCTTCCATTCCACATATCGCAAATCTTGCGCCATCGGTTCACCGTCTGGAGCTATAGAACCCAAAACACGTACCATCACGCTACGCATATTAGGCAGAAGAATACCGGTCACATGTCCCGCTACCTTCACCTGCGTTATCGTGATTTGATGTCCTTTACGCCCTTGTCCATTTTCATTCTGTGCATCGTTATGATGATTCGTGCCGAATGTAGCAGCGGAAAGCTTTGCTGCTACCACTGCTGCCTCTAGACCAGATGCATTACCAGAACGAATATCAGCAGCACTCATCGGAATCGACACATCCACGTCCATCGCACCGCTAGTAGCTAGGGAATCGAAAATTTGCTTTCGATCCTTCGAAATGTCATAAGCATGTCGATTTCTACGGTTGTCTTTGTGGCTCTGTCGACGGCGTCTTGATGTTGATGCGAATGGTTGTTGTCTATCTACCGTATCGTCACTACTACTACCACGTCCATCGACAACGTCGGGTTCGCTCCATAACCAATCCTGTAGTTCCTTAGTTTCTGCATCGATCTTGCCGAGCAATGGCTCTACCTCTTCGTGCGACATATAATCGTCCAATGGATCAACCGTCCCGATGATTTGCTTCGTAAAAGTAGTTAGATTACTGTTGCCACCGTGTCGTAGCTGTATCGTAAAGGCAGTCGGTTGAACAAAATCATACTTAGGCCACCAAATGAAAATCCCGTTGTTGGGAAAAAATGTCGACAGTATAGGATCTAAAAAAAATAAAAAGTAAAAAAATTAAACGTTCGTTCACCAAGCCAACAAGTAATATCGACGTAGATGAGAATTACAATGATATAAACGTTTTGTTCAAAATGTGTAATATCCACATAAAACTTAGCAGAATATTGTTACGTTTTATACGTTAATTGTTAAGGAATAGTATACGCTTATAGGAATCCCATTAAACTTACATCCTTGTGATGCACATCGAACACCCCGGGATAGCCTGGACGGGATCACTTTTTTCATTCCCGGCGTTCCACTGCCGCGAATATTTTCTGTCCCAGAAATATCGCTCACTGAGCACGCACGCAAAAAAACGGTATAGTTCCGAAACGGTTCAACCATTCGGCCACTGATTCGCAAGCTGCCGTTGCCCGCCAACAGCGTTGGTGGAGAGCTGAACCACCTGAATGGATCATCACTCGCCAGGTAGTACATCACGTACTCGATGTTCGCGCTGCTATGTGGTGGTACGGTGAACGTTAAGTACAGACTAGTAGTGTCCGCCGGATAGCAGCGAATGGCGTCCAGCCGTTTTGCCTTATGCCGGTATTTCTGCTTATCACGGATCGTGAGATACGAGGAGGCAGATACTTCACCGGCATCGTTCTGCGCAACGCACTGATATAGACCCTCGTCCTCCGGGTCCAGCGTGTTAATACGCAGTATCGGATAGTTGTAGTGGACTATGTAGTTGCTGGACAGTACGCGCCCATTTTTGTACCAAGTAACGGTCGGTGTCGGATTTCCGGTGACGCTGCAGTTTAATGCCATCGATGCAACGACGGACGAGGTGTAGGAAGCGATTTTGCTTACAATCGTTGGTGGCACCAATACGGTCACGTTGAACGTTTGTGAATCGATCGCGTCGGGAGATTTACAGGTGAATACACCCTCGTGTCGCTCGACCGATACGTTCACAAACGTAACTTGGTAGGTGAAGTTATCCAGCGGTATCGGGATTTGACTTTGGCGTGGAGTGAATGTCCACTGGGGTTTGCAGGAGTAGCAAGCGCAGTGCATCCGAAGCGTTTCACCGGCTCGAACGGATAGCTGGAATGGTTGGAGTGGTGGCATGAGGCGCTTCGTTGCCTCCCCCGTAAGGCTACTTTGGGGTGATGAACTGAGCACGACCAGATTGACGCTGGTGCTACGAATGTTCTTGGTCACGTAATTATTTGTCGCGTTGCATCGATACCGTCCTCCGTCGGTGAGCTGCACATCGCTGATAAGGAGGCTTCCGTTTTGCAGCAAAAAAAATCTGCAAAAAAAAAACGTATGTGTGATTACATGGCCAATCATTAGTGCAAGTAAACATTATGTTGATAAATCCAACTTCTTATTCTAATGCAGGCTTGAGAAGGAATCAAATATCGAGATCGATAATGTTACTCTGATCATATGGGTAGTATGCTGTGCATAGCGCTCTTTGTCCCTTTTATTGGAACTAGTTCGCTTAGCTACAGGATACTTCTGCCACATTCAGGTGACCAGTTAAACCAATACGAAACAAAGTGTGGTTTTAGGGTACTACCTTTCGAACCAGGGAATTACTATATATCTGAACTTTACCACATAAAATCATCAGTGAGGGAATCATGATAAGACCTTCCACACTATGGCCGCCACTTTTACAAAATGCTATCAATTGACCACTTTTGCGTGCACGTTGCTATTTTTTTATATAGCAACGTAATATAACTTCTTATGAAATGTAAAAAATCTTAGCATCATCAAGATCGCGATTAACAATTATTTTACCTGTTTTCTTTAGAGGTGCCCAAATTTGTATGCAACTGCAGTAAGGTTTTGTTTACCGACCATGTTATGTTGGCTGTTGGATAACTTTGAAATGGGCAAGCGAGGACGGTAGGTTCACGTGCACGTACTGTTATCGTGTTATTCGGGTAATTGATCCGATTGTCCCGCTCCAGATCTGTAAAGCAATCAATGAACAAGCAGAATATGAGTAAAAAGGCCCAATTTCAAGAAAAGCAAGTACGCTACTCACAGGCTATCGAAACGGTGCACTCGGTCGAGAGGATCGCACCCTGGCTATGGTACCGATGCTGATGGTTAACCAGGCTCGCCATGCAGCGGTAGACACCGGCCGCCATATTCCCGTTCTGCCGGTTGTACGGAATGCGTAGCGTGCCGTTCTCAAACAACCGGAATCCCTTGTGTGTTTGGCGTAGATTCTGATTCTGAAAGGAGGTGGTAAGAAACTCCAACCCATTCCGATACCAAACATACTCGAAGATGTTCGGTGACCCGTAGTACTCTGTACCAGAAAGTCCACCTCGTCGCTGCGTGTGAACATATCGCTTCCGACGTCGCCGTCGTCGCCGACGACGCCGGCGCTCTTCGTAATCCCCATCGTAGTCGTTGAACTGCCGCGGATAGTGCTGAGACTGTTGCTGTTGCTGCTGCTGCTGCTCTGCGCCTTGCTGCAAGCGAGACAGCAGCTGCCCATCGTTGGACAGATCGTTATTCGTCAGCAGCGTTGACGTGTGAGGCAGAAAGTCATCTTCTATTTCGTCCGTCTCTTCATCGTAACCCTCGTCATCTTCGTCCTCTTCGTCGTCCTCCTCGTTATTCTCATCGAGGTACTCGTCCCCGTAGCTGCTGTTCGGTACGTCCTCGGACGTGTCAGGTCCAAGTTCCGCCTGGCATGGCAGATATACCGGTGAATTTCGACTACCCGTCACGATAACGTGTGACGGGGGAGCGGCTATTAGTCGTAGCCGCTCCGGACCTTCCTCGTTGACAAAGGCAAGCACTGTTGAAAAAAAAATATATATATATATGTACAGTTAGAAAAGTTTTTGCGCAAATCTAGTATGTATCTTTTATTGAAGGGTTTTGAATCGGTTTTTGAAGGGTTTTGAATATTCAATAACCATGAAGATATGATGTCTGTTTGCAATTGCTACAATCAGATTTAATGAGTAGTTTATAACCTCCAGGTAGACTTTCCCGCCGAATTAATATTTGGGTACCGAATACCTTTCCAGTCAGATCGTTTGTTAACACAAAACCTATGTATGTAAAAATAATAACCTAATATTCTAGGCCAAGTACGGCAAGTGCTATGCTAGCATTTAAAGTGCTAAAAGTTATATTGAAAGACGAAAAACACTCTGAAGCACCAATGGTGCTTCAATAGGTGGATTGATTGTAGATGTCGATTGATTTCGATGACCCGAGATGGGAAAAGGCGTTAAAGAATTTCAAGGAGGTTATAGTATACAATTTCAGTACTTGAGTCTGCATTATAATATTTTAAAAAATTATCGCCATTACACTAAAGTGAGAAGAATATTTATAAAAACATTATAAGATACGAGTAAATTATAACGTCAGTGTTAGGCATGAATTTAAGCATACTTTGTATGGACCTTGTATAATTAGTAGGACATAAGTATGTTGCACAAACAATGGTAACTGTTTAAAAAAATCTAATAACACGAATGCAAATTTAGATTTTACTAGCTTATTTTTCCAAATTTGAGTCAAAACAAAAACAGAGTGGTTGGCACTGCAATGAACGGCGTGACAAGTGGTTTATTCGCCGATCTAACCTCAGCGGAGCAGCACGACACAAACAACTTGAAAACTGCCGAGAGTACGTCCGTCGGTATGTGTACGTCAGTACAGTCCTGACCCACCACAATCGTTGATCGGTTGTAGCTGTCTCGTTGCGGTTGCTCTGCATCGTAAAATGATGCTGCACGAATGCAGCTCATGAGAATGTCGTAGCGCACCGTTTGTTCGGCGCACACACACACACATACATACACCAAGCACGTGTGGAATTACCGCGTCGCTGCTAGCGTTGCAGATGCACATGCACATGCAAGCAACCGCAACATCGTCGCTTGTCGATCGTTGTCTGGAAGCTGACGCGTTCCACACACGCAGAAATACACATTTCGCTCGCTTGTTCGTACATGCGTAAACACAACGCACGAGGGAAAACGCACCGCACAAGATAAGATTCGATTGATTCGAAGTGTGCGGGATCGCATTGGTGTTCAAAAAAAAAATAATAATAATAAAACACTTGTTCACGGAAGAGTGAAAATCGTAAAGTGACTGAGTGCCGGTAGTCGAGCATTCCGAAAACGTGAATGAGATTTTTCATCATCGGTATTCCCTACACCAATGTTCGAGTCACGCTATGCAAATACATGAGATTTTATTCACAACTTACTTAAGCCTTACTCAAGAAAGTACACAACAAAACTTACACTCGTTCGAACCAATTTCCATTGGTGCATCCAGCAACCCGGGTAACAGATTGGCGTGTTTTGTCCTTATTAAACGGCGATCGTAATGTTTGCATTTCATTTCTATCCAACACTAACCATGCGTGCAAACCACCGTGCCAACATCAAACGCACACACTGTACGAGTGACCGATCGATGCTCGATCGTTGTTGGAAGCAAATCAACCAGTACCGGCACACCGAAACCCAACCAACCGGGCAGTTAAACTAACAAGCCATTGTGAACGGGTGTTTTTGTACAACATACCGACGATCACCCGCTTACACTACGCCGTATGCGATGAATTATCTTAATTAAACTAAAAGATTGATTCGAAGGAATTTCCACACGAACCCACCCATCCGACAACATTTTACCCGATGAAAATGCGTGTAACATTTTCATCTAGAAAAAGATTTTTCCTTCATACCGCGCGACTTTTGCTGAAAGTATCAAACACATGTTTCCACGGTGCAATGGAATTGAAACAAAGCTGCTTCTAAAAAAAGAAATATTTATTTACATTATGTTTCGTCTACATTTCGCATGATCAATCAAACGATGGATTTGTTTGATCGATGTGAGAATAAATTGAGCCGTACTATTGACGCGAGCTGTCTAAACAAAAGCTATAAAAATGTTTGCCCGTAAACAAACGTAAGCAAACTTTCGCCTCTGTTCGGTGCGTGCGTTTGAGCATGTGTGCTGCAGCAACTATTTCAGCTACAGGCAAAGTAGTGTTCAACCCGAACACACCCGATCGGCAGGCGATCAATTTAACCTACAACAAAATAACTTAAATCCCGGTTGTGGATATCTTACAACCATTTGTAGCGTATGTAGAGCTTTAATGAAAACGAAAACAGGCGCCCCTCCCTTCTTCCCCACTTGCGACTGCGAGAGACATTCGTTATCCATAGTAATGACATGTACATAGTAGCGATAAGTAAGTCCCAGACAATCTGCCTTTAAAACTAGCCAACTAGTCAAGGACAACCGATTTTGGACAATTTCGGTGCACTACACACCACTTCTAGCATCGTAGATCAATTCAGGGACAAGAGATTCAGGACCGGCGAGGGATTCCTTCATTACGCATGGACATTTTTCGGCCGTCCTAGAACAGTGAACATTCGATCAGGCGACCAAAAAGGGAACATAGTGAAACATATTCTTTGCGGCGCCCACTCTAACGTAGATTAATCTTTTATCGCTCCCTTTCGGAAGAGTCGCACTGCAAATTGTCACCAAATGAATTATGGAACAGTTGTATACCGCTGTTTCCTGTATCCTCTGCTCCTCGCGGCACTATCACACCCGAAAACAAATAGGTATACGTTCCTTCGCCAGGTAGACTCTCCAGTTCGGTCGAAAACGTATGCAAAACCATCCAAGTCCCGATACCATTTCGAATGGCGTCTACAAAGCGTGTGTTCAACTTGATCATTAATTCATTATGCAGTTTTTTTTTGCTGCAATATAAAGCTATACATATGTTCTAATCGATCCAGTTATCATTTCCATGTTAGATTATTATTTTTTCAAATTATTAATTAGGTCCAGTTTGTGTGTTGTGCCACTTAATATTTATATATATATATATTTTTTTTTTGTTTCTCTGCTGCTCTGTTGGTTTCTCTGTTGGAATGGCCCAAAATTCCGACCAAGAGAACAGCGTACATTCGGTAACCTTTCCAATTCATCCTCAGACCAGGGTGGAGACAAAAAACCCAACTTCATCACCATTATTATCGGAACACAAAACTCGAAAGAAATCCATTATTGTAGTTCAGGTGCGTCACCCAGACGCATTGTGAGATGTAAAAGAGAAAAAAAACATAAGAAATTAGTTTATGGGGTGCGTTTTTGTTCCCGGCGTAATACCCGATCAACAAAGTAAGACAAAGTAGGTGTTGCGGTAGCGTGTGGCGATGCCGACGAGGCGAAAAACAGGATGCGATCCTTTCGGTACTGTCTATCAATTTCATAACCAGACAAACATTCCCGCATGTTCCACTATGCCGCAATAAACAATCTCATCCAATCCATTACACTTTTCACATAAGTCGGCATTCTGCTAGAGGAACGCGAAATAGCGCCAAAAGCGGAGGTTTGTCTCCTCCGACCGTAACAGTTTAACCGTCTAATAGATAGAAGTTCAACAAAGGCACAAAAACGAGCACTCATGCATATGACCTCGATGAAGGTTAGAAAAAAAACACATCTCTATTATGTCTCTGTCTTGCGGTCTTCTATCCTCAGTATCCACCAGAATAACGACAACACCACCGGATTTGAAGCAGCTGCCCGCGAAGACGCCTGCGTCCTGCGTCCTGCTCATCCAAACAAACAAAACCACGCACATTCCAACGGATAGGATTTTTCTAAGCCTTTTTTTTGTTGTTAAGTCCATTAGGAAGTGGAACGACAGAGAGGAGCGATTATTTTAAAGCGTGGAGCAGAGCGCGCGGGATGGAAGTGCTTTCAGAAAAGACAATGTCATGTGTCAGCGAGTGTGTGTGTGTGCTACTGCGAGCCCGCAAACAGGATGACTAAGAAAAAATTTCTCTACGAGTAAAACAGGATTGTTTGCTATCTGATACTAGGCGGGCGGCAGAGGCAACGAGAGTTAGGAAACGAGTGAGACAGAGATACGAAACTAGCGCACACAAATAGAAGAGCTAAGCAAACTGCACATAGTGCGGAGTGGTTGCGGTGCAAAGCCGTACGCATAATTTATTTATCTTGCTCTTTCTTTCCCACTCTTGCCGATTACTGATCGCACCAGATTTACCGTGCGTTTGCGGAGGAGCTTGAGCTTTATCATTAACTCCCAGGTTTTGCGCTATGAGAGGGTTGATGAGGGTCGATGGGCTGAGACTCTCTCTCTCTCTCTCTTTCTCTGTCTCTCTCTACCTTTAATTGTGCTACATGTTGTTTTACTTAATCTTTCGTGCACAACATAAGCGAAGTATGCGTATGCCAAATCCAGTTCCACACCAGGAAGATATCGGGCTTCATTAATTTGAACGAATGAAAAGGATGTACACGTGATGGGAAGGAATGAAGAGAAAGGTTGAAAGGGCGTCATAAGTGCTCTTAAAAGCCAGCGCAGACCGGCCGTTGGATGTCTGGTGACTTTGTGTTGAATCCATCAGGCGCAGCAGGAGAGCGATTGGAGCAAGATAGACTTCAACGCGCGCGTACGCGACGAACCTATTTTTGTTTTTCAGGTAAACGAATAGGATGGAATATTCGGTTGGAGAGCTCACGCACAAAATTTTTACGCGATCGAGAAGAATGCGTTCGTGGGAAGAGTGGGAGAAATGGGGGAAGAATTTCAAAACTTGAGCAAATGGAATACGAAACCCCATTCCCGGCGGGAATGGAGCCAAGACTATAAACTAAAATACCGTCTCGCGGAACCGATCCCACCAACACAGGCATGCCCATAATATCCAACTCGTTGTGAAAAGACAACGCAGTGAATGAACTCGGCCGTCAGTTCGCTCGGTTGACGGTGTGTGAGAAAAATGCGTGCGAATGGGGCTCCCAAAAAAGCTCCTCAAACTCAAACGCACCAATCTACGCATCGCAACATCATGGACAAAGAAGATATCGCGCGAGAGCAAAGAACAAGTGGTAAAGGCAGTAAATTGAACCCCGCACCACCGATCAAGCGTTTGCGATCTTTTCTCTATCCACAGAGCCTTACAAAATATCAAAAAAAAAAAACCTCAGCCTCGCCATTCAAGCTAACGCACAGCACAGACACACATACGCATCGCTCGATCCCGTTGCGTTGGCAGCAATCGCGGTTCGATCGTACGATTCGATCGATACGCACAATTTCTAAAATTGGGTTCGCAACGGCCCGCCTGTCTCCGGTCTTCGATCCCATTTCGATGGTCTCTTCGGCTTTCCGTTTCAGGGCATGCGTGAGTGCGTACCGGACGCACAAGAAGTGGACGTGAGACGTAGAATACGGACGCTACCGCGAAAACTTATTATACACCGTGGACCAACTGCCTACCGCCAGTCAAATGGAACGCGTGATCCACCTCTCCCTCCCTCCACCCTATCCGCTTGTGCTGTATATTTTCCATCCGAATTTACACTTTTGGCTGCGACCGCAGTGGTGGTGGGCAGGAAAATTTGGACCGGAACAGATCCGTTAGCGAAGAAAAACAAGAAGAAGAGCGCTGGATTCTCACACCCACCGCAATCGCTTTACGCACAATTTTTTCGTACGAAATCGCTTTCCCCGCCTGTTTCCCTTTATTGCTCGCTTGGTGAAAGGTAGTGGTAGTGCTGATTGTGCGATAAGTGAATGTACAAATTATTTAATTTATCTGTTAACCGTTGATTGCTTTGCTTGAAGTGTCACAATGCGAAGTAGGGGTCAATTGCGTCGCAAAGACTTCTTGGCACACGCACCACGTGTCGAGCAAATGTGACACAGGCAGCGCGCGCTCCAGAGCCAAACGGCGAGCAATATCGAAAGCAACAAAAATTGGTTTGATAGGAATGCAGGAAGCAAAAGGTTTCATCCCGAAACCAACCGAAACAATCATCCCTAAAACGCAGATCTGTGAGAGAGTTGTGGAATGCCCAACTGAAGTTTTGTAGAAACATTTGTTCCTACTTTTTCTTGCTTCTTCTACGCACTTCCTTTTCTTCGCAATACACGAACACACGAAAAAAAAAACACACATTCCTCAGCCGACAAATACCGAGCAGATGTGAGTGCGAAAAAAAAGTGAGACAATCAAGAAATTTGCCTACATTAGCCGGGTTTTTCCAACTTCATTTTTGTTGCTTACTCTCTAAACAGATGGTGAAGTTTTTTTTTTATTCATTTTAAGATGATAATAAAAGCCCACAACATGTTTCCGGTTTCGTTTTATTGCTAATATACTTCTGAGTTGTACGTTGTTACATCACTCGTCAAGAAACGTTTTATTAAAAAAAAAGTTATTTTAATCTGTATAGATAATCACATTTTTTTCATATAATATTGAACTATCATTTAACTATTGAATTCAAAAATGGCTATGACAGAGTATAAATTGATTTAAATCTAATATGAAAATAAAAAAGCAATTTAAATTATAGATAATTATTACAACACGCCTACTTTCAATGATATTTCAACGGGAATAATTAGCATGGATCGTACAAACTTGTATTAACAAATTTAACAAACTATTTGATTGTCTTTGATCCAGATGCGATCTACTTTCCTAAAAAAAAAACCATAACAAAATGAATTAGCAAAACATAATTAGTGTATAATCGTTTTAACGCAAATTTGTTCTAGATGCATAGCAAAAAAAAAAAAGAACAGGACATATTTTCCAAAACTTCCACCACACCAGTAAAGGTAAAGAGGATATGAGTACAATAAACACGACGCAGAACAAATAAAAAACATGATTTTTCATTGCTGCTACAGCATAAAGGGGTCCCAAATCCATTCCATGGCTGATAGGCACACATACAAACACATAAATGAGTAAACTAACACTAATGGCAGGAAAGCCATGAGCAATATTCCTTGTTCGGATCAAGCAAAATGTTTCCCTGAGTTGCTGGACTTGAGCTGCTCGTGGTGAAAATGAGACATTTTTGACGCCTGGTAAGTTTACTTACTAGCAATATTATATCACAATTTATCCCTAGCCCAACTATACAGGGAGAGTTTTTCAAGAGAACATAGTGAAATAAAAATCAGAAGAAAAACAACCATCTAAAGCATCAATGCGGCTTCTTTCAAACTAACAAAAACCATAATTGACCAGAGGTGCTAAAAATTTATAAAACAATCAACACCCTAATCGATGAATATCAGGCCTTTCCGATTATTGTACCAAGCTTTCTCGCTTCTAAAGGGATAGATGCTTAAAAAACTTTCACAAATTAGATTTTTTGCAAAGCAGAATAGAATAAAAACTTCAATAGCATCCGAAATTTTCGCACACAAATAGAAAAACAGCAAACAAGAAAGAAAAGGGCAAACTGTTGCGTACCCTTGAATCTGGCCTACTGAACATAACCGAATTGAAATACATATAAACAACCGGACTGAAAAAAAGTCTGCATGTGTGCGCGTCCTTAACAACCGGGCGAACGTTCGCGCTTGATCAAGCTTCAAAATTGGGATTTTTCTACCTGCGGTCTTGTGATTTTTTTTTCGCCACTGTCCTATCCTTCTTCCAAAGGCGCTATGATCAGAGGCGCATGAAGACAAATTTGGCGCGCACGGATATCATCATACCCTCACGAGAAGCACACACACACACACACACGCACACACACACACACACACACACACACACGTGCGTAAAACACGGGTGAACGCAGGGGACAGCATGATTCGCGAGGGATATAAGCAGTGCTTCGAAACAATCGACCGAAAACCTCGAAAACTCTCATCCGGAGGCGCGGAGAAACAGCAGCAACGATGAAGCTGTTTGGCGGACAGATAGAACGGGGAAGAAAACTACCGTAAAAAATAACAATAAAAACCCCTGGCCTAGGTTGCAACAGACAGCCAGCCATAGCATAATCGGCAAACCTAAGGCGAGTGAGAAGGAACAGGAATGAAATCTGCCACCAGAGAGCAGTAACACACACTGGAGAAGAGAACGCCACCGGGAGGAACAAATGCCAGTTTAATCCCTTTTTGTCTAATTTTCGGCAACCAGTTCAGTTCCTTTTCACCACACACACACACACACACACTATAGTCCTTCCTTCGCTTGTGGCGTGAACGATTTTTTATTTCCTTTTGAAACGACTTCAAATCGGAGGTGTGCTGTTATTTGTACTATTCTTTGCTCATTACCTCAACCTATTCAATGGGCCACTGGCGTCAATCTTAGGATGTCTTAGAAAGGAAACCGTTCTATGCAGTCTCGTTAATCATGGCACGTCTGCAAAAGGGTTGTGAGTGCGATCCGTGTTCATGAAATTTTAAGTTTGGTGCGTTCAAAATTTCTTGTATTGAAAAAACTGGTATTTCTTGTCTAACACTAATCCATATCTAATATCTAACACTAATCGTCGGTATCATTTATATATGTACGATATATGTCGGAATCGGTTAGGTATCATTAAAGTATTTTGCAACTTGGATGTTTTATTGCACCAAACGGTTAGTCATATTAAGATTGATTCTTTTCTTTTTAATGTTTCATTTAACGATGTTTGAAGTTTGACAATTCTTTGTAGACCCATCGAGCTAAAAATAGGTTTGTGCAAGCTAACGAATTTCGGAATTTTTAGATTTATTATTTTTCCCCGAAAGTTTCCAGTTCCTATGAGTTTCCTATTATATATGAGAATGTAGCATAAAATATCACACCAAATGTAAATACTCACATTGAACTGAGTGGCTCTTTCGGTGAATTATTTGAAACACTAGTTATTTGAATTTCACTCACTACAAATGTTTTCTTGATGGAGTTCTTGCAATTTCACAATTGGTTACAACTTCAACCAGATGGTGAAACGCTTCCAAGTGAGATTGAAATTTATCGTCACAGAAACAGAACTTCAGCGTACTGTAGGTAATACGAAACTAACATAAGATTAAACTTTTTTTTTTGTATCGAAACAATCCTTGCTCAAAAAAATACAACAGATAGAACTTTTTATGCATAAACAAACATTAAATATTATGTCAAACATACGATACGGGTTGAATGTGAGTTGCCTTTAAGGCATCATAAAGTAATGATTCAATTATCATTTTTATCCTTAACCGGTGGGTATTTAAATCTATTGCTGCATCATTACCGTATCAACGTCTACACGGTCGCAGTTCGGTCACACTCTCCAGGAAAAATGCCACAATTCCCGTGTGGCACTGTGATCGTCAAATGACGCCATGCATACGAGATGCATTAGAGGAAACTAGTTTACCAAAGTGATGTTACCCAACGTGTGTGCCCTCTCTTCGCGTAGGCTAATGCCTGGTCCACTTCCCTTTGCACTACCGACCACTGTTTCCGCACCCAACAGCAAGCTATCCATGGCCGCCGAACAATTGCGTGGGCAGCTCAAAGAAAAATGAAAACGGGAATGTTGACGCGAACAGATGAATGCGTGAGCGTACCGATAATGTGGGCGGCTGCTGCAAGTTTTCCTCCAAAAAACAGTTCCCTGGTGCGGAGGAGGTTCCTCCCCTATCAGCACAGTGCGGGGTGGGAGAGATATCCGGGATGGATGCGTTTTTAAACCCCCTTTTTGGGATTAATGTACCACCCTCTCGGTCGCCGTTGCGACTCGCCCTCCTATGTCTTCTCTCTAGTTCTTACCTTACCCATGCCCACACATCATATGCAGCGCACAATCCAGGGTACGCTGGTGCTGGTGAGTGGGTGAAATCGATGGGTTTTCGTAGTGGGAAGCAGTTCAACCATGAACATGGGTGGCCATTTCATTTCGACATTCCAGCACCGCTGCTTCCATCTGGCACATCAAGTTGTTGGTGTAAAAACCGCCTGGTGCAACAACACACGGCCGCGGCTCTCGGCACTACTGCATGCTTAACGTGCGCGAAGGTGAATAGCGTGAGGCTTAAATAAAGTAGCAACTAAAACATGCATGCAACTCCTTCTCCCCCAGCATTTCCGTCAGTTCTTGATCGCATCGCAAAGGCTTGGCAAAACACGAATGGAAGCAGAAAAATGCAACCGAGTTGCCTACAATAACTAGAAGCATAAGTTTGAGAAAAGAAAACTTCTATTCACGCTGATTCGAAATTTTGAGCCATCATTGCTTATTATGAAGATAGACATGTTTAAGATAATTGTATAATGTATCTAACAATGACGAAATGAAAAAAAACCTTATGGATTAGCAATAAAGAGAGCTCCATTTCTCTCAGTCACTCTTTTGGTTTATTTTAATTAAGAACTAAGAAATTTAGTTACTAACTAAAATCTATCAGTTTACTTTATTTTTATAAGCATAAGTATATTTTGTACACTTTACTCGCCTGGTCTATTTCAAATCATACTCACTAAACTAGCATATTTCGGACCGTCTCCCCCTAGCGAGGAGTGACTAACCAGCTATGGTGTTAAAAAATCAGTCTAGAAAGCCGGTAAAACGGCAGGCATGACTTCGGTCGTTACGCCAATAAGAAGAAGAAGAAGAAACTAGCATATTTGCTTCAGTCAAATCATACCCCAAAAATGGCCTGTTTACAGGTTTTATTATGAAAATTTGTTCGTGTTCAGCTAGTCTTTTGGGATTGCCTCTTGAAAGCGCTTCTTGTATATAGCTTTATATAATACGTCTTGGAAAGGATATTTCCATCCTACGATCTATGATCAACATTTTCAAGCGTACTATGGACACCATAATGCAGCAAAAAGGTATGCAGAGAAACGTATGAACTAGTATGAAGAACTTTTATTCGGGTTTGAATTTCGTTTACACAAAAATAGCTGCTCGGTGTCGGAAGTTAATCTTCCGGCGCACTGTATAATTCTAAGGGCAGCATTTGTGATAGAACTTTATATTCGATCGATGATATTCGAGTCATGTGATCCTCTAAAAATATGTCTCATAACTAGTACACCTATCCTGGTAAACGAATTTGTTTGTTTAAAGGCTTACCAAAAAACGAAACATTTCTCTCGATCCAGATACAATTTCAACCAAATTATCAGAGGTACAGAATTCCGGAACATAGTTACCTGGGGGCCGATGATTTTTGATCGGTAAACAAACATTCATTTTTTCCCCCTATGCAATTCTACAGTGTGCCGGTCAGCTATAGTAGGAGCAATGTTATTGAACGCACGCGCATGAGCACATTTGTCCTCCCCGCTCGCTTTCTTCCTAGCACTTTTTGTCGCTCTCCAGGAGACTATCGAGGCGTAAGCGCAAACACATTTTATCTCACCAATACATCCAGCAAAACAAGTCAATGCAATTTCTTTCCATCAAGAGGGATTCCCAAGATGGGAACGAAGAAATTTATTCGCCAAAAAATACGACCAAAACGCTTGTAAAGATACTAACAGCAGGCTCTAGAAGGCATATGACACTAGGAGTTTGAAACGCAAAAGCAGGGAACACAAAGTTCAATTAAATCATAGTTTGTAGATAATTTTAACCGAAATAGTTCAGAAAATATTCTATACCATAATTTATCTTTCACAAAATTGTAGTAGTTTCCCTAGTTGCCACTTTCTTCATCTATAAACAACCGACTCGACGACAAAATAAATCCTCTTCGAGCTAGTACACGTTTTCAAGTACTTTCTACACGGTAGGCCAGCGATAGCAAAATTTTTCTCTCCCATTCGCATCCCCGTGGTGAGATGATGGCACGCCATTTTGATTGTTTTGACATAATTGTGCGTCGGAGCAGAGAGTCAACAGCAAGCAGGCTGCTCACCCACGTAACATGTATTCTACCTTTCATCCCTGCCCCCGGGTAGGGTGTACAGAGATAGAGAGAGAGAGAGAGAGAGAGAGAGAGAGAGAGAGAGAGAGAAAAAAAGAAGAAGCATCTCCGTTTTGGGGGATGTAAAGCAGCTGGAAAAAAGCAAAATAATCTGCTTTCTTCTGCACTGACTTTGGAGGAGAGACCAGAGGTGTTCTAAACGCTAAGGCGCACCCCGGACCCATACCAACAGATAATATTATTGTGGTCAGGATCGTTCACGAGCGTAACCTTAATTTTTGATAGCAAACATTAAAATCATAAAAGAAAGCATCCCCAAACATTCTCACACACACTCACCTGACGATACGGAGGCGAATCCATTCAGCAACAGTAATCCTATTGTAAACACAATGCTAAGTCGAAATGAGAGCAGCGCCATAAAAAATCCTTCACCATTTGTAGTATTTACATTCGGAACAAGGCAGAGGTTGGCGGGGCCGGGTGGTTTGTTTTGTTTAATATTTTCGCTGGCTTTTTTGTCACACACACACACAACTTGCGCTTGTATGTGTAATTTCCACTCGGGATTGATTGATTGATGAGCTGCTGCTAATCACGACACCCTTTCGCCCGACCTCGTCGTTATATTCTCTTTGCCTGCAATTTGTTTGTGTTTGCACGTTTGTTTGATGTGCTACGTGCTTGCTTGCTTGCTTGCTTGTTGGGTTTGCTTCACTCTATACTATTACGAACAAGTTAGCGATCCGGACCTACGACGATCATATCTGAAGTTTCGCATGTTTTCCGGTCAATCGCCTTCGGCACCTTCACTACTACCACCGTCAGCAGCGGCCAACAATGGAGCGCATGCATCACACTATCCTGGAGTAGTTGCATACGTTCGCTGATGATGATGGTGTTGTTGCTGGTATTGTTGATGTTTAGGATGATGGTGCATCACAGCACACACTGGTGCCGCTGTGAGTGTTGGCCAGCAAAGTGAGGATGTGCGTGTGTGTATGTGTTTACACTACTCTCGTGGCCTTCTGGCGCACAAAACATCGCCGGGGAACACCACCTACGCACGCATAACTGGTTTTGCGTGCAACAATCGTCGGCCTGCTGGCCAGTACTTATGATTCACAATTAACACAACACGGGGTGGAGTGATGATTTCTTTTACGTACGAAAATAACTTTTTCCTCCAGTCTATTGACACATGAACGCACACACAACACACATTTATATATCGCATTAAACAATAGAAAGCACTAAGAGTAAACGGAACGTACACAAATACTTGTTTTCTTCACCTTCTGCTTGCCCAAAGCTGGCTACAATATCATATCACTAGGACAAGTACTACGCAAATCGGTTTGCTTCGATCAGTTGACAATGCTCGCTGCACTACTTGCTTCGGTATGGGTTCTTTTAGTTTTCCCTGCAAATCGAACGTGAAGTTAAGCTTATGAGTGAATTATTTTCGACCACATATGTGAAATACACTAAACGTAATTGACACTAGATGCCGCATAGCACAACAACAAACGCCTCTGGAGACGACCGCATTAATCGAGATGAAAAACGCACTTCATATCCCAATCCCATCGCACACGCACAAACAATTGGACAATATAGCACGAAACCGAAGAGCAATTTACTCTTCGTGGCCATTAACGTATATCCCTTGGTATTGCTCATTCCACAACAAAAAACCAAAAAACAATAACCTTACTCGCATTTCTTCGTGTTTCTTCGTGTTCGCACTATTTTATACTACCGAGAAGGTGGTTGTTGTCCCTTCTTCCTGGTTTGTACGTTTCTCCGGCGGGGCTGTGGTGTGTGTGGCCTTGTTTTGGGGACATTTTTTGACTGTCAATTGATGTTTTTGCGTTGCCTCACCCGGTGCTGTTAACCCAAACACTGCGAGCCCTACATTTCACTAAGCTTGTATGTGCTTGGCTGTGTGTTTCAGTGTTCGTGCTTGTTTTAATCCCGTGTTTTAATCCACACTATACGTTCGATATCTCGCCATTTATTCGTGCGGTATTGTGTGTACTTTTGGCACGCATCGAAAACGATACGAAACGTACACGCACACAATAGGTAGCGGCGCCACGTACGGTTGGGAACATAAATTAGACACACAAATCACTTTTTCGTTTCGACCGACACTCGAGCTTTTGCTTCTCTGGGCCCGATGATTATTGCATTGCGAAACGAATAACGACGCATGCATAACGCGTTGTGGGACCAAACGAACAGAGCCTAGCGAGAGAGTAGAACACAATACACGCACACACCGCGTTTCCTGTTTATGTGTTAGTAAGTTTTTCCACCACATTGGTTTTGTTCTTCTTTTTCTTCCACAGGATAGCACCTGTGTGGTTGTGTGCGTGCGAAACCGCGTACATTCAACGCGCGCGCGTTTCAAGCTCAAGGGTGGCAGAGTGGGAGGGATACGGAATGGGGCGGTATATTAACATGAATGGGTCGTTGGGGCAGGGGGAAACAGAATGTGTGGTGTGCTTACGTTTTCGTATGGTTGTTGTGTTATGGCGGCTTGCTTTCTCGTGTTCTACGCAGTTGAAAAACGTCCAAACTCTCGCCCATCACTTGCACTCTCTCCGCTCGCTCCCAAGAGAATGCAGACGGCAGAGTCACTGTTCTATCAATTTAAATCGCGCACAACGCACACAGAATTACGTGAAGCTAGAAGGGGAAGGGTGGAGATTGTGAAAGAAATTGCCTCGGTACGCTAGAAAATAATAAATGTTGCTGCGTGACCAAAAGATCCAACCACTTTTTTCCGCACGGTTGTTACACTCTTGCGTGCGTGCGCGCTCTTTCGCTCTCAGGTTTTCTCTGTTACGGATGTATAAAAAAACCCAAGCTTTACACAAACACACCGCTCCCTAGATCCGGTAATAGAATTGTGCAAAGTTTTTAATGTGAAAATTCATAATAGAAATACTTGCATAACTAATTTTAACATTTTCACTATAACCCCCGACTGATCTTTTCAGATCCAGCGGCTCTAAAAACCATCAAATGATAAACCATAGCACACAACAACAGTACAATAACACTCTGCTGGTACAACTAACGGCGGAGCAGGATACTTTTGTTACGGAAATTCGTAATAATATATTATACTTTGGTCTGATCCCACGGCGGATTAATTGGTTCAAGCCACGAGTAATGTATCGTTGCACTCCATTAAAGTAAAAGACGAACTTATGAATAGTCTTAATAATTCAGCAGCAGCACACACAACCACGACCGTATTTCTTTAACTTTTTTTCGTTTTTAATAACAACATCAGTAACAACAAACGTCAACTGTCAACTATGAAAAGCGTAAATCCAGCCTTCTCTGTTATTTGTCAAACTAACGTAGAAAGACCCAACCATCATTTTTAGTCGATAATAACCGACGTCGGGAATAAGAACTGTAATTGGCTTTTATATGAATTTTGTGGGAAGTAAATTCTCCATAGATATTCAACTCCTGACACCCTCCTTCAATATTTTTTGGTAATCCACGTAATTTGGTAATTATCTATCATAACATAACATAACAAATAACTATCATGTGGAAGAAGTCCAATCCGATGATAATGTGTTTGGTTGAAAGATTTGAACAAAATGGTAAAATTGAATCAATGTCAGTATTTAATCTGCTAAAGCAGTATTGGATAAATGCATCATTCGTTTAACAGCTACTATCAAACGGGAATTCTACTCATACTAAACATCGTTTGTGCATGAAAGTTATATTCAGCAGACAGTTTAAGAAAGGACGGAAGGATTGAGCTACTTGAGAAAAAAACGCCAAATTAATTATTCCATTAATATGTTTATCAACAACGTACAACAAGTAATCATAATAGCACCGACTGGACGCTCTGCCACAAACCGGAACCGGCAACACAATGCACTCAGGAACGGGTCCTCTCTTCACCAGAATAATATGTGATATACCATTTTAATCATCCCTTTATACTAGGCTTGATCAATCAGGTTGTACGCCACAAAGAATTTCAGTGATACTAAGGCAATAAAACAAATAAATGTTTCCTCGAGGAACGTTTTTTATTGAATAGACTGACAATAAAAACCGCCTAGGACAGCGTTCGTTCTGGCCGTTGAGCAACAGAACGGAGATGCTGTTGACTGTTGCAAGCTTGGTTTATTACAATAGAATAAGATTACTGAAAATGTATTCGGGTACGATGCTTAACCAATCTGAATTGTTACAGAAACACGAATAATAGGATCTTCACAGATGACTGCATTACTGAATTACAGGATCATTACTGGCAAGCACTATACCTGTATGTATATTCCGGTGTTGATTATTGGAGTTTGAGGGAAGATGCGTTGAGCCGCGAACCTGTAAGTGGACCATTCCTTGTTGCGTGTTGTTCGAAATGTAAGTTAGCATCACACATGAAATACCACTGGCCAAGCACGAAACTGGGAGCAGTAAAAAAGTGGCCAATTACCATCCTAAGAGCTGCTAGATGAATGGCGACGTGCCTTACGTTTCTTGTCCTTTCGTTTCTTCCGGTTACGATCCTTCCTGGATGCAACCGATGACGACGAGGACGAGCTAGAGCTGGACGATGTGGATGAGGTACTGGATGAGCGCCGTTTGCTGCTCGTCTTCGATTTTTTCTTCTGACTGCCGCTTGCCGACGATGCGGAAGCGGTGCTAACATTCGTGACCACCGTCTGCAGGATGCGCTGGGCAGCTTCCTGTGCGTTCAGTTTTTGAATTGTTTCCTTCTTGAGCTGCTTCAATTGAGCCAAATCCATGACGGCGTCGAGCGTGCGTTCGTCCCGTTCCTCTTTAACCTTTCGTATTTGGAGTTGCTGCTGTTGCTGCTGCAGTTGCTGCTGCAGCTGCTGTTGAAGTTGTTTTTCCCTTGCCTTACGCTGTTGCTCTTCGATTTCTTTTTCCATGTGACTCTTCAAAAGCAGCAGCGTTTCAGCCCGTTTCATCATCTTTTCCTTTTGCGCACGAGCCTTTTCCTCCTCCGTAAGTGGTTCCGTCTTAATGTTCGCCGTTGGCAGTTTAGCTGCCTCGACGGCAGCCGTGGCGGCCACAACGATGGCCGTTGCAACAGACCCTGGACTCTTGTTCCGGAACTTTTCCAACTCTTTTCCGTTAGCGGGCTTCGAGTGGTGACTCGTTTTTTCTTCCGATATCGATGGAGAGCGTCGCCGGTGGTCCGGTGTTGGGGATCGATTACGCCTAGAGCGGTCCTCTCTACCAGGAGTACTGTCACGGGAGCCACTGCTATCTCCCCGTCTGCGACGATTACGGTCAGGGGTGCGCGAGCGTGACCGACTTACAGACCTGTCTCTGCGTCCACGTCGTGAAAATCCACCTCCGTCTTGACTACGGGAACGTCGTCGGTCACGATCGAAACGATCGCTATTTGCACCGAAACGACCGCGCGGTCGGGAATAATAAGAACCGCTAAAATTGTTACCACCACCACCGTATCGCCGTGAAGGTTGATTGTAACGTGATGGAGCGCCAATGAAACCCCCAACCGGCAGACGATTTCGATTGCCACCGCGATAGTGACTGGCTGCTGGTGATCGTCCACGATAATCATCACCCCGACGCCGATCTCGCGATCGACTACGAGAATGATCACGTCGGCGGTCACCGTCTGCGTTCGGTCGGCGACGATCCTCGATCGGTTTTGTTGAATCGCTCGACGATTTCTTTTTCGGTTCCACACCGAGCGCTTTGGCAAGTGTGTCACTCTTTTTGTGCGCCAACTCGTCCGGCTCGGTATCGGACGTTCCCGCTGGGTGATGTTCGTAGTCAAGGGCATTCATATCAATGGAACCGTTCGATTTTGCACGTTGAGTTTGTTGTTCCGAAGACTTTACAATGGTAGGACCATCGGTTGTTCGTTTCGAGGCTATCGATGGAAGGGGTGACTCACTGCCGCTGCCACTTGATTTATCGCCCGGTTGCTCTTGATTTAGTTCAAAGAATGACTTCTTCGAGACACCTTTGGCGAGCTCTTCGTGACGCTTCTTTCGCTCAACTTCGCGCCGTTTGATTTCCGACTCGCGTTGCATTTTTTCGTCCTCCAGTTTCTCCAAATCGGTCATTTTTATAGTTCTTTTCTGTGCTGCACGCCAATGGATTGGCGTCACGCTGCGAGACCGACTGCGGGACCGTGATGGTGTACGGTAGCGCTAAAAATTAATCAATGAAGCACACCTCTATCAATCATCCAAATTTTCATGTACTATTAACACATAATATAATACATACAAAGTTACCCCGTCCTTTGATAATTCGTCCGCTACGGGACACTGGTACACGTTTTTTCGACCAGCCGAAACCTTTCTGTTCCTTCGTTCTATTGTCGCGCTTGCTGCGATCGCCATCATCATCTCCAGTACGCTTAGTACTGTTGTCCGAACGCATCAAATACTTATTAGACACTTCCGGAATTTCGTTCGGATCTATTTTGGTCACCGTTGCCATCGGATGAATTTCATCCTCCACCTCCCCCTCTTCGATCGATGCATCTGCCTCACTACAACAAAAATGGACGAAATAATTTGAATTGAAAAGATGAAGAAAATTTGGGAGCGTTTTTACAACTCAATCAATTGTACTTGTTATAACTATCATAATTCATAAAAAGTAAATCATTAATTAATAAATTATTATCATATATTTTGAAAAACTACACAAAGAAAACGGGGAAATTTAACAGATTTTAGAAATAAAATGCAGGAGAATTTTGAGTCTTTGAATTCTGAACTGTTTTACTACAATAACAATTTACACTTTACGATAATAACAGAAACCTTTGTTACATTTAAGTTGATTTAAGTTGATGGTTTGATATCATTGATAAAAGTTTCATAATTATTCAATCAATTAGTTTATAATAGAAAATAACGTAAATTGTAAGACTAATTAAAGAAAAACATCTTTCACATGGATTTATGGCTATGGGTTATGGGTTAGTATGGCTCGAGAAATCGATACCGTATCATTTAAAGCCATGCTAAACAACGATTTTCCAAGCTGAATGAATGTTGACTACAAATAAGAATTGTTACAGTTTTATAGTTACAGTTACAGAAAGGAAACGATTCATTTTATCCACATACAAATATGTACCAAATGACAGAAAGTATAAAGTTAATATTCGAGAATCTCTGATATCATAATTACGCTACTTGTTGACGACAGATTTCATACATACTTGGTACGTTTCCCACGCGGTGAGGAATCCTTTCCCCGCTTTTTCTTTTTCTCCTTCTTGCGCTTTCTACTCGATTCGTCCTCTGATTCGTCACTCGAGGCAGCTAGTTTCTTTTTCTTTTTGTCTTTTTTTTCTGTTGTAATAGATAAAACAAATTGGTTTAGTGTGTTTAGTATATACTTTTGTCCGCAATACAAAATACCTTTTATGTGTCGCACTAGCTCGCCACAGTTGGACACTTGTGCATCTTGCAGTGGACGAGAGTTACGGTCTACCGGTAGCTGTTCAAGTTGTCGTACTAAATCCTGGCCGGATACGACATGACCAAATACAACGTGTACACTATAGATAATGATAAAATAAGAAAATGAAACATGTTGCACAAGGGATCTGAACTTGCGGCACAATGTGCAGCAGTAACAAAGTGGATCAATTTAAATACTTACTTATCAAGATGAGGTGCAGGTTGCGTTGTACTACAAAAGAGAAAGAAAAAACACAGAAAGAACAATTGATTGGCAAATGGATTGCTTGATTGCGGGGATGGATCGTAGCAGCAGAAGATCAGAGGATAGGAGTTCCGTATCACGTGCCACATGTGCTGTCCGCAATGCTCGTACACCCAGGGACGGGAGAGATGTTGTCTTCCGAACGCAAACCATCGCACCGTGGAAGGTCGTGTTCGTTCGTTTCCCCTCTACGAAAGTGTCACTGTAAACGCATGGAGAGAAGAAACGAAGGACGCGCCAGTGCCGGTGGGTGCCGCATGCCACAGCAAGGGATGCTGTTTTGCACTGTAATTCTTTCATTTCTATCATTCCTCTATCATCTCATCCGCTTTCCGGTACCTAGGCTGTGAGAACGGTCAGACCCGGTGGTCCTAAGGATTTTGGTTTTGGGATGAGACACCTTTTGCCCTCTAAATTTAACGAATACAAGGGGGTACAAAAGCAACAAAATGTAGGTGAGTGTGCTATCCACTAGCTGGTTACACATGTGCTCTGGAAGAGAATCTTATCAGTGGAATTTAATCGGATACATGACCGTGTTTCAAAAGTTACAAACGAATCGGCAAGATGCTGAACGAACTACTTACATGAAGAACTGGGAGCCGTTCGTGTTTTTGCCACGATTGGCCATTGAGAGCAAAAATGCTCTATCATGCTTGAGAGTGAATGCCTCATCTGCAATAACACAAAAAAACATCAGAACAAGGTGGACATCAATTATTTTAGTCCTTTCGGATACCTACCGTCGAATGTTCCACCGTAGATCGACTCGCCACCGGTTCCGTTGCCATTAGAAAAGTCTCCAGATTGGATCATAAAATCTTTCACCACACGATGAAAGATTATACCCTAGAAAGAAATATGCCGCTCGGTTACAATTTACGGTTACGGATCGGTCTACAGTTCCGGTTACCTTGTAGTGGAGCGGTTTTCCCGTCTTCTGCCCAATTCCCTTTTCACCCGTGCACAGGGCACGAAAGTTTTCACACGTTTTGGGAGCGACCGCTGGAAACAATTCGAACACGATTCGTCCTGCCGGCAAGCCACCGAGGCTTACGTCGAAAAAACATCTCACTTTTTCCTGCCCCCGCGTCGGATCCATCGAAGGACCGGTATCAGAATCGATCGTCATTACTTTTTCAGTGCTGCAGAGTCCGGTGGATGTAAAACAACAATGGCGCTTATGGAATGCCTCGTTGCCACAATCGATGCCGTATACTGTACTTTTAAATTATCTCAAGTTAAATATTTTAAGTTTATTTCGACGACCAGCTCGGTTGTGCAGTTGTTTTCCTTCAAAAAAAGCACATGAATTGTGATTTTACCTGCAAATAGCAAATATTCTTTTCACTTTTTAAGGCGTACGCATCGAGTAAATAGCAACAATAATAATGACATTGTTGACAGCTTCGCAATCCCTTCAGGAACATTACATTTTGTAAATGTCAAACCAAAAACATGCAAAGAACGTGTCTTCATGGAACTGTGAAGCATTTAATTTTAAATTATTTATAAAAATATTTCTCAGTAGTTTAGTCGTACTTGACTTGTCTTGGTTATAAGGGAAAAGATTGCATCATTATATTTATTCATAAATCGTTGCTCATCATATGAAAATCAAACATGTGTCAGAAAAAAGAGATACCCTCGTGATAATTATGTTCTAACAATTTCTTATTTGTCTACCGTAGTTGAATTTTGTTCCAAATTTTTGCTACCCCATGATATTTTGATGATATCTGCCGTGCTACTGACTTATTAGAGGATTTTTGTATGTCCCATAGCCAGTTTTTCACTCCTACGGAGAAACGTTCTCCCGATATGAGAATAGTATCGGTTGTGTAGTGTGAACGTCGAGGCACTAGCACTACACTGCATTGATAATTATAGAATATAGTTTATACTAAACAACAAAAAGTGAATAACACTTTCGCGTAAATTTATTCCCACCCCGCGTTGTGATAGTGCAGGAGAAAAGATTGAAACAAACCGGTATAATTTTTAAAATAGTATTTTATTTTACGTTTCATCATTACTTTTACTTTTTGTGTTTTGTAGTCGTGCTTTCCACGCTTCCCCTATGCGTACTGTACCTTTTTTCTGATTTTTCCTATGTTGTTCGGATTACGTTCCATTATGTCAGCATGAGAGGACTATCGTACGATATCTCTTATTTCCTTCGATACCATCTTTACTGCCGACTGCACTACCATTCACATACACTTTTCCATCGTAATTCATTTGAATAGTTATAATTATTGTTTAGATAAGCTACATTCTTTTCGACTCATGAACGACTCTCACCCCGGAATTATCGCTGCTTCTGTCCATTTTCTCTCTGATACTGGTTCTTAGCATGCTTCCGATGTGTACCGGTAAGAGTATTTGAGGGCGAAGATGAGGGGAATTGGGAGACCACAATACGGATTATCTTCTTGAATGGATTTACCTAGATTCTGTACTGTGGTCCTTCGCTGCTATCTGTACCATCGGATTGACCATTTGTACGAATTCACAATTGGTCCTTTCAATCTGTCTTCTAACTTTAATCCCAACATTTGCCAAATGAGCTTATTCCTCGATATAATTTGTACCAATTCGCATTTCCTGTCACTATCCCTTATGTAATACAGCTCTTGGGCAGCGCCTATAGAGATGGTAAGAAAACGCAATAGACACGGATTTTCACGAGCTTTGCTAAGATCCGAAAACGCATGTTCTGCACGTTTTTGTGGTTGTTGCGGGATCATAGTCCATCAGTCGGATTTACGCGCGTAGTTAAGTGTCATAACATTCCTCGTCTTAAATAAGGTGTCAAGTATATTGGCAGCATTCTATGAACGTTGTATTTTATGCGATCGTTTTCTCCTTAATTGCTCTGCAAATCTTTTTTAAGTTTAATGCTTTTGCTGCATGCTTTTTCGGGTTCGTTCCCGTCGTCGTTTTTCATGTACCATTTTGCATTAACACACAGCATTTTAACATTTATTTTACTTTGTGTTTCGGGATCCATTTCAGTAACTGTTGAGAGCTGAGATTGAGTGGGAAATATCTGTGGTAGTGTGGTAAAATTGCAACATTCGTTTTGTTCGATTCATCATTATTCGAAAGGTTGAGTTGTGGTAGGTAGTGTTATATTTACATTATAAACTTCAGATTAAACTTGACACCTTTTTATGTCCCTTTTCGCGACTGGATTGTACAAATTCATTTTCCACGTCGAACAGTGGAAAATGGAAACCGAAATATTCACATTGTAATTTGCTCTTTTCATTTCTCGCTGACTCTCGCGTTCTCTTGCTAGGGTACATCTAAATTACGCTGTCTACATTATCCTTACGGCTTATAACTTTTGTTCCTTCGTTAGATGCACTTTTTTACATATCGTTTGTATTCACTTCTCTGTTATCATAAGGAACATAAAAAATTGCTTCTGAAAATTATCCTCTTCGTTTAATGATGCGATATTGACAATGAGACAAATGATTAAATTAATATCATAAAAAATCGAAACAAATGGTAGAAACAGAATAAAATAGAGGCAAGCGTGCAACTTTGTTTCGCCTAACTCTACCGATATAACAACTTCGCCGTAATCGTAATTAGTAGGAAAAATAAAAGTTAAAATCGTTTGCTGCAAGCTGGACGAAATTAAATTAAAAATGTAAACGAAATGTTGCTAACATTCGGTAAATAAATAATCACTTAGTTGATACAATAGCTAGCGCTAAAATAGTTAATAGTTAATACAGAAACATAAGAATCATCCGATCGCAAAAAGTAAGGATCCGAAATTATATGAGAGGCACGACCGTATCTTAAAACTTACTGGACGCAGCTCTAGAACTAAGCGTGTTTGTAATACGATAGCAATCGGTAATAGCCTAAAACTTAACTACGTCGATCACATCTTTTGCCTAGTGTGGTCGCATCTGTTCAGCTACGACCCGTACGTCTATGTACGGGCTATAACTATGGTATCAGCATTCTTGCGTATTTGAAACACATGTTTGTTTGTTTGCAACAACTCGCCCGCAACGAACTCTTTTTTTAATGACACATCCATGAGCACCTGTATCTTTCGTTGGCGGTTTCTATTGACGACTACACAAACAAAAAACCTTACATCGTTTTGGGTAATTCTTACGATGGCGGATGGTCATTCGTTTGTTTGATTCGAGATGGTAAATTTTACTTGACGGTGATTATAACTGACCGTTTGTGGTGTCGGTATCTTGTTCGTTTTTGTTGCATTTCGTTAATATGAAGGAATATGTTTATAGCGACCAATCAACACGCAGCTGCAGTGAAGAACCCATTTAATCGCTATTTCATTTCTGAAAGATGCCGGTGTCCCACGCTGTACGTACCATCGGTGCATACGATGGTGTCGAGGGAGGGAGGGATTGTGTATTTAATAGTTATGTTGGTAGATATTATCAATGTAATCAGTATTCGAAGGTCGTATTTCATTCCGCCACTATTCAATCACCATACGATCGGTTGAATGAAGCGCCATATTCTGCTCTGTATCCAATATTCATCAAACACACAATCTTTTCTCCCCATTGTTTGTGATACTGCATACACACCATTGCCCTTTATGCATTTACACCCTAGTATGGAGTGTCTCCATTACGCCCCATCGTATGGGAGAGGGAGAGAGTTGATTAATTTCAAAGATATCGGTCATAGGTATTATTCGTTTTAACTAATGCAATTTGTTCCAATAATATCGTACTGTTGTGTGCCGCACTCTACTATTACTATTTGTGTCGCTTAGCTCACATCTCTCCGGGTTTTCTGTGAGCGAAAACGAGAGAAGTAGATAGCAGCTTTAGCTAACAACATTCCTAATCTTCGCGATACTTTTACGATACGTATCAATCTGCATAATCGCCCATTACTGTTTGCACACTTCGGCTCGGACATGTTCTTCACCTCGAAATGACACGCTCAACAACCTTTTGACTCCGCATGCATCGAACAACTTCCATGCAACTCTGCACTACACGCACTTTTGCCCATTTTCCTCTTCTTGCTAGTTTTTTTTTTGTTCAATTTCATGCACTTTTTATGGGTAGGTTGAATGTGGATGATTTGTTTTGTTTTTGTTTTTGTTTCGTTTTAGAAAGGCATTACGAAGAGGCAACTGCTATCGGGAAAAACTTGTAGCCTTTTCTATAAGAATCGCGGTGGTCCGGAGTGATATGAACTATGTGGCAGACTCGGGCTGGCACGGTGCAGTGTATACGGCGAGGAAGATCGCTGGGCAAGCGATTGTTGTTGCACTACTTGCTGCTGCTGTTGCTGGGTGGAAGAAGCGCCCACGTTTAACAGTTGTTGTTGTGAACCGTGATGTTGTTGTTGTTGCTGCTGCTGCTGCTGCTGTTGCTGTTGTTGGCCACTGTGTGAAAGTGATGCTTGCGATCCGTGCAGTTGTGAGGAGGAGGAGTGACCACCACCCAAAAGCATCGAGGACGAGGATGACGATGACGAAGCAGACGGTTGTAGTGAGGGATGGTGCATCTGTTGCTGTTGTTGCTGCTGCTGCTGCTGATGCGATTGTGACGTCGATTGCTGGGACGTTGATGGATGCATTGAGTTCAGAAGGTTTCGTGTCATGTAGTGATGAAAGGTCGTTGTGGCTGGGCCCATACGATGGTGCTGTTCCGAATGAAAAAAAAAAAAGAATTCGTTCAGTCAAATGTGAAGAATGTTCTTAGTTTAATTGGAAAGCTTCATGTTAGTTTCCCTAAAATGCTCGCAATCCTTTAAAATGTTAGATGCTTCATGTATCACAAAACCACCATGTACGCTTACCGATAAATTGTGATGTATTCCACCAATCGCTGCAGCACCGATCATGTGACTCGGTCCATCGCCTAGATCCAAATGAAGACTTTCCGGAACATCCGATCCATTCCCCGTAACACCAACAGAACCACCACCACCACCACCACCGGCTGCACCACCAGCACCTCCCAGGTGGAGCTGCCCGAGTGAAGCCGTTGCCATTGCAACATCTGGCATAACGTCCGAAAGGTGACCATCGGAGCATGCTCCTATTTCGTTCAGATCCAATCCACCGCCTCCGATAGCAGCAGGTGGACCTACCGCACCGCCTCCCCCAGCCGGGGCTGACAGACGATATGCTACGATATCCCCACCAGGAATAACCGACGGTAGCTCTTGCCGTCGGTGCGAGCCACCTATTAAAGCGAGCGGGTTGTTCAACGACGAAAGCAGTCCACCGGAGCTTCCGGCAGCAGTGCCACCGTGAATACCGCTACCGTGCGTTAGCAGTGAGTGCGATGCCAACTGTGACGAACGCTGTGAATGGTGGGCCGTGGGTGGTTGCTGCTGTTGCTGCTGTTGGGAAGGATAGGGTTGCTGGTGACCCTGCTGCCGGGGGAATGTCATATTGCGTCCGAAGCAGTGCACACCGGACCCTCCCGCGGCTTGTCCGATATCGATGCCTGGCATAGCCGGCGAGGGTGGTGGCGTTGACTCATCGTCTAGTGACTGCTGGCTGGCGTGCAGATCGTGCCGATGGTGTGCGTGGTGGTGCGCATGGTGATGCGTATGGTGCCCATCGTGACCGTCGTAATCCGTAGGACCCTTATTTACACCACTGCCACTACCGCTTCCATCGCCATCGTGCGAACAGTAGCAGTTGGCGTTCTCCAGCAGCTCCGCTACTTCGTCCGGAAAGTTGAACTCTCGTACCACCCGTAGACGGATCTGGCGGTTGATTTCCGCACGACTCGACAGAGGCAGCGCAAGTGCTCGCTGGCACCCGGGCGCCTGGCGTAGCTTTTGGTCGCGTTTCTGCATCGATTCCATCGTTTGCGCGTCTGGTGGCGGGATTGGAGCGGTTGTTGCAGCCACTACGTCTACACCGGTTGCGGAACCACCGCCGAGCGTCGTGCCGGCGTTACTGTTTAGCCGCGAAACCATATACAGCGTGTCCGGTATGTCGGGCATGTGGTGTCGGGAACGTCGCATCCGCAGCAGCTCGATCTGCTGTGACGCGATGTGATCCTCTAGCAGCACCTTCACCTCTTCGTAGTACGGCATGAACAGTCGAGGCCGCACAAACAGACCGTGGTTCTTGCCGCCACGGATCCACGCGTTGATGCGTAGGCTTTCTCGCTCGTCGCCTATCATATGCGAGGGTGGAGTGCTGACCAGTCCGCGCCGAATCGCCTGGTTGAGGATTTCGTTGTTCGGGGGTAGCACGTGATCCATGCGCACGTGCGGCAACAGTTCGGAGAGTATCTCGCGCAGCTCCACATCACTCAGGTCGCGTTTCTTGATTCCCTTGCGTGTCACCGAGTGAGCCGTGTGACTGAGCAGGTTCGGTTCCCGGTCCTCCATGCGCCGAATCAGCTCCTGTTCGCCCCACTTCAGCACCGCCTGCAGCACCTCTAGTTCAGACGCCTGCAGGAAGTTGTTCTGCAGTGCCTCGATTAGCTGCGATTTGTCAAGCTGAAATAGCACCGGGGATCCGACGATGGCGGAGAACTCTTCGCGCAGATAGTGACACGCTTGCCGGTACACCCATGCCGAACCGTGCGGCTGGCTGCCCCAGCGTAACACCGTTGCCAGCGTGTCGAGCGACAGCCACTCGAGTATCAGATCTTCACAGCCCTGGGCTAGTATATCTAGCTCGAGGAAGCGCCCGATCTGGTAGAGCTCCATCGCTTCCTCCAGCGGTGACGGACGGGCACGGCCGGTATGGGTCAGTGCCTGCACCTCACCGAGGCTGCCGGCACCACTGCCGCACCCATTGCCACGCAATATGAGCGATAGGTCGACCGTATCCAGGTAGATGGCGTGCAGTAGCACCCGCGCATACCGCTTCGGTATGACACCTTCGTCCAGCACGATGCGAGTCGTCGCATGCAGCGACCGATCCGTTCCGTGCAGTTGATGTTCCTCGGAGATGTTGCGTGTCCGTCGCTGAATCATGCTCTTGAAGAACGGCGACCGGGCGCTCAATATCGCCTTGTGGCAAGGTAGCTCTAGCTTCGGCCGGAAGCCGTACTCCGAGCTGCCCGAATCAGGCCTGTGATAATCGCCGCCCTCGGACGTAAACACGATGGCCGCGTCCGCGTAATCTCCCGTCTCCAGTAGATACCTCAGATCGTTCTCGAGCGGATTGGGCGTGCCAAAATCTTCCCCTAACCGACGCAACAGGCTTACGTCGATAGTCGGATCGTGTGTGCATAGGTCGCCGGTGTAGAGATAGCGCAAAAGAGATGAGAACATAGTCACGTCTACCGGTGACGAGCGCAGCTCAAGACAGATGCGGGCTCCGTATCCGGGACAGCCGGCGAGCAGATCACGAAAGTAGGAGCAGCGCGCGGAAAGAATCGCCCGATGCACTGGGAACACCGTGCCACGGAACACGAGATCGCAGTCGGTGCAGTGTTTGAAATCGTACAGACTGGCCAGGTCCTGCTTGAAGGTGGTCGCTGGTGGCCGTGCCAGCTCCGCCTGCACCGAAAGATCCTTCAGCGCCGCCAGTGATTCGTATTCCTCCAACAGCGCCGACAACTCCATCGGACTCCAGCTGGACACAAACTCGCGCAGCACGCGCCCATGATCACAGGCCTTCGACGAACGGCGTCGTCGAATCAGTTTCTTCTTCAGTGTCGCAAATCCGGTCACCTTTTTGCGCCGCTCGCGCACCACAGCACCGGGACCACTGGCCGAACCACCACTTCCTCCCGCTCCAGCTCCTACGCCACCAACACCGCACAGTGGGCCGTAACCACCGCCAGCCGACGTCAGCGGTGTCGTAGTGATGCCCGACGTCGACGTGATCCCCGAAAGTCCAACCATTCCTCCGCTGCCTCCACCGCCAACACCGCCACCGGCTATTCCTCCAGCACCACTCCCGCCTACTCCTCCTCCTCCGCCACTAGAGCCGGGACAGTCCGTTGACGCTGTTGCTCCCATCTCCGTCGTAATGCATGGATCGCTGCCACTCTTACTCTCGCACCAGTATGACAGTCCACAGGGTATCAGGCATCCCCATAGACCAGGATTCATTGTCCAGCAACGACGTGGTCGGCGCGTGGTGGCAGTTCTGCAAACGAGAAAAGACACATGGTTGAATGTCCTTCGCAGTATCAAAACAAAAGAGCACATATCTCCGTGAGAAAGTTCGTCGCTATCCTTTCGACTTCGCCGTTCACTATGTTGTTTGGCGGAATTCTAATCTAATTAGCCGCGCAAGCATGCGTTTGCTTGTCGGTGTGCACTATTATATCACACCAAACAACGCTTGCTTTGTTTAGCAGCACGTCCTTTTCGGAGCTAAAATAACAATGATGCACACGCACACCGTGCTTTCATTGCTCACACCAGCATCGATTTCGCTGGTGCTGGTGTGTAAGGTTAACGCGAAGCAATCGATATTCATCAACAACAACATATCATTCAATTTACACACGCGCGGTTTGTCCATTTGATCGATCAAGAAGCTCCAGCATCGTCAGATAATTTTTGTGGTAAAACAAACGTAACCTTTTTTTTCTAGGCCATCACTACGATGGATTGGTATGATATTTGTTCGCATCAATATAGAAATTGAATCTAATATTCGTCATATCTAGTTCGACTGAGATTAGTTCGCATGTATAATGCCTTTTTCACATTAACTAAATCTATTTCATTATTTCGAAAGGAGTGCTACGTCTAAGCAAATAAATAATACTACATAAAATTATTACCTGAATACAATTTTGTGGACATTTTTACTCCGATACGATACTTTCTTCTTCGTTCGTTCAATCTGCCCGTTTTATCAATGTTGATGGTGTACGGTTTGTTTGTCCAGCAACTCGCTTATCTAGTCCTTCATAGAAGCTGGAATAGAGCGTTTCCGATTGTGCCAGACATCTGGGTGTGCGATTTTTTATTTATCGTGCACTAATTGCTCTGCCCAAATTGCCAGACCGGTTTGTTACTCAACACATCCTTACGGATTGCCGGATGTCGGATGGCTGCTGGATTCTTAGCTACCAGGTGCTGCATTCAAAGGGTGGTAACATTCGCCATGATGAAGTATATCTTCATCACCTTTCTTCACGAAACAATTGTTGCACAAACGAAAAAAATCGTTGGTTGTCCTTTCACAGCGAATCGTAACGATGAGCTGTTGTTTACATTATCACTGTTCAACTAGCAACCATTACCCGTGGCGATTGATTATTCCAGATCAAGAAAGCCATTTTCCAAACGCCCTTCTTACGCGATCTGCTTTCTTGTTGAAAGAAAGTCTATGCTTTCTGTCACTTTCACACTTTCATCGCGTCGTAGTCACCACCATTCCACCACACCTGTCCTCTGTTGCTCCAACTACTGCCTGGTGCAGTCAAGGGACATTCGGCTGTGTTTTATCCTTTTTCCTCCAAAACACAAGCACGCGCGCGCACGCACGCACGCACAGAGCCTCTTAATTTAGCTCCTACGCACACGCCACATACCTTCCCTTAAATTCCACCCGACCCGCCGCGTGCCAGAGCCACACACACAGTCGTCTGCTGCACCAAGCCCAGAAAATCAACGGGGCTCTTCCACCTGCCCCAGCCCAACGGGATCATCGAACGGGTTTTGTTGTGTGCACTTCTGGCGTTGGTGCACCCACCACCCTTACCGCGCCAACGCCCCTTTTCCCGTTTCAGCCTTGCTGAACAACACAGAAGAAAAACACTTTTCACTAAACTCCCCTCCTTCACCCTTAGCGATTGATTCTACTTTCCGAGCACAGTGCAAGAAAAAAAAAACCTTCGTAGGGTTGCGTTTAATGGATGGTAGTGAATCTCCTCTTTCCGCTAGACGCGATATTTTCAGCGTCTTCCTACATTCGAGCGATGGAAAATTTCGGCACCAACGTTTCGCGAACGTCGCACACCAAGGCGTCACGCGTATTTTCCGATGTTTTCCACCTCGCAGCGAGCTGGGGTTGAAAAGATGGAAAACAGGAAAACTCCAGTCGTCGACGACTTTCTGTAATTTTCAAGTTTTTTGACACGACACTGAGGTTGCTACATGAAAGGGGGAGCTGAGGTGGTCTATCCCTCCCGTCAAAAAAACTGTACAAATCTTGATACCGCCGACTCGGCCGCCGATCCTAAGTAATCTTCGGCGACGCACACATGCGCATTTCG
>KI915046.1:5976354-5995590 GCA_000473445.2 Anopheles farauti | reverse complement strand
CCCCGTTTCAGCTATCCGCAACATACCCCTCGCCCACAAACTAGCTGTCAATTGTTTGCCGGGATTCCAGTGCGATTTGACAAATGGACAGTGGGATATTTATATTTGTTTTAATTAATGTAAATACTAAATATACGCAAACGGGTAAATATGGAGCAACATATATTCCTTGTGTTAACATATATATTCTTTTACCCAGCGGTAGTAGCGAATTCATGCAATATACCTATTGTTATTATTTGTGCACGGAGGTACGGCCATAGGACAAATTACACCAAGTTATATACATACACTTTTATGAGATCTAGGACATACTAATGTATTTTTTATCATTTTTGATTAATTTGCATTTCATAAAAAAATTGTACAGTATTGGTTTTTGTTGCGAGCTGTGATTCAAGAATATTTTGAATAATTTTATTTTCATGATATATTTCTAACGACATTAACTATAGGATGAACCCCTTTGGATTGGTTTCGTAGGCTGCTCTTTATATATTTAAGTTGTATTAAAGCATCTAAAAAATCATGCGTTTCAGTTAAAATAATAAACATTGATTGTTCGGTTAAAAGTCTAAATGGATAATGAAAGCGAATTTAACCAAACTTAATCGAACTCTATGTTCGGTGGTAGCGTTCCACGCTTGCGAGCCTCATCGACACGATTGTAGAAATCCGTAAAATCAACGTGCGACCGGATTCTTCTATTCGAATCATAGGGATTACCGGGTTGCGTGCTGTTGAAAATACAGTTGGTACATATTAGAATTAAATGATTGTGAAAAAAATAACAACATCAACTTACACATTTGAGCTTGTTACCGATATGTTAGAATGAATTGTCGAATAGTTTCCCTCGGTCGGTGTTGCATCCGAGCTAGTTGAACTAAAAGAAGTAGTGGAGTTTAAGCTACGGCTCCCATTGTTCCGGTTACCGAACGCTTTTGGCAGAGAATAGTTAAAGTTACGTATGAGCAACGTCACATCATCCCGGCTGTTGAATGTGAGCGGCTTGTGTTCGGCGACCAACTGCATGTAAGTATCGTAATGCGCCTGCACAATCCGATGCACGACCGACTGCGCTACACCACCGAGCGTAGACTGTGTTTGAAATTCCTCCGAAATCATTCGCACCAATTCCCGGTTTCCCGTCGACGTGTCACCGGGGAAAATGTCTTGTAAAGCACGGCAAAGGCCACTTGACATCAATACCAGAAACCGACAGGCCGGTGAAATCTGTATTCCACCAACGATCTCCGGTTCGAATATCACCGGCTCGGCAGTAGCACTCGAAAGAAAATTGCAATCCTTGTACCCAGCTTTTCCGAGGTAGTTACCAATGCAGCGCGTACTGTATAGAGGCACACCCTCGAAATTTTGTGCCATCAATCCGAGACGAAACAGTCGTGCCGCTTCCTCCGCATTCAGCAAGTTATGATCCACACTTAGCTGTGTCACCGTTAGCGTATCGTGTTCGTCCGTTTTGCATAACAGTGCCCGACAGTTCCCTATATTTCCGAGGTAGAGGTGTGAACGATGTACCAGCCCAAGCACCGCACTACTTCCGACCGACAGAGCGTTGTTTAGTGAATCGAGCTTTTGTAGCACATTTTCAAACTGTTGCGATATTTCGTACTGATTCATACCGTCCGCCGAAAGGTGCAGTTGTATAGCAGTTTTCGTTGCTACATGCGAATTAATTGTATCAAAGTAGCCTTTCTCCACCGACATGAACGACTGACGGATGACTTCCTTCACTGCTTCGTCCGAGTGGCAGACATTTAGCTGACCCAGCAGCAGCTCCGCAGCCATCTCCTGGAGTGCATTTTCCGCCACCGATACACCGTTGTGGCCCGAGAGGATGGCATATAGAGAACTACAATCAATAGACCTCACTGTGCACTATCATACAGATGGCAAGAACGACGCGATAATACTTACGTGTTGGTATCTGATATGCATAGGCACTTTTTATCACGCGATTCATAACCCTCGCAACGGCGACCATCATCCCTATTAAGAACAACGACACAAAAAATGCAATTGAGAATGCTTCGTCCAAAATGCGATCATCCTTGCAAATTACTTGTAAATTTGATTAATCGCTTCACCAACGCCTGTTTGATTGCACACTTTCAGATCGTCCGTCCACGACTTAGTGCGGTTGTTATTTTGCATCAATTCCATATTCGCACTTTTTCGTTAGGAAAATTTGAACTCAAGGGAAACGTAATTCACAACAAAACCAAAAAATGAGACTGGAAAGGTCGTGAACACGGCCACTACGTTTCGAAAGTTTCTCGTTTGTTTACTTGTTTTGATCCGAGGACACGGTTTGTCAAATTGTCACAACAGCTGTTTGGCAGTGCTGCCATCGTACTAAGGTTTTCAGCAAAATACAGTGGGCTGTAATAAAAATATCACTCTAAGAAAATGTCAATTTATACTGACAAAATGTAATATTTTCATTAACTGAAAATAATTATTTTCATTGCATTTTCGCTCTAATTATAGGCTATTATGTTGCCAGTGATTTGGGAAGAAAACACATCGGAGTAATATAAAGAGTAATGGCGTATGATAATACAATTCAAAGATGTCCAGTTGTCCGGCAAGGCTTCGAATGTTTATTTTTAACAAATTTTGTAAAATCCAGCATGAGTGTTATTTGAGAACGAAGTGGGTATTTTGTTTTTATTACTTCAATAATCGCTTACAAGTATCGCTATACTCTTTGCATTAATCGTCATTAGTACCGTCATTAGTATCCTTCCCATAATCCTGCTCCATTGGTTCATCCTGTTGATTCGGTGCTTCCGGATACTCTGAGGTGCTTTCATCACCCTCTTGCTCACTGTCGTGTTTTCGTTCATTTTCTATTTCTGGATTTGATGTTGAATCTTGTTTCCCTTCATTTTCTCCCATAGCAGGCACCTCGTTTGTTTCTTGTTGCTCTGCTACTGCCGGTGTTGTTGAATTTGAGTCGTTAGAATCTTGCTGTACGTGATCTTGAGTTTCATTGCCAGGTATTTCTTCGTTTACCGCCCCATCATCATCATCGTGTTCGTGTTGTTCAAGTTGACCATTTACGCTGGGCACCGTGTCCTTCTCATATTCATCCTTCTTAAAACCGTTGACACGAGCATCCTGTAGCATGCGATTAAGTTCTTCCAGTTCATCCGTCAGTTGGGCATATCGCGCCTGCAATGTCTTTTCTCGCTCCGTTTGCCGCATTACATCCTCCGTTAGTGACTCCAGACGCTTCGGGATAGCCAAATCTTCCTGCGCTGCGAGAAACTTGAACGTCGAGAGGGCTAGCGAGTTTTGTTCGATCTGCTCGTTCGTATCCTGGAACTGTTTGATGAGCGCCTGTGCCCGTGCCTGATAGCCGGCAGTAAGAATTTTCAGTTTTTTTTCTATCTTGCCGCATCGTTTCGCTTCCTTCGCCATATGCCGACGGTTTATTTCAAGACGCTTTTCCGCCGATTCAATGCGATCCTTTTTACTGGCCAAATTGGCACGAGTGTAGCGATTCTGGCTTGGCAGATACAGTACCTGTGACAGACATTCTTGCCACACCTGGGTGTAGCTTTCGATTGACAGATCGCCGTGAGCCATCCCCTGTTTCACTACTCCCATTTCATCAGTCAGCATCTTGCGAGCCTCGGCCAGCTCCGATTCATCAATGTTTTCGTAAGGATGTTGTTCAAGGTACGCCTGATATTGCGTGAGCACGGGACGTTTTGATTGTGCAGTGGTCTGCGTTTGCAGCATCGGATTTCGAAGTGCGTCGTAGTTAAGCATTTTAACCATCTCCTGCTTGACCAATTCTTCCGCCTTCTGGAGATCAGTCAGGCCGTGCATTTCGTTTGAGGGACGCAGTACTGTTGTATTGATTTCCAGTGGACGGGGCAAGTCTCGCTGAATAACCTGCGAGCGCAGGGAAAGTTCTTTTGCTTCTTGAGCCAGCCTATTGCGCGCACGCTTCTCGTCCACGTCTGACTGATCCGGAACCATTTGGTCCATATCTAAGGTGCCATCATCGGCCGTTTCATCTTTCTCATTATCCGGTACCACGATTTCGTAATCGTTCCTGGGTGCGGGAAGTGAAGCGAGCCCTTCCTTCAGTGTTGATTTTAACTGCTTCTGGTATGATTTATACGCGGCCGGTGTTTCGGCTACGCTCATGCCATCCTCCGTGTTGATGTTTAACTTATCGCGTAAGAAATTAGGAGTAGCTCCTGGTACGTGAGGTAGTGTACCGGATCCAACCGGGACCATGGCTCCGGAAGCCGGAGTTAGGAATCCTCCCGGAGTGGCACTACCGTCTGGTCCACGAACGGAACGGAAAGGAGTCGCTAGTACAGTGTTTGGTGTTGCAACTGCTTGGCTTTGAGGCAAAACGCCGGAGAAATCAGATTGATGGAGTGGCGTGTTAACACCCCCTTTTAATGGTGTCTCTACGTGAGTCAGTGCCATCATGTTTTGGGCCTCCTGTAAAATTCGATCAGTCATCGGAGCGGGAGTGCGCGGCGTTGCGGCCACTTGCGGCGTGATGCTGTAATCGGCCAGTAGCGCATCCGTTGTCTCCACACCACTCTCCGACGCAACTTCTTTGGCGATCTCACTAGCGCGGCCCAATTTTACGACCTGCTGCAACTCCTGGTCGGAAATTTGTGGATCCGGGAGGACGAGTTTCGATCGTTTCTTGGCAGGCTCCTGATTTTTTAGCAATGCACTAGGAATGTCATTTTCTTTGCGTTGCTTCAGCTTCTCTTTGTCTTTTTTACGCTCGCGTGCTTCCTTTTCAACTCGTAACTCTCCATCCAGTGTTTGTTGGCGCAAACTGGAAAAGTCGGCTGCTATCGGTACCACAAACTCCTCGGTAGTATCGTAAAATCCAGGGGCAGGAGTTTTTTCAAACGGTATTTCTGAATTATAATCGATGCCTTTGAGTTTGCGCTTCCGATTGCCGACACCAATGCCAGCAGCACGAAGTTCACGACGTTTTTGCAATGCCGCAAGTCGACGAGCTTCCTCTAGCTGCTTTTCACGTGCTTTACGCTTGGCTTTCTTGCCCTGCGTATTGGCTAGACGGGCGCGAGCCTCAGACAACATCTCCAGCTCATCTTCATCCATGTCCTTTGGATCAGGACGGGCCGGTTTTGTTTCCGGATTCGGGTCAATCTCACCTGGTTTCAGTTTACGCGGGTCGTCCATGCCATCCTCACCCTCCTCCTTCCGTTGTGCCTGATCCAGCAGATATTCGTAACGTTCCAAACACTGCGCAGCCGTACGGCCAATGATCGGAGCAATGGTGCGCCATTGTGTTGGCATAAGCTTGGCCAGATGCAGCAGCTTTTCATCCTCCTCGCGCGACCATTCAGTTTTCTTAATGCTCGGATCTAGCCACTCATACCAGCGGGCCTTACATTGCTTTGCTGATTTACGATGCAACAGCGATGCAATTCGGGACCATTGGTTTTTGCCATATTTCATGACCGCAGCTTTGAGAATTTCATCCTACGAACGATAGGGGATATTGTGTGTAAAAAATCAACATTTTAGTTCAAGCCGGTAGCGTAGACGCCGGTGGTCCTTAAAAACCATCTTACCTCCGTGTTCCTCCAAACACCGCCCTTTATCATAATTCGTGGCATTTTGAACGGGGTGATTTGGGTTTCTCTCAACGAACAGTAAAGTATGGAAACGAAATAGCTTACTTGCACAGTTTAGTGCGTTTTTTTGCGGAAAATTATCTTGCAAGCACGCAAGAAACACACAAGCTTCTCTGCATCAAAAACACATGAACTGTCAAAACAGTTCCATGCACAAAGGTCGGTATGCTGGACATCTCATAAAAAAACGACAATAAAAATGTAACCGCATAGAACTATATTAATATTAGAAAATATATTATGCTAATGTTATGACGGCAGATAACACATATGTAAAAACATAGAACATTATCTTCACGGTTTGTAACTGTTTTAATTTGGGTACGACGTAAAGAGAGGCCGTACGACATAGTATTTGAACGACATACGATCGTTGAAATATTTCACTAGGCGTACTTACCCTTGAAGATTGGTCGTCGAGTCGTTTGGTTTAAATGATTCTTTTGCTTGCTACTAATAATTTCAAATACAGGTAATCAGAAAGATTTTAGAAAGTGCAACCAGTCGACGTGGTATGAAAAAAAAATTAGTACTCAGCATAAAGATCTGATGCAAAAACGAAAACGGCAGACCAATATAGTTCGCTGGTTATCATATTGGAAACTCACATCGTTGTGAATTGAATAAAGGAAAGGCATACAAAATTTCTCATTCGTTAGGTTTGATAAGAAGATTAATATTAAATCAAAAATATTGAAACTTAATGCTTATTCAATGAATTTGAAATTGGAAATGTCTTGGTTTGTATATCTTTGGTTTTGTTTTATACAGTTTTCACACGAAAAGATCTTTTGTTTTATGCTCGATTCATCATACATTTCTTTCCGTACCAATTAAAAGTGCAAAATTTTCTTAAAATATCGTTTAATTTTTTTTCATTCTCTTGCCCATTCATTAACTTTATTATTGGTATTCACATTCGTTTCTCGCGTGATTTGGTTTGTTAGCTCACTTGACGTCGCCCCGGGCCGCGACAGTCTGGTGGAGAAGGTAAAAGGAGACAAAATACGTTCACTCTGAGATTAATCGAAACTAACATTTCGGGCGTTTTAGTTCGTCATTGTAGACATTGCAATGCTTCGGTTCAACATACGCGTGGGTGCCCAATAACGCGAATAGCAGAAATTCATAACCACCATAGGAATCGGTTTCAGTTTGCACTTGCTAACGTGTTCACGGTTATTTTCTTACCAATTTATACCCACTCTGTCATACTACTAACCGTATTACACTTCCTCGTTGAGGTTGGAAATCATTATGTATTAGAGATTAACAATTGCGCTAGAGATTTCATTTCATATCCGTGTCAACAAAGTAAAGTAAGTAGTATGGAGAGGGACGCGCGAGGTTGGGTAGAAAATAATGTAAACGTGAATTAAAAATTCATTATCAAATTTTATCTAAACATCGCTGCCATTATCAAACGAGGTGAAAGAAAAAAAACTCAAAATGAATTATTGCTAGAGTGTATACAAATCAAATGTTGGACTTATGTTTTGAGACACACGAGATGCCTTTGCCAATAATACTAGAACTTTGTACAATGAGTATAAGCAAAAAAGGTTAGCGTTTCTACCGCACGGAAATGCATAGGCGTAGTGTTTTTTTTCTTAATTGCAAACACTTGTAGCTTAGTGTTGTTTTCTAAATTAGTAACTGTAACTGAAGTTATTTGAACTAGTTGCCTTGGAATGGGGAAGATGGGGGTCGTAGCACGTGATAGATAACAAACATTTGAAAATAAGATACTACATAAGTAACCAAAACGCACCTATGTGCGTACGGATTTCTAACCCTAGGCTTATAAGTTCGTTCCATTCCTTTCTTGCAACCTGTTTTCATCGTTTTTATCTATACATCCTACTGCAGCTCTCTTACAGTGACATTAGCTATGTCATACGCCCACTACCATAATCATTATTTGTTCCATTTTGTTTTTTAAATCCTAGCTGCACATACTAACACGATCGATATTTCCCCTTTTTCTTTTTCCACTAAATTAGTTGTCCATATTCGATAATGTTTGATTCACTATGTGTATGCGTAAGTCTACCGCGTGCAGTTAATTAATGTGTTCATGTTTTGTTTCACCCATTCGAATAACTTTCCTATTTACCTTTAATTGCCCTGCGTTCTTATTCTCACACATTTGCTTTGCGTTTCCGACCGTATTATCCTAGCTTTAAATTACACTAGATACTATCCCGCGGGAAGAGGATAGAGTTGGTGAATATTCATTATTTGTCTTCCAGGTTGTTATCTTTCGTGTGACCACGAGAAGAGGTGCGCCTGTGTACATGATTCTAGCTGCTTTTGTTTGTGTTCTTCAACCATTGTCACCCTGTGGAACGTTTTGTGTGAACGTTTTTTTTTTTATAAAATGAACAAAATCGATTTAAAACTTTCAATTAACATTAACTATACTCATAAACGTCATGATAGGAGGAGAAACATTTAGAGAGAGGACGGGTGAGTTATAAAAAGTGGGCTGTTAAGAGAGCTTTATACATCTCTGTTAAACGTATATTACGTGAGATTCCGTTTCCGTTTGCAAATCGTCAGCCACTTGATGCTACAAAATTCTACTTCTGATGACTAATTGAACACATACACACATTAGAGGTTGTTCGTATTTTCTTGCTGCTGTTAAAGATTCTATCTCTATCCCTCTCTCTCTTTCTTTCCCTTTTTTGAGATTTTAATGTTCTGCCTTCTCGATGGGAACTGCCTACGGGGCGTGGAATGCTTAGAGGTTTGGAGAGCGTTTCCCTCTCCATACGATCGTTTGTGGATTTCGCTTGCCTATTTTGCGAATGTTAGGTTGTATGTTTTGAGTTCCATCGGATCGAGATAGATGTCGGTGAAGGTGCTGATCCGTTCGCCTGCATGTAAACCCGTCAGCGAGGTAGCCTGTATCGAGTCGATCCGTAACCGTCGAAACAGTTGCAGTTCTCGTCCCTCCGTCTGGACACGGTCAAGTTCATTTGTCTCAGCACCTCCACCGCCACCACCGTCAATCATTCCGTTAGATGGATTGCTGGTACTGCTGCCACTACTGCTGCCACTACTACTGCTGAAATTGCCGCAGAAGTATCCGATCATTTCGTCGTTGCCTATCCGGCAACTGTACCCTTGCCGTTGAAGTACTAACAGCGCGGAATTCGATGGAAAGAGAGGCAAATTGCTCTCGGTGAGCGTGCGCAGATTGAGTATGTGTAAATCGCAAGGAAATTGGACTCGCAATAGCCTAACTGCCCGGTTGAGCTCCAATTGATTGCTTTCGTCATAGCGTTCGACGATGAACAGATTAGCAGGATAGTTCAGTGCGTTCGCGAGGGAGTTGGCAAAGATGCTTGGCAATTGGTACGGATCGCTACCGATGGTGGTGGCTTTCTGGCCATCTCCAGCTCCTGCATCCGGTTGTACTGCTACCGGTGGGTCGATCGTTTCCAACGTAAGCCAAAACCGATGCCTCGTCAAGCGACTGTCAATGACGCCCTCTCCCATACCACGATAATCGTCGTACAGTGTGCGGCGATCAAGCATTACCTCCAACTGACCCGGTTCCAAACTTGCAGCCCCTTGTGCGTGTGTTGTCAACAACGTTAGACGCATGTGATCATCCTGAATGAAGGCTCCGGATGTGATTGGGAAGTAGTTGCCCTCGACACCGATCGCTGACACCTTGACACGCTTTTGGTACTGGAAACCATTCAGGTCAGAATAAAACTCCGGATTCTCGCTTGCACCGTTCTCGATGTCCGTGACGAAGCGCATGAACAGTTCGGTTTCCCGATTTTTCGGTGGAGCCTCGAAGTCAATGTCGTTCTCAATGTAAATCGCACTATCAAGTACGCTGTTCGAATTATAGATGCGCACCGTGTGCGCTAGGAACGGCCCATATATGGCTGTTACGTCGCTGGCCAGTGGGCCAGACGTAATCAGAATCGTCAGATCACCGTACTGCTCTAACACATCCTTTTCCGAGTTGCGCTGTTCCGGATCGGTTTTGAAGAGGTAAGCTCCGGAATGAAACTGGGCGCTCTTGTACGCGCCAAACTTGATCGCACACTGAATCTGCTTGCCCATGTGTTTTTTCGTGACGGATTTAAGGAATCCACTCTGCTCGTCGAACAGCAGGCGCATTTTGTAGTTCTCAAGTTGTATGTCGCCCGGCTGTTTACTGCGCACCTCAAACGCTTTCGTTTTCTCGTCCTGACACTCGGTACAGTACAGCGTAGCCATCTTGCCCTGGTAACCATCCTCGTCGTAGGCGGCGGTGTACGAGGTCAGTGAGAGTGGCGCCAACCGGGCGACGAACATTACTTCATACTCCTTGTCTGAAGGTACGATCTTACGCGACGTGTACGATGTCTCGGTAATGTTCCACACTGGATTGATCTGAATGTCGATCGTTCTACCACTAGCATCGAGCACCTTTACACGGGGCGTTAATGTACGGATCGTAACTACCTCCAGGCGCTCCTGAGCAAGCGCATTGTACACAATAAAGTCCGTGCTGCGCCCCTCCGTCACGATGATAGGTGTTTTGCGGGGTAGCTTACCAAAGTTGTCTCGTTCCAGCTCACCGATCAAAAAACCGTGCTGCTGCTCGGCCGATTTGCGCTGTACTAATAGCTCTATAGTTTTTTCCTGTAGCTTAACCGTGTCTTGAATGCTTTCGAACAGACGCAACGCGTAGTCACGCATCACGTTCGCCTTCGATGTCCCAGTAATGGCGTCGTGGTGTTGGAATAGACCTAAATTGCGTCGAGCAAGGATCATCTTCTCATAATTTTTCTCGTAGATCTTAAACGCGTTCGAACTACCCGTCTGGCGAGCCCTGTTAAATGCCATCGTAAACAGTATCTCTAGGCTGCGCAGATTGTGTTCGAGTTCGCGGCTGAGTATCTTGTAGTACGGACGCGTCGTAAAGTATCCGGACCAGTACGCAGGGCGACCCTCATTGAAGATGTCGGCGTACACGAAAAAATCGCCCTTCAGCGTGGGGAAGTGATCGTACCGCTCACGGATTGCGTTGAAATAATCTACCGGTGTGCCGAAGCTAATTTCCGCGTTGTACTTTTGCCGATGTTCGTTGATAAAGTCGATCAGCTTCTTATAGTTGGTGTACTGTTGCTCCATCTCTTTTTCCTTGTTGTACCGAAAATCGTCACCAACTGGGATGAGGGCGACATTGTGCGGAAATAGAGACGCCGTGCGCGAGTATTGTTCCATCAGCAGATCCGCTTTAGCTTCGATGTTTTCCGGCGTTATAAACTGCGCCTTGATCGAGTACTCCGTGTATTCGCCCGGGATCTTGCGGAAGTCAAAGTTTAGGCAAATGAAAGGATGTGGTCCGCACGAGTGTTTGATCGAGTAAATGTCGAAAGGCATATTGTGCGTCAGCATTGTATGGTCTGGTGCACTACTCGACGCACTCTTCCAATATGGCGTCCACAGGAAGTCACCATATCGGTGGCGAGCAAACCACTGCTTCCAGGCATAATGTATTCGTTGAATTATCGTACCCTTGAAACCGGACGCTGACAACAGGTACGGAACGGTACTACCATGTCCGAATGGATCTATACTCCAACCCGTTTTGGGTGTGACGTTTAGGTTCGCCTTCACCCACTGATGTCCTACAATGGAATGGAATGGAATAGGAAGGATAAATAACGAACATATTGTTAAAAATGATTGTGGTCTTAGTGTTCATACCTTCAATAAGCTGATCAACCATTGCGTAAAGATGGGCATTGGCTTCGTCTGTCATGACCCACCCACCGGTCGTGATTTCCAACCGTCCAGACTGTACTAATTTCTTTAATATCTGTAAAATAATCGAAGAGAATAATCATTAAATTACTATGATCAACAAACATTGTACATGATGTTCCCAAAATATCTATCGGATGTAACAATATTTTCCGAGAAACAAATTGCTGACATGGAACGATTCTATTGGCATCTAAATTCATAAATAAACGCTTTTGGGCTTAAAAAATAATTTCCGTTTAGTAAAAATTTTCCCGAAAAAAACCTTGTAGCGTAAAAATACATAAAAAGTTGATTAAGTTCGCAGAATTGTTGAACTGCACTGTGACGCATAGTATAAGCACAATAACATTGAGGAAACCACAGTGTGAAGATTAAATCCAATGAAAAATAAATGATATATTGCTTTATAACATATTCAACATGCAGTTTAGTACATTTTAATAGCAAGTTTGATCTCTGCTAAAATATATGATCTTCATCAGAGATCTAAAATATCTCTGCTAAAAATGCTGTAAAGATTTTTTCTCAGATTTAATTATCATAATAAACAGCGCGATTACAAAGCGTGCATAGTAATGGTTCCATTTTTTTAACATTCCACCACTCACGTAACGAAAGTGGCACATAAAGAAATTGATAATAATTGAAAAAACATGGTTTCCATAACAAAGAACAGATATCATTGTAGATTTTATTTTCATACTACTAATATTATTTGTAAATTTTATACAGATTTAAGTCTATAAGTTTGGATTGATTATTGCAAAACCATCACTATAATTGTCACATTCCTCTGTGCGCATTACCAATAAGGCAGATAATGATTATCATAACTGTTAAAATTTATGTTTGTTTTGACTTTATTTTTAGTGGTAAAGCAAAGGCATTTAACAACTTAATTGACCCACATTTTGTAGATTGACACAATGTGATGTTCATGTGAGATAAAATAAAGGTAGACAACCACCAACAACTTACCCGTTGCTTGGTGGGATGTGCTTGATCCCACCACAGCTGCAGAAAACTGATTTCGCTCCAGATAAATGACATGTTGCTATACTCTGGCATTTTGGTGACGGCCAGATTCAAAATTTGGCGCGAATCCGACTGAAAGTAGTTGACGAAGGTTTTCAACCATCCGGGATCATTGTGGGAATGTGGCACAACTACTATCTGAAAGCATAAAAGGATGGAAACAAAATTAAAATCATAAAACACATACTGCTTAAATTACTTTTTTGCCTGACTTACCTTAAGCGGTGGTCTTTTCGGGTCCTTTTTTAATTTTTCATAACGGGTTTCAAAGTCTTTATCCCAATATTCTTTGGTTTTCATCCATTCGGGCTGGAAAAAGTTAAAAGTAAAAGATGGGTAGCGTTAATGTATTGTGAATTATATATTATTCATCCCTGCAAAAGCAGCAGACTTTCACTATCACGCAGACTATCATGAGCAATCAATGTAATGTGTGTCCAGGCAGATAAAATACTCCATTTAGTTTGCTGACTAGTTTTAGATGGCCCATTGAGTTAAACGGTCGCTAAATTACTCTATTCGTCTCGCGGGACTCATGATTTAGCGATGTAATAACACATGCACGGTGTCAGCAATTAGCGAGCAGCCGAACAATCAAGCTAACGTGGGATGTTATTCAGAGGACATATCACAAAACAAGCTTTCCTTTTCGCACACACATAAATCTGGGTTATTATGAGGTACAGGACGAGACGAGTCCTCCGCCACCCCCGTGGTTGGTAGTATGTAAAATGTAACTGTTCAAATTTAGTGCTCTATAAAGATGACATCTACTACATCTCTTGGAAAAAAACAAAACAAAGTAATTACACCTAACTGAAGATCGCCAGTCAATTACGGTAATATTGTCAGTAGTTGAATACACTTCGTCAAGGTAATTTATGATATACATTGTCGTGCAAAAATACATAATGCTCGCTGAAAAGTGGGCCATTTGTGTGAATCGTTTCAATCAGTGATAGCTACCGTGCCAGTTATGTCACCCGTTAGTACTTGGTTTTTTGAACAACTTATCCAATGTACAGTTAAAATAAGCATTATTTGTGAATTTGTAACACTTGCTTTATTAATCAATAACGATTTGTAACAGTTCGTAAACAAATATAAGTTTAGGTTCAGCAATTTGGTACCGAAATGCACGCAACGTTACCTCCATAAAGCGAATTCAGTGAGATCGAAAAATCAGAGTGTGTTCAACGATAAAAGGCGTTGTGTTTTCCTTTCCATGAGTCAAACCATAACCGACCTTTGGCTTGGTGATGGTTACATCGCACAGTACGACTTCTCTAATTGTGACCGTGAAAATTTCAACTCGCCAGCCACATTCGCTTCTGAGCAAATTGTTCTATTACTACTGCACGATCTTTTCCTTTGCCAGATGTATATGTAGACCGGGTAAAATCAACGGTCACTGTCATTATTGCCACAATAGTTAACAAATCCCAAAGGTTACCGGGAATGGTCTCTGGTCAATAGTCCGTTGTGTAATGCAGCCATAACGTTGTGGTCAGCAGAATGCATTCATGGTACGACGAAAACTCCCAAGGGTTTTTAGTGTACTTCCCAATAGTGTACTGGAAGATGGTCCATGGTTTGCTTAAGGGTTTTTTTTATTTTGAATAAAAAATGATTCGCGTTCCTGAGCTCTTTAGATTTGTATGAGCAGTTGTCAAATTGCAAATTTCAGTTCAAATCAAATTGCAGTTGAAGTTCAAATGGTTTGCAAATTTTGAACAGTAATAAACAAATCATAAAATCAATATGTATAGTAGTAACGAAACCCCATTTAGTTCTAGAACATTTAATAATCGCTTATGCTACACATTCAAATAATTTCAGTGATACAGGCCACGCAAATCAAATCAACTAAATGCTGATAAAATCATCAAACGATCGCTCACGTAACAATCACGCCGACAGTCGTCAAGGCAACGCGGGTGACGATTTCCATACACCTTCTCGCACACTTCACATTTTACGGGAATAGATTTTCTTTCGTTTGAATTGTCAGCTATGTATTTTATGCGCATATATGAATATTTCGCCCATTTATTCTTATCTTTCGCCCGCCCCGTTTGTCGCCTGGATTTGCATACGGAACTTAGTCGGCGTCAATGTGCTGCCGCTGCTAGCACAGCTTATTCACCAGTTCCAGTACGACGAGCGGACTAATAAGAAATCGAGGTGATTAGGGTACAATTTTGCAACCAACCTGAAGCTAAAATTGTAACATTCGAGAGGTCATATACCATGTACCAACGCTTACCTGGAAATCGAATTTTCCGTACTCGTCCACTGTAGTGATGTCGGTTGATGCTTCCTCCAGCATCGGGCACTCGTCCCATCGACTACTGAAACGAGGTAAGGGGCTATGGCCTACGCTGTCGCTTCCATCAGCACCACCACCACCACCATCGTCACCATCGGTTCCACCACTGTCATCCGCATCATCGCTCGAATCACCTCCTCGCCGGTTGGCACCCACGGCATGATCACCCAGCCGTTGCTGCCGTCCACCTGCAGGACCTCCACCAATCGAGTTTAGACTGTTTCGCAGCCAACTGTGCCACGAATGATTTGCATTTGTACCCGCATGCTGTCCGTTCGATCTGTTGGAAGGAAATACATAAGAATAGGACTGTGTTAGAAATATTCGATAGAGTGAGAATTATCGGGAGTTGGCTAGTGAGATGCAGAATACAAACAAAAAGAGAGTATCATAACGACAACGGTTTTATCGTGGAACAATGCAACGATGTTAATTCATTATTTGTCATGGTCATTTGTCGGGCCTTCATTCGATGGGATAGAATTTGGATACCGCAAGCGGATAACAAATAGCAAGTCACCGACAGTGACATACGAAGTTCATATACGCACACACACAACCACACATTTTGGGGTGACGATATTCAAATTCATTCTCTCCGGCGTAATTATGTGTGCCTAGCCACCCACCAGGGACAGAATCCGGACTCAGGGTTCACAAGTAACTTCAAATGATTTGCATATTACTGGCATCACGAGAAGAAGGCAGGGACACTGGGCGCAACGCAGTCACTTCCGAAAACTATTCATTGGATGGACGGGCTTCGAGTATGCGGCCTATATGCGGAACGGTACCATTTCCTTTTCAGTTCCTGCCAGGCAGGGCGTTCCACAACGAAGAGACACACCTACACACCCAGATACACACACGTGCTCTTTTGATTGTTGTCCGCTGTCACAAAAGCGCTGGTGGAGCTACATGCTTCCGGTTAAAATTCATTCCCACGTGCAGTGTGCTGGATTGTTCAATTCGACTGTGAGTTTTACGTAGCGATGCCGTAGAGTACCATACCGGCTGGAACTTACGCGACGGTCGACGGAAAGTTATGGCGTCTGGGACAAGTGTGAAGCACTTTACAGTGAAGTGCAATCGTGTGTCTGTGTATATGGCAGCGGCTGAACAACAAACCACAACACTTCGTGTGACACATGTTGTTGGCTCTCGGATGGGCAATGATCATGAATTAATTTACATATTCTCCACTGGTGTTGAAATCAAACTCTAGCTATTGTTAACTATCTTTTGGTCGTATCAGGAAAAGTTGTACAATTCGAAAATGTCCTTAATAACGTAACATAAAACACCAACTTCTCTGCAGCTTTGATTAATTAAGCAGCGTATCGTCACTTCATACAATTTTCGTGTAACGAGCATTCAAACTCTCACCTTCACGAATATCATGTACTCCTTCTTTTTCGGTTCACTTCGGTTCTAGTTTGGGTTTAGTTTTATGTGTTCCCGTGTTGCAAACTTTCCCCGGAAAAAAAAATCATACACGGTCAGCCTACATTCGTTATTCTATCCTCCTTTATCACTATCAATCCTTTATCAACCATGCGAAGAATATTGTGCGTGAGAGGGCCAGAGCGGATGGGTGTGGATTCGGGTCGATCCTTGTCAATTGATGGATAAAAGAACAACAAACTTTCGCTCAAACGAACCGGAGTGAAAGTGAGTGACGCATGACAGTCAAAAGAAAAGAAAGAGAATAACGAGTTGGGACCTTTTTTTCCCGCGCTGGACAGTAATTTTTGATGACATTCCATAAAATTTCATAAACTTTTGTCCCCTCCTCGGCTAGCTTCGCACACCGCTGTAGTTCCATTCGGTGATGAGTTTCCCTTTTACTTCAACATTCCTCTTGCACGCTAGAGACTTTCGGGGATACGGAGCGGTTCTCGTTATGATTGGGCGAATAAGTGTTGCGCCACGGCTGGGTTAAGGATTATTAGGATTTATTAGGAGTGGCCGAAAGGGGAGAAGAATAAATTAGAACGCATTTATGAGGACGCGGTTGATGATTTGATGCTGTTTGTTTACCTAGACTTTTCCTGCACATTTGGAAAATATTTATGTATTCGGGTATGTTATCGCAAACCGAGACAGCACTGTTGTGAAAAATGAGTTAAATTTATGAATCTAAATTAATGTTCAAACCGGATCAATTTCACGAGCAGGATTCACGATTTCAAATGACATGATTTCGGTTACATTCGGTAGCATTTTATTTTTTATTACCATTAGAAGCGTTAGCTGGTAGGCATTGGGAAGGTTATCTCTACACATCTACATTTAGCTGGATAATCAGTTATTTGATACGTTTCGCTAGGTTTCTGTTATTCAGTACGTTTAAAAAAACCAGTGCTGCCACTAAACTACCAGTCAGCTTCAAATCTAGTGTATATGATTTTAAAAAATTAAAAAAAAAATCCAGGCAACTTGTTTCACACAACCAACGTTGTTATTTTGTTGGCAAATCTCTCGCGGGGACATGCTTCACACTCAAATACCAGACAATCGTTATTCGAGTTATTTTAAACCGTTATCCGTAAACTGTACTCCTCAACAATGGACTATGAAAATTGATCTCCAAAACTAATAAAAAAGATGTGCTTCTGCTGCCTGAAATAACAGCGGGATCCTGAAGTTCAGTCGATATGAGGGAAATTGCTTTCACGTCCATCGGCGGTCGTCACAATCTGTCATTTGTTGACCGATCGAATGAAGAAAACGAGCGGTAGGAAAAGCACAACATAAAACCACGCTGCGCACCGGGAACGATAGGCAGACGGCATGTTTTCCACTCTCTCCGCCAACCGTTTTATCGATTTTGCTTTCTTCATTCGAAATTTTATTATGAGCGTTTAATGATGCGAAAATATATGGATGGGCTCGGAGCGGCACGAAAATCGTCGAACCGAGCCGCTAGCTCCACAAAGGCAGAATTGCGTTTGTTGACCGCGGCGCTGGGTTTGTTGGTACGGGGCAAACGAGCGCACAGGGTAGCATTTTAGCGTGCTTTGGGTATGTCGTTTGTTGTGCCCGTTTTTCATTGTCCGTTTGCCGCCAGGCTATTGTTGTTGCGATTTTTATTGTCTTTCTAGTAGTGACCATGTGAGCGAAATGCAATTTCATTGAGCCATGTTTCGACCGGATGCGATCGCTTTTGTTTCCTGACCGGCTCGATTTTCACAATGAATTTGGTACTACGCTTATATTAATAGCCCGCTGGCAAGTGTACTGGAAAACGCGTTCTGACCGGGATGAGAGACAACGTAATGTGTAAGATCTTCCACCGAAAACGTGATGACTTACGGTCGAAGCCGTGCGAAATATAAAACAGCAGCCCCGTTACTTCAATCCAAGCGTCCTTTGGAAGGTTTAACTTTAGGTTCCAAACGCGTCTTTCTCTCTCGCTCTCTCGCCCTTTCCTTTCCGCAATTTGTTGTACATTCTTTTTCCACTTTTTCCGACATAACATGAATTTCGTTTCGTTCCCTTATTTATTGTTGAATGATTTTTCCGATCGAACGAGAATTGGTAAATTGTGAATTTTCCATATCTTGTGGGGAACATAAAGTACCGAAACGTTTCACGCGCTGTGGCAACATGCGGGGGATACAGCAGCAAGTGGACTCGTGGAATCCATGCTGTAACGACCCTTTTGAGAGCCACAAACAATTGCTGGCAGAACGGTGGTTGCAAGAGTGTGTATGTGTGTTTGCGTGCATGGCAAATGAATTTCACTATGCCGTGTTCCGTCCGTTCTTTCAATTGCATTTTGCGCCTGGGTGCTTCCAAACCGCTGATCGTGAGCGTTATATATTTCGCATCAACAACCGGCAACCAGGCGACTCCATTGCTAGGGAACACTGTTTGAACTTTTTGGAGATGACGCGCGTCAACACTTATACTGGGCGCCGAATGAAACGCTTCTTCGTGCGTTTTCACGCCACACGCTCGTCAATCGGCGAAAATTTTATTCAATCCTGGTACGCGAATCCGTCACTAACAAATTGTCGACGTCTTGGTCGGGGTTGGTGCTGCTGTCACGCGAATGTGACATTGAGCGTTGGCAATAAAAGGATAAATTGTCGACATGATTTAGCGATCCGTAGAGAGTAAATCCTGCAGGAACGATTAGAGGGGTGGAAAACCTTCTTCACTGACGCGTCTTCTGTCAGCCCGTCATCGTGTGACGCTTTTACACGCGAGTGAATACTGTCAATCACAAAATTGAGCGTACACTAATGATCATTCGAGAAAAACTTAGTTTTTCTAGACTTAAAATTTTTTTAATGTAAAAAAACCATTATGCATTTCAAAATTCATCCTTTTTACTATTGTTTTGCGGACAAAAGAAGAAAAAATAAGAACAAAATCAAATAAAAAAATTAATCAAAACAAAAA